>OY979707.1:43717369-44255356 GCA_963855925.1 Inga laurina | reverse complement strand
ATCGGATTTTTGTTAAAATTTAGTCACACCTTTACTTTTAAGCTTTCTGGAATTTTTGTTTGAAAATCTTGAATAGAAAATTATAAGCTTCGGTTTCCTAAAAGTTTGGGCCATTCTAAGGAAGACCCAATAGCTATGCTATTGGGTATGGTGAGTTTTAGCCAAATTCCATCGTTTTAGCTACTTTTTGAATTTTTCTTTATTTGTTGGAGTTTTTCTAGTTTTTCATTAGATTAGTTTTTGAGTTTTCTTCTTTGATTTCTTCTAATTAGTAAGATTCATTAGCAT
The DNA here is from genome assembly GCA_963855925.1 of Inga laurina. Lineage (NCBI taxonomy): Eukaryota > Viridiplantae > Streptophyta > Magnoliopsida > Fabales > Fabaceae > Inga > Inga laurina. Next base: position 44,255,068 of record OY979707.1, on the reverse strand, counting down.
ATATAGGACTTGTAATTCATTGAAAATTTATTGTATTGAATTCTTTTGACTTGGTTTAAAGGTGGTCAAGATTTACCTCTCAAATCACACTCTTTTATAGGCAATTATATTAGGAGGAATGATAATGCCTCTCAAGGATCATAATCAGTGCAACGACAACTAGATCCCATTTTAACCCAAATAGAGAATCCAAAAAGGGGTTCAAATTGTTAATAAAGTTTACCCTTCCAATCTCACTCTTTTATAGATACATCCATTGGAAGAAAAGATGCTCTCTCACAATCTATCGATTCCATTCAACAAACATTGTGGCTTCTTCAAGCCAATTTGGAAAGTCAAGATAGGAGTCTAATTGGTTAAGAATGTCATGGTCCATTCCACCACCCATGCCATGACCCTTACCAATATACCCTTCATTCCAATGAACCTACTTACCCTATAGTCCATATCATGAGCCTTCTTGTAACCCCCGCTGTTATCAAGGCCGAGATTAGTGTTTAAACTAGTTTTATAATTGGATAAGAGATTGAGAGTAATTAAAAACCTTTTTCCAAAAACATGTACGATAAGATCTCCATCCCTTTATTCACAAAAACAATTGGCCTGTTCGGTTCATCACATATACAATATCAGAGTACTAATAAAATTCCTGACATTCACCAGGGATAATATCATTAATCCAAGAATTTTTCAGGGCATCATTGCCCATCTCAGTTTCCCATATCGGGGATTACACAAAAACTACAATTCTATGGTCAATTCAATATATACATTCGTCCAAAATGATAACCAATTCCAAAAAACCAAAAGTATCTATCTAAGACTACCACCAGCAGTCCTAGTCGCCCTTATCCACTTGCTTGCCCCTCGATCCACTTGCCCTGTCTAAAAATGTTATTTGGAAAGAGTGAGATTCAAAAGAATCCCAGTAGCAATCGTTTACGTATATGATGTATAATTAAACAAAGTATGTAAGTATATATCACAATTCGCTACACAACATTCAAAGCCGGGCTACCGGCCATGACCAAATCATTCATTCAAGGCCGAACTACCCGCCACGGACCCAATCGGCAATATTCAAGGTTGGGCTCACCGCCACAAACCCAATCAACAACATTCAAGGCTGGGCTACTCGCCACGGACCCAATCATCATCATTCAATGATAAATACATACGAGCAATGCATTAAACATGATATAGGATAAAGTGTCACTACCTTGTTCTTTCTGTCCTTGTTCAGGCGTAGACCTTCTACGTTCCAGGAAAATATCAAACCCTATAGTCATAATTAAGGACGACACATTATCACTTATTCCAATACTCAATCGACTTCAAAACACTTAGTTTTGGTTATCATTAAAGTCCCTTAAGTAGCTATGAAAGTCTCCAACAATAGCCTACAAGGATTGGGAAGTACTAGGTTAGAAACCACTTTTCAAAATCACACGGTGCTGAAAATAGGGGTTGGCTGCAGCCAAGAAACCTTTGGCTGTGGCCAGAAATAGCACAGAAAGTTTTTGGCTACAGCCAAGAATTTTCTGGCTGCGGCCAGGAAAATTCTGTTTCTTGGCTTAACTTTGAAAAATCATAACTGATTCTAGAAAAATCGAAATGAGGTGATCCCAAAGCCCATTGAAAGATATTTAAGTCCTCTTTACAAGAAAAATATGGACCATTACTAGAAATCACCACACAAATACAGAATTTAAGAAGTGTCCACACTGCTCCAGAATTGTTCCCAGATTTAACATCAAACTTTAGACAGTCATAACTCCTAGTTCAAAAATATAAAGGACATGAAATATATGTCCATTTTGAAGCTTGACAAGTGAACTTTAAGACTGGAAAGTTTCAAAATTTTTCAACACCATTTTCTATTTTAAAACGTCTATGCAAAGCCACTGCCATAACAGAGTTTTTCACTAACCAAGACTTGCCACTTTTAAAACTAAGTTCCCAATGGTTCAAAATTCATATCCAACACTACTCCCACACAATTTTCCACAAGGAACACAATGGAAACATAAAAATAACCAAATTCTCATTCCATCTATATGTTCTATTTTTGGTCTATATTTAACAAAAATCCCAAAATTGTCAAACTTGGCATTTTAGCTTCAATCAAATTCTATCTATCCAAGATACATCTCAAAGCATCATGTCCATGACAACAACAACTCAAACACCACAAGACCCTAATTTTCGAAAATAGGGCCAAATTCCCAGAAATTTCAACTTAACCAAATGACCACAAAACTTATATTAAAATGCTCAACTCACTCACCTCTTCAACTTTCTCCAAAGGAGTTCTTTGATTCTCCAAACTCTATATCTCCTTGAGAGTTCAAATCACCACCAATGGTAAATCTAAAACCATAGAATTGAAGCTCTCAACACAAGGAACAAGATTGAAGAAGAGAATTTTTGCATTAGAGGTCATTTGGAGGGTAAAAATGCTTACCTTTTGCAAGAGTTCTTCCTCCTTCTTGGTCTCTAATGGCTGCACGCATGAGAGAGGGAGAAGAGAGATGAAGAGTGGGTGAAATGATAAACATGAAGGCAGAAATTCTACCCTCCCCTTGCCCCATAAGCATAAAAGAGAGGTAGAGAGAAAATGAGGGAGATTGAGTGTGAGGAGGGAGATAAAATGATGATCTCTTGGGACTCCCATACTTAATTCAGCTGAACTGTAGGAGGGAAGGGAGAAAGAAAAATGATGAGACCATGCTTAGTTGACTTTGATCCAACCACTCCCTTCATGCATTCACAACAATGCCACATGTCACTCTCTCATGCAATCTCCTCATAATCAATCCTCCACTTAGTTACACTAACCAATTCCATTAGCCATTTAATCACACTCCTCATTTCTTCTTAGTTAGTAATTAATCTCTCCATTAATCACTAACTAATTAACCAATAATTTTCCATTCTTCCAATTCCTCCATTGATTATGGCATAATTACTGTAATTGCCACATAGCACAAAATTAAATTCATTTTCTTCTTCCATGCGTTATTTACCCCTATATTTAGCCCAAATAATTACTTTGTCACATAATTAAGCTAAAATGTAGGGTGTTAGGCATTTCCAATAACAATTCATATCTCAAATTGATTTTGATTTACAAAATCATTCACAATAATTATCATTATCCCTTAATCAAAATTCGGGGTGTTACACTTCTCTTCCACCATACAGAACCCAAGTTGAATGACCCAATGTACCTTCCTTCCAACAATATCACCTATATCTCAATCATACTTCTTCACCATATGAACATTACCATATGCTACCCACCTTACTTTACCTAGAACCTCTTTCCCCACCATATAGACTTCCATATGAGCCACCCACTCCACCATACCATGAACATCCACCCTAGCCCCCTGCTCCTCAACCTTTCAGACTTAATGCCTTCCTCACATTTCCATATATGGATGACCAAACACTATTGAAAAAATCACTTTTAAGACCGGTTAAAAAAGACATTTTAGACCGGTTCTGGATCCGGTCTTTGATACAGCCGGTCTAAAAAGTCTGCTCTTTTTAGACCGGTTATGGAACCGGTCTTAAAAGAAAGTTTTAAGACCGGTTATTATAAAACTGGTCTAAAAATAAATGTTTTTAGACTGGTTATCAGAGGAACCGGTTTAAAAGGTTAAAATTTTAGACCGGTTTTCTGAAAAACCGGTCTAAAAAGTTGAAATATTAAGACCAGTTTTCTGCAAAATCGGTCTAAAAATTTAGACCGGTTTTGCAGAGAACCGGTCTTAAAAGTTGATTTTTTTTTAAATTTTTGTTTAAAAGATAAACTTAGCAAACCATTTCCCCTGTTAAAACATTTCACTCAGCAAGTAGCATTCAGTTCAACGACATTCAAATAAATCTTCTCTTACAGATTATATAACTAACATCTTAATGACATGTGAGAGACTCAAAACTCATTGGAACATATTAAAACTAAACTCCTTTGTGCTTAAATAGTGCTGGCTGAAATAGAAGCAAGGAAAACAACCATGAATAATAAACTCACAATCATAGACAGAATCATAATGCAAGGAAATCATATAACTATGACAATGCTGATTTGACCAAGTTCCTTATCTTTTCACTTACATACATACATCAAAGATTAAATTACATTAATGACAATGTTGTTATTCATTAGGGCCAAAATACTTTATACACACTCTTCTCAGGCTGATGATCACTAGCTGGCCTGGCTTCGAAGAATCTATACTAAGACGTACACCTCATATCCTTCATTTTCCTGCGACGACAACAAAAAAAGTAGTTATATATACACACCAATATCAATATACATAATTCAAATATAGTTCATGATAATTATTTTAGCTAACTAACCTTCAATGTAGTTTTATAAAGGGATATCCTCACATATCCCTTCATGATGATCATTTCTTGTGTCGTGTTCATTGTCTTCTTCATCTTCTTCGTTCAATTCAGTTAAACCCCTAGAAAAAGGAGTCTCAAGCAGATCATTTATTAAATGATTTTCCTGATTAACATCAACGACCCTTTTTCCTTAGAGAGCTACAGACCACATTTTATTTGTCTGATCAGTAACATAGAACACTTGTTTCGCTTGATATGCCATAATAAAAGGTTCATCTCTAAAACTTCTACAATTCAAATCAACCAATGTAAATCCCAACTGATCAATCATCACACCATTGTTGACATCAACCCACTTGCATTTGAAAATGGGAAGTTTAACTTTAACATAATCAACCACCCAAATCTCTTCAATCACCCCATAATAATGTATTGCTGACAATCTAGGATTCTTATCTTTTGAACTAGAGAAGTGCATAGATTTAGCCACTAACATAACCCCACTGTTATGGATGGTGCTCCTATCATCAAGGGACTTCGTGAAAAATGTATAACCATTGATCACAAATGAAGTCCAAATTATGACATCAGCCTCAGGACCACGTGCTAACCATTTAATTGTATTAGAAACACATTCTTTGCCGTCAACCTTTTGTTTGAACCAATATGCAAAAGTTTTGTTATGCTCCATAATTAACCTTTGTTCAGTCATTCAACTATTTCCTTTTCGTACAATTTCTTTATGAGCATTAACGTAATCTTGAACTTCATCAACATTATTCAAGATGTACAAGTGGACTTGTTGCAATTCATCAGGATCCATACTCATTACTGAAGCCCCGCGTCTACCGCCTTCTTCGTCATGACGTTCACGAAGTCCAATGTGTCCTACATTTGGCAAGTAATGTTGACAGAACTCCATGGCTTCTTTAGAAACATATTTGTGAACAATAAATGCTTCAGGCCGGTTAGGGTTCTTCACATACCCTTTTAGGATTTTCATAGTTCTTTCAATTGGGTACATCCATCGTAAATAGATAGGACCACACAACTTGATCTCCCTGACTAGATGAACAATTAGATGTACCATGATGTCAAAAAAAGAAGGAAGAAAAAGCTTCTCAAGCTGGCACAAGATCATATATCCTAGTTCATCCAATTTTTCTGTCTCAATGACTTTACTACAAATAGCATTGAAGAAGAAACAGAGTCTAGTCAAAATATATTGAAGATCATATTCGGCAATGCCTCGAATAGCTATTGGGAGCAGTTGTTGCATTAAGACATGACAATCATGAGACTTTAGCCCCACTAACTTCAAGTCTTTCATTGACACAAGCTTCCTAACATTTGAAGAATACCCTGAAGGAACTTTGATGCCATGTAAACACTGACAAAAGCTTCTTTTCTCATCCTTAAACAAAGTATGAGCAGCTGGAGGACAAAAAGTTCTCTTACCATATGGCTTTGGATGCAAGTCTTCTCATATCCCCATTTCTTGCAAATCTAATCTTGCCTTCACGCCATCCTTAGAACTACCTTGTATGTTAAGCAGTGTCCCAACAATACAATCACAAATGTTTTTCTCTACATGCATGAAATCAATACAGTGTCTCGCATCAAGCTTTGGCTAATATGGAAGATTGAAGAATACATACCTCTTTTTCCATTTACTTTTCCCATTACTATTCTTTGTAGTCTTACTAAAGATAACATTTATATTTTTCACCTTTTCATAAACTTGCTCCCCAGTCAATGCCTTCGGAGCATCTTCAAACTCTTATCCACCAAAAAAAGCTTTCTTTAATTTGCGATACGGGTGGCCTCGTCTAAGAAATCTCCTATGGCCAAGATAAATTGTCTTTCTTCCATGTTGAAGTTGATGGTAGCATGTTCCTTCTTCACAAATCAGATATGCTTTATGGCCTTTAACACTATAGTCTGACAAGTTTCCATATGCAGGGAAGTCATTTATAGTACAAAAGATCATAGCTCGCATTTTAAGAACCTCTTTCTTGTTCATGTAAAAAACCTCAACACTTTCATCCCACAACTCTTTCAAGTCTTCAATCAAGGGCTCCAGGTAAACATCTATATCATTTCTAGGTTGTTTTGGTCCTGAAATCAATATAGATAACATGATATACTTTTATTTCATGCATAACAGAGGAGATAAGTTGTAAATTACCAACAGAACAGGCCATGAACTATGTATACTACTCAAGCTACCAAAAGGATTCATGCCATCCGTGTTAAGCCCAAGCCTAAGGTTCCTAGGCTCTTCACCAAAGGCAGGAAATAATTGATCGATTTTCTTCTATTGAGAAGAATCAGCCAGATGTCGAAGCTTTCCATCGGATATCCTCTCATCCACATGCCATCTCAAATTTCTTACATCATTTTCATTAGCAAACAAGCACTTGAACCTTGGTATGATTGGAAGGATCATACAATATACAATCATTAGGGCATGCAAGTATCTTTTTATACTTCATCCCTAGTGGACACAATATTTTCTTAGCATCATAGTATCGAGAAGGCAACATATTATCATCTGGAAGCATGTCCTTAAAAGCCTCAAGCATTTCTGAAAAACTCTTATCGATCCATCCATACCATGCTTTCAAGCTTACCAATTTCAATACTGCTTTCAACAATTGGTACTTTTTACACCCCGGGTACAACGGTGTCGCAGCATCACTACACATATTACCATATGCATGTGATTGCTCAAAAGTTTCTTCTCCTACATCATGAATAATATCCTCTATCCGATCATCCGTATCCGTGTTATTATCATCAAAGTTCACTCCCCCTATTGAGATGAACTTGGCATTTTTAATTCTTCACCATGCCATACCCACACTGTATAACTTTCATAAAATCCTTCACAAATTAAATGTGTATATATATCTGCAGTACTTAGTCACTTCTCATTCAAACATACTACACAAGGGCAATAAAACTTCCCACTACTATCATCGGCATTTCTACTAGTGAAGTCTAAAAAACCCCTCACCCCATTATCATATTCAACACTCATTCGTTTAGCGTTTATCCAACTATGATCTATATAGATCTCAACACTTCTTGCACCCTATATGCAACAACAAAAGGATAGATAAAAAAACAACAACAATAGAGTTTTAGATATTTCAATGAAATTAACAGGCACCATTTGAAACTAGTATTGTTTTAACAAACCAATAACACTGACAATAATCAAACAACCGCACTAAATTAAAACAGAACATAAAGTGGTATTAATCCAAGCCAAACATCACAGGGATGTAATTAAAAGTCAGAGCATATATCTAACAAGAATGTGCAGATTTAATTTTTTCCAGATTACGTTTAAGTGCTCAAAGAAACAACAAGAACCATTTTTTCATAGAACATTATTAATTATTGAACAACGTACAACTAAATTACAGATCGAACACTAACCTGATTAAAGACTAAAGAGTGAGCTTCAACCCAAAGTCACGGTGGCGTCGACTGAGGTTAAAATAAAGTCCTCAAATTCACAGCACTGACAAAGGGAAGTCAAGTCAGAGGAGAATGGTCACTATGGAGATTAGAGATGGCGGCGGAGAAGACTGACAATAATCAAAGAATAGCGATGACGAACATAGCAATGATAGCGGTAATGACGGAGGAGAGTTGAGCAAATGAGGGACGAGATGCCATGGACGAGTTCAGAACAAGCACGGACAGAGCTCACAGAGAAATGGCAAAAAGAGAAGAAAGGGTTCATAGAGCGCATGAATAAAAATAAGGGCGAAAAATCTTACCTTTAAGACCGGTTTTAATTAAAAACCGGTCTTAAAAGAGTAAAATTTCACATTTAAGACCGGTTTGTACGAAAACCGGTCTTAAATGTGTTACATTTAAGACCCGTTTTCGTACAAACCGGTCTTAAAATGTTAAATTTTTTGAATTTAAAATGTTTTAACATTTAAGACCGGTTTACATATAAACCGGTCTTAAATGTTAAAACATTTTAAATTCATAAAAATTTTAACATTTTAAGACCGGTTTTATTTATAACTGGTCTGAATAAATTTTTTAAGACCGGATTTTTTAAGAACCAGTCTTAGAAGTTCAATATAATTACAAAACTGCCACCACACAAATTTTTAAGACCTTATTTGCCAAAACCGGTCTAAATATGGCGGTTTAAAAAGGGTTTTTTCCAGTAGTGAAACCCTTACCCTAAGAAGAAGGTATGACCAACTAAAGGTCAATTATCAACAATTATTCATGCTCAAGGAAATTCTTGGACTCTCTAAGTAAATAGAAGAGGAATTTGAGGACATTCAAAACTTCATCAAGGCATTTGTTGACCATGTGTTATGTATAAAGACCAAAGGAGAAGAAGGAGCTGCATGGCCCAATAACTCCAATGATGATGGGGAAACCAAAGAGCAAAAGTTAGATGCCACTTTACAAGTTGAAGATTCCAAATCTTCAGTGCCTACTCCCACACAAGATGTAAGGAATAAGAAAGTACGTTTTCAATTAACAGATGAGTCGCTTTCAAATAATAATAATAATATTCCTCCTCTTCTTGAAGAGGTTGACCCTCCTCATACTACTATTCCTAATAATGTGAGTGATAATGAAGTGGATGAAGAAATAATTGTTGAATTACCTCAAATATTTGAACATGAAAATGCTTCACCTTTTGTTTCTAGTAGTAGTTTAGTTGAGAATATTGCTTGTATTGTCATCGTTCTTCATATGATGAACATGTTTCTCTCCTTAATATTAGCAGTGATGATAATATTGATATGATTGAGCCCTTACCTTGTTTTTGTGATGATGAATCCTCTTGTACTATTAACGATTGTAAGCAAAGATTCTAATGTGGTTAATGTGAGTGAGAAAGATCATAGCTTGGAATGCCACATGCATAAACTTTCCAGTTGATTAATTCCTTGTAGTCTTGTTGGTTACAAAGATTCTAAAATTTTGATTGATAACATTCTGCATGTTGATGAATCTTGCCAACAAGTATTATCTTGTTATTTGCCACCTAATTTAGAAAAGAAAAATAATTACTTTGAATCTTTAAAAGCCCTGTGTGGTAATGATTTGAATAATTCTCCTCTTTCTTCTACTTTTTTTCCTTCCACCTCTTGTGATTGCAATGATGAAGAAGTGATGTATCCTAACATTAAGTTGGATTCCATACTATGTACTTTACACAAATATAAGAGGATTTTCAAAGATTAACTGCTTTTCTGACTCCTACTGATGGGAGTGGCGTTGATTTCCTTGATTGTGATAGTTACTTGGAGAGTTTAGTTCCTAAAATATCTTTACTTCACTTGAAATCTCTCCATGTTTCTATTTTTAGATGGGATACTACTTTTAGCTTGTCTTCTTTGCGGGCATACAATTGGAAAGGTCCTCGGATGAACCAACCCCTATTGTACATCCTTAGACTCCTTTCAATTGATCTTGAGCCACCTGTACCAAGGAAATTTAATGCAGAAGAAGGTGTTACAAAGGACAAATGCATGATTCTCGTCGTGGATAAGAACTTCTCCTTCAAGTGACTTAAGTAACTCTAACAAAGGTTGTCTCTTTCCTCACCTATTTTCTTTCTAATTCTTATGATCACTTTGGGCTTAATTGTTGTATGAGGAAGATAAGCGCGAAGGAGGGACACAATCCAATAGGAAAAAAAAGTTGCAGTAGTGTAGCTTAGAAGGTACAATAAGAACCCCTATATATGCTTTTCATTTTTTGCCATTACCCTACTTGATTAACATTGTGCCTTGAGTTTCAACTTGCTTAGTATTTTCTTTAGAGTTTTTTTACAAACATTGAGGACAATATATGTTGATCAAGTGTAGATGAGGGGAATACATTTTTGAATCCCATCAATTGGTTGTTTTTAAATGAGACAATGCCTTAAAACTAGAAAAAATTTTCAATTTTTTTCAAAGAATGTCGTGCTTTGATGCATGCTCAAGTGGTAAAGGGTCATATTTGCCACTTCGAAAATGTCACTACTACAAAAAAGTAAAGTTGTGGCACTTATAATTGCATTAGCTGTGGCGTTAGAGAAGTGCCACATATCAGGATACCACTAAAAAAAGCTGTGGTGCTTGGAAGTGTCACATCATTTTAAATTTTTTTTAATTAAATTTTTTTAAAAAAATACCCTAATGTGGCATTTTTTGGAGGAAGTGCCACAGGAGGTGGGTCTCTTGTGGCGCTTACGTCAGCAAGTGCCACAAGAGACCACACCCTCCTGTGGCGCTTAAGTCAGCAAGCGCCACAGGAGACCACACCCTCCTGTGGCGCTTACGTCAGCAAGCGCCACAGGAGGGCTCCTTCCTGTGGCACTTCTTCAAAGAAGTGCCATCTAAAGTATACTTTTTTTTAAAAAAAAAATTATTTTCGTATTTTTCTTTTAGAACCCTATAATTATTTTTTTTTAATCAAAAGAACCCTATAATTATAGTTGATAACACACTTTGAACACATTTTCATATCCAAAACAAAATGAAAAAAAAAAAGCAAACTACAATCAAATAACTCCAAAATGATATAAATTAACAAAATCACTACTAAGTAAAATGCAATTGTTAAAAATAAATAATTATTTTATTTATATGCTATTGAGACACCACTGAAGATTGTTCTTAGTTTTTTATATGCTTTGATATTCAAATTTTGAAGATAGCAGATCCTGAAAGTATCTTTGGGACCCCTCCATATGTACCTCAACTCACATATATAATGTCTATATTTATTAGAAGTTGATAAACATACGGTGCATCTTTCTTTTAAAGTATATATCAGAAATTTTTAACTTTTTTAGGTCACTACTTACTTGATTCACAAATTCTATTATAATTTGGCAAAGGAGTGTGTGTGTGTGTGTGTGTGTGTGTGTGTTGACTCAAAACCAATTTTTTTGAATGAAAATGTATGAAAATTTAGAAATTTCATGTCTTGACAAGACAAATTTTTTAGGCATGAAAATAGGTTCTTGACATTCAAGTTTGAATGCTACACAGTCCATTGAAAAAAAAAATCTGGGAACAATAATTTAAATCTGTTACCTTTGGAGCTTTCACATCCAATTGTATTTGTTGCAAAGAAGCCATCAAATTTAGAAAAGATCCTACGTTGAACTCTTGAAAATCCTCCAATTTAATGCTTTGTAGATACCGAAAGTTGAGGTTATATCTTTTTGCACAAATATTATTGATCATCTCTGGTACATGTACAAGTGAAGTGCCGATCGAAGTAGAGACGGTAATGAATGATAAAAAGAAGAGAAGGAGAAAATGTAGGGACTAAGAGAATAAGGAGTGAGGCACGTGTTAGATGGGGAGTGAAGACTAAGAGGATAAATGTGATAGAAGCAGATTGCAGGAGAGAAAATAATTTAAAAAAAATTAAAAAAAAATTACTTTATATGGCGCTTCCTAAGCCAAATGCCACACAAAATACGTAACAACTGTGGCACTTCCTTAAGCAAGCGCCACAGCTACTACGTCATTTTTTTAAGAGAAAAACACCTTAGGTGGCCTTCTTCAAGGAAGCGCCACCTAATGTCACCAAGCAGCTGTAACACTTCCTTGAGAAAGCGCCATCTAAAGTGCTTTTTAAAAAAAATTTAAAAAAATCTAGAAAGAACCTGTAAAGAAGTGCCACAAAAGGTGCACCACTGATCTCTATTTTTGTAGTAGTGTGTGATTTATGAGAAATTCTTTGAGTTTTTATGAGATATAGTGTTTTACCAACTTTTTAAAATCATGTTTTGCCTTTCAAGTGAATGGGAAGAGAAATGAACCCACAATTGAATTTTTGCTTATTCCTTATTTTGAGAAAGAGAGTTTCTACATCATTAGTGCTTTTAAGAGTTAAGCATCATCATAAGGAAAACACATAACCATACTGCCCTTTGATGTTTTTTATATAATATCAATTTGAATTCAATGTCTTAAAATTATTAGTTTAGTGTGATGCTACTAAATTTTAAGAAAGCACAAGTGTATAGGCTATGGAAATAGTATAATAGCAAATTAAGATCATCTCACAGAGATCCAATCGAATTAGTAGTGAGGCATTAAATTTCTCATTTTCATTTAAGTTGAGTAAAATAAAAAAAAGAAGTAATTTGAAAATTATTTTAAACAACTGCAAAAGTAGTAAATCTAATATGTAAAAGATTTCAATCAATAAAAACAACCTAGAGTGACTCATCCTTTCTTCAAATTTTAGAGCATATAATTATCTAATTAAAAGCACTGAATGTTACATTGTTAATTTAAAATTTAAATGGATATAAATATCTTCTATTTACTCATAGCCCTCTCTCAACTTAAAATTGTTATTCCTAACTAATTTGCTCAAAAGGCAATAAGCGTCTAAATTTTCTCTAATAGAATTATATGAGTCCCATGGGTATACTCCTATCTTATTGGCAAATTTGAATAAATTCTAATCCCACATTACTTAATTATATAGTCCAATTAATATTCCTCTTCCAAGAATAATCTAAATTCTCCGATTACATACTTAGGGCCTATTTGGGTTAGCTGTGGTAAAAGTAGTTTTTTTTTTCAATATGACTTTTACAAACTTAAAATAGAATAAAATTCATATTATAAAATGAAGACGTCATGCTCAAGAGGTTACAGCAAAGCACCTAGTATGAAAGAAGGAAGGAAGAGAAAGAGACTTAACTCATAACATTTGATCCATCAAGTGTGAGTGAGAGATGTTGGAATATACCCTGTCCATACCTAGTGGATTAAGACTCAAATCCAATGCAAATGGGGTTATTATGTAAATAGAGATATATGGATCAAATAAAGGAATTTTATCTTTATGATTTAAAGTTCAAATGAAAATAACTTCCCATGCGTGAGATATGGGAATATACCTGTGAGATGGGAGTTAGTTTACATTGACAGAAAAAAATAACTCCCAAAATAACTTCTCTCTGTGAAACTCTCTTCACCTTCTATGGTGAATCTTTCGTGTAATTTAATTGGAGTTCGCATTGGTGCTTCAATCTCACGTGGGTACTTAGTGAGTCAACGGATTGCAGGTATGCCCGAAATCCTCCTCACTATAGATATAGGACCATACTTATATCAAGTTGTATATATCTATTACATCAAATTCTCAAATCACACATGACCATATATCTTATTTTTTTAATACAAGTTTATAGTTTAATGATAATTCTTCAAAAATAGGACACATGGTCAGATATGATTGGAGAACTTGGTAAAATCAATATAAAGAATTTGCTATAAGTATTTTCCATAAATATAACAACTTGAAAATCTCAATGAAAAATGTTCTCATCTTTCCAATCGTCAAATCGCATTGAAATTTGTAGATAAATATCGAATGAATGATAACAAAATTGTGGGAAACTGAATAAAATATACGGAGAAAAATTCAACATGGGTTGATATTGAAGACTTGCATGTGAGAATCAATTTAGGATTGAAAAGTAATCTTAAAATAAATTTATCAAACTGGTATAAAAACTAACAAAGCTAAGAGGGCATAACAGGGGTATAAATTTGCGGGATGAGGATGTTGAAATAAATTCATGGTTATATGAGGGGGAAAAAATTCAAAATGAACATATATGATGAAGAGTTAGACAGACATCTATTAAAGAGAAAATGTTGAAAAATTATTTGAAATGATTTAGAAATGTACAAGTAAATTAGTTGGAACTGCTAGTGAAGAGGATAAATGAAACCGTATTAAATCTTATGAAAAAGTGATAGAAGAAGACCGAAGAAATTATTCTATTAAGTTATTAAACATGATCTTTTGGTTAATAATTAATTTAAAGATTTAATTATTGATAAAGTATAATAACATCATGCAATATTAACGTAACTAACCCCATAAAGCGTGTTGGTGTAGTAAGACTTTTTGTTATGTTGTTATGTTATAACATTAAATAATGTGATTTACTATATATTTATATTTTCTATCGATGATTTGAACAAATCAGCACCTCTACCAACCATTGAGAATTCGGCCTAGTAGAAGAAAGAAAATAAAGATGAATGCAATGAAAAGAAACGCCACGCTGGTATCTTGTTGAACAAAAGCGCCGCAAGAATAGTTGATTGTTGGAAGTTGGAACGATCCAAAACCTCTACCAAACATTAGGAATATAGGGCCTGTTCTTTGTATTGGGCCCAAAGAGGCCAAGTTATGGGCCTTAAGATTGCTTAAAGAGCCGACAAGCTTTAGTATGTTCACTGCAACAAGGCTCACACTTCTTTACCGGAAAAAAAAAAAAGGGCTAGCACCTAATCCCTAACTGTTGTGTCAGTTTCTTATATTGTTGGATCCACTTCCTTTTGTTCTTTGGTTAGACTTTAACTACAACACTATTTGTTTTGAATGTGTTCGTTTGGAATAATGGTTGGAATTTTTAAAAGCAGTTTTTTAATCGTGATTTATGGTATACGAGGTAAGTATGTGAGAAAAGTTTTGTCTCGATTTACTTGAAAAAAGCTTATAAGCAATCCAACGCTAAAACAAATATAGCCAATGTTGACTTGTATCACACTCTTTGGAGATTGGTGCTTGTTTATTTTACTATTAGCTCGGTCTTAAATATAAGACCTATTTAATTTTAATGGTGAGATTAAAAAAGCTAATTAAATTATTTTAAAGTATTTATATTTATCGTTTTTTCTCCAAACTAATTTGTTTGACTTATAAATTGATATATAATTTAATCATACCCAACATATGATATTATCAAATAATTTATTTCATTTCCTTAATCTCTCCAAAAAAAGGGCCACTAAGTCATATATTTAATACTGGAAGCAATACTCCTATATAACATCTGTACTAGATGAATTCCTTAGCAGGAGTCAAAAATTATTCCTATTTCTCGTTAAACTGAAATTGACACAACTCATTACAAGAGAAAAATTTATTCATTTTTATTCTTTCATAAAAAAAATTGTAATTTGAAAATTAAATTGATGGAATAATTAGTTATTAAACTCCAACCAATCACTGAACCGGTCGGGGTACTAGATTAAGGGTTAGTGGATCAAATCGGAGTCAAACTATAGCTAACACAGGGCCAAGCTGGCTAGAAAATAGGCAATGATTTTCTTTTTTCCAGATAGAAGAATGAGTGATAATTGCTTTTGATATTTCTCTTGCTTGGCTTCAGGTACAAAATGTTAGCTTATGATTAATCAGTAATCATCATAATAAAATATCAAAACATGTATGTCAGATAGAGGCTTGGAGTCCAAACTCCTTTTGGTTACAACGAGGGCACAAAGGCCGTGAAAAAAAACCCAACCCATCCCTTCATTCATCTCTATCCATACTTCCAAGCAAAAAACAAAAAAATCTTTATCCATACTGATTCCCTATTAGATTTCTCCGAACAACCTTATCTCTTTCAAGCACCTTTTCAACCATTGACCATTCGAAAATGCAACACCTTTTTGACCCATGAACACTAGAGGGATTAGGCATTCCCGTGTCTTCGTTTTTTTTAGGGAAAATTCTAGAAAACTACAAATAAAAATAGAAAAGGACATAAAGGTTGGGTGAAAATAACAAATCCCAAATCAGTGAGGCATGTGGAATCTAGCATTTGAAATGTTAACAAAATGACCTAAATACCTTCCTAATAGACAACAAAAAGGAAAAAAGGTAGCATAACGAGTGTGCAGTCTTGTGGCGCCAAAAAGTGACGAAACATGAGGAAAAGCTACGGAAACCAAAGGCAAGCCACAGGTAAGTAAATTTGAGAGAGAAATGATCATTATGCTGTGTTTGTTTAATGTTAATGGAAAAATATTTATGTCGTTTGTGGTTGCGATTTACGAAATTAGAGCCGACGCATTATGGGTAAGGGGGGTGTTAGATGATCAGACATAAAAGTAGTGGCTTTAAGGTAATGGGACAATGTTGATGATTGTGCGATGGATTCGATTGCATTTTGTTGAGTGATTGATGAAGCTTGTGCCATTTTTGTTCATTGTGAGTGCTTACAGGATGGGTGTTGAATCAAGGGAAAGGTGGGCTTGCGGTGTATAGTAAGGTTGGGTGAGAGTGGTGTTATTAGTGAGTATGAAGATGTAAAGACCTATTGGCTGGGTGTTAATAATAGATGCAGAGTGACGACATGGGCAGAATGTTGTTATTTGTGAATATGGAGATGTAAAAGTACATTATGTTGTTGTTAATATGAGATGCAGGGTGATGCTTTGTTGGTGTTGTTAACAGTGAATATCGAGATGTTAAAGAACATTATGTTATTGTTAATAGGACATGCATGGTAATGATTTGTGGGTGTTGTTAACAGTGAGGATAGAGATGTTAAAACATATAGTATTGTTGTAAATTGTAGGTGGTAGGTGATGGCAGGGAAGTTAGTCGGTGTAATAATAAATTTTTGTCCAGACAAGTTTACTGGAGTGAGATTATAAAGAGAGGTGTAACTTTAATTTAATTATTTTTTTATTTTTCAGGTAAGCATGCAAAATGACATGTAATGAAAGTTCATCATCTTTGAAGGAACTATTTTGTTTTTTTCATGTTAGAGGCAAATTAGTGTGTAATGATGAAGGTAAAATTCAATATATTGGAGGTTATGTGAAGGCGAAGTGGCTAAAACAGCTGATAATACTGAAAGATTTGAGGTTGATGATATCATCATGGCTTGGGATTGATTGTAATATGTATGAGATGAAATATACAGTGAGCTTTGATGAGAAGACACTAATAGATTTAAATGATGATGGTGAAGTTAAGAATTTGTATGACTATAATGAAAGGAGTGGGCATGTGTATATAGCAAAAAAAGGGAATGATAATGTGTAAGATATATAAGTTGAGGCAGACATGTAAGTGTAAAATTTTTTAAGTTTTATAGTTGTTATTTATGAAGCTCTTGTTGGTTATTAATGAACTGCAGTTGTTATTCACTGCAGGGTTGAAGATCTACTGGGACTGTCACAACAAACATCCACTCAATATCCAAGCATTATGAAAAATGATTATGAACCAGTTAGTTATGAAAGTGTTGCTGCTTGTTTGACGGCTGAAATTGGTGGAGGATGTAATAGGCTACCCTATGGAGTAGAGAGTGCATCTACTCCAATGCTGGAGTTGAACTGTACGAAATGGAGGGGATTACTTTTAGGAGTGATGCAGAGTTTTGCACATGCAGATGCTTTTAAGAAGGCACTGTACAAGTACAGCATAGCACACAAGTTTGAGTTTGAATATGTGAGAAATAGCAAGGACATCATTTCAGTTAAATGTAAGATTTTTGGATGTCCTTGGAGGGTAATAGCAAATGCTATCGATAAGATGAGCCCATTACTACGGGTAACGACATTCAGTGATGAACATTTTCATAGTGCCCAAGACAATCTTCAGGCTAGTCATAGTGGAAGATCTAACTTGACATCGTCAATTATAGTTGATGAGGTGAGAAATCACATTGAGAAACGTCCAAATGAAATAAGGAAGACATTGCAAACAGAATATGGTGTAACTCTTACATACAAGCAAGCATACCGAGCGAAGGAAAAAGCCATGGAATACATACAAGGAAGACCGCAGGATTCGTATATGTTGATACCTTGGATTTGTGACCGTTTGAAGGAATCAGATGAGAGAACTGTTGCTGAATGGGAAGCAAGCGTTAATAACATATTTGAGTGAGTATTTATTGCATATGGTTGCTATATTGACGGATTCATGACTGGTGCTAGACATGTGCTATACATTGATGGCTCCTACTTGTCTGGACCATACAAGGGAACGATGCTTTTAGCTTCTGCGTATGATGCGAAGAATGAAATGTTGCCCTTTGCAATCGCTATTGTGAAGGGGGAGACATTAGAGGATTGGTCATGGATTTTACACAAGATAAAATAAATAATTGGGTCAATTGAATTAACAATCGTGTCTGACCGTCACAATGCAATTAAAGGGGCGATGAGGACAATTTTTAGGGGGGGAAAGGCATGCTTATTGTTATAGGCATGTGAACAAGAATTTTAGTTCTGAATTGCTGAAAGTAAATAGAGGCAAGAGGAAGACTAGTGGGTGTTCAAAGGAAGATGCATTACGGTTGCTTGATAATATTGCATATGCAAGGTTGGATGCTGATTTCAATAAGGCAATGTGTAACCCCCTTCGAGAATCAGGCCGGGATTAACGTTTAAGCACATTTAATTATCGAATAAGAAATCCAGGACAATTAAAAAATTTTTAAAACACTTGTACAAATGGATCTCTATTCATTTCATTCATTAAAACAAATGGCTTGTTTGGTCTGTTACATATACAATATCAGAGTAAGCACAATTCCCGACGTTCACCCGGGATAATAACATTAATCCAAAGGTTTATACAGGCATCATTGCCCATCTCAGTATCCATGCCGGGGATTACACAAAACTATAGTACTATGATCTATACAATATATTTACGATGATCCAAAATGATAACCAATTCGATATAAAACCAAAATATAAAGCTAAGACTACCGCTGGCAGTCCTAATCGTCCTTTGCCACTTGCTTGCTTTTCGATCCACTTGCCCTGTCTAAAAATGTTATTTGGAAAGAATGAGATTCTAGAGAATCCCAGCAGCAATAGTTTATTTATATGATGCATATGAACAAAGCAAGTCACATATATCACAATGCAGCAATTAATATTCAAGACCGGGCTTTCGCCACGTTCCCTTCACTATCACTGTAATCGAGTTCGGGCTTTCGCCACGTCCTCTTCACTTTCACTTTAATCGAGTCCGGGCTTTCGCCACGTCCCCTTCACTTTCACTTTATTCGAGTCCGGGCTTTCGCCACGTCCTCTTCACTTTCACTGTATTCAATGACTAATGCAAACATGCAATGCAATACACATGATATAGGATAAAGTGTCACTACCTTTGTCTTTCCTTCCTTGAGTAGGCACAGGCCTTCTATGCTCCGGGCAGATATCAAATCCTAAAGTCATAATTAAGGACGAAACATTATTCTCTATTCCAATACTCAATTAAATTTTCAACACTTAGATTTGGTTATCAATAATGACCCTTAAGAAGCCACAAATGCCTCTAATAAAACCCCTAAAAGGTTGGGAAACAATAGGGTGAAGATCTCTTTTCGAAAGCACTAAGTGCTGGAACATAGGGTTGGGCTGCGGCCCAAATATGGTCAGAAGGTCTTGGGCCGCGGCCCGAATCAGGTCAGAAAGGTTTGGGCCGCGGCCAGCCACTCTTGGGCCGCGGCCCAGAAATTCCCTGACTCTGGGCTGAACTTCGAAAAACCATAACTAATTGTAGAAAAATAGAAACAGAGTGATTCCAAAGCCAAATGAAAGGTATTTGAGTCCTATTTCAAGGAAAAATATGGCTTATAACTTAAAATCATCACAAAAATACAAAATCACCCAAAACCCAACATTACTCCAAAACAGAGTTCTGTTTTTGCACCAAACTTTGGCAAAGCATTACTCTCAGAATACTAAACGAAATGACACAAAATATATGTCCATTTTGAAGCTTGGGATGTGAAATTTAAGACTGGAAATTTTCACAATTTTCTGAAACCATTTGGTCACTCAAAACGTCCACACAAATAAACTGTCCAGACAGAGTTCATATTGACAGCATTTTCCAACTTTTCTACCTAAGTGTTCAATGACTCCAAAATCATTAATCAAGCTTATTCCCATACAATTTTCCACAAGGAACACAATGGTAACCTTAAAATGACCAAATTCATACTCTAACCACATGCCCTATTTTGACCAATACACCAAAACCAACACAAAGATCCCAAACTTTACTTTTAATGATTCAAACCAATCCCTTTGTCCAAAAGACATCATAATATACCATTTCCATTATCACAATATGCCAAATTCACTAAGACCCTAATTTTTGAAAATAGGGCATAAATTTCCATAAAAATCAATGCTCACCAACATCCACAATATATATTTCAAAAGGGAGATAACACTCACCTCTTTCACTTTGCCAAAGAGATTTCTTGATTCTTCAACTTTCACAATCTCTTGAGGTCATAAACTACCACCAATGAACACATTACAACCATCACAATGAAGCTCTTCATTCAAGGATCAACATTAAAGAAGGAAGTTTGAGCAATGGAAGCCATTTTCCTTACCTTTTTGCAAGCTTTTCCCCCTTGTTTTTCTGCAACAATGGCGAGAGAGAGAAGGAGAGAGAGGACGAGAGAGAGAGAGATGGAGGATGGAGGTGGAGTGAAGAAAGTGAACAAATGATTATACTCCCTCCATTTCAGTTTTTTTTTGCGCCAAGTGAGGGAAGAGAGGAGAGAGAAATACATTTTTTATCTCATTTGACTTTTCTTTACCTTCCCCCCCACATGTGAGCTTGCCATGTGTCCACCTCTAATTGGCTCTCACACTAAATCACCAATTAATCTCTCTAATCCTTCCATTAGCCATTTTAATTACACTTCTCATTTCTCTCTTAGCTAGTAATTGATTTTCCCATTAATTACCAACTTATGCCAATAATTCCATTCTTTCAATTTTCCAACAATTATGACATATTAAATAATATTGTCATCAATATACATTAATTCAACTTTAATCCAATAATTATCCTCAATAATTATCATTAGGCCTTAATCAAAATTTGGGGTGTTACACAATGGACTACATGCAAAATTCCTATCTAGAGATGTATGAGTGGCTGAATCAGCAAGGGGATATTGATAAGTGGGCATTGGGCAAGTTCCCCTTCTGAAGATGGGATAAGATAACTACTAACATTGCTGAATTATTTAACGCGTGGATGGCGAAGGAGAGGAAACACAATGTTGCCTAACTTATCCATGAACATCGTGAGAAGGTTGCCAAGAAGATGTATGCATCTAGCATGGTAATGAGTAAGTGGAAAAATGGGATAGGCCCCAACATAGAGTCCATGCTGAAGCAAAATGTTGCTCATGCTGAACATATGTCCCCTGAAAATTATGGTAGGGGTAGCCTTTGTGTTCACACCAAATATGGATCCTTAAGTGTTGATCTTTGTTTATGTCTTTGCAGTTGTGAAGTGTGGCAAATGTCGGGGATCCCTTGTACACATGTTTGTGCAGCCATAAAGCATGTTTATGCCAATTTGTATGAGTACGTTGAAGAATGCTATAAAATCACATCCCAACAAAAGATTTATAGCCATAGTATGGTTCCAATTGTGACAATCGACAAACCTGACACAAACAACTATATGTTGGAAAATTTTGCAGGTCAAACTTTTTTGTTGCCCCTAAGGACCAGCCGACCTTCAGGTAGGCCAAGAACTAAAAGGCGTGAATCACAATTCCAAAACAAGAAGATATACCACTATGCAATTTGCCATGAAGCAAGTCACACTAGAAGGACATGCAAAAATCCAAACCTAAGCTGATATTGGATGAAGTGAAATTGGTAACATGAAGGAGCTGCAATATTGTGAAGTAAAACTTTTTTGATTATGTTTTTGTAAAGTTGCTGTCAATCCACTCATGGTTTTTTTGGGAGGTGGGTTGCTGTCAGTTGTGTACTCCAGTAGGTAGTTACTGTAATTAGTGTTTGATGTAACCCAATGTTTGTGACAAGGAAACATTATGTACTACTCCACAGTTAATGTTCCCTTGTCATGAAATATGTCAATGTGTACAAGGGGCAGTGTGTAACTCTTTTTTGGCCTTTATATGATTGCTAAATGTAATAATGCAGATTGTGATCTGACAGGAATTGATATATATATAAAGGTGTTAATCAACATAACCATATTGTTATTATAGAGGCACATGGTGTTCTTACATTGGTAACATCCTTTTTTTTTTATAAACTTGTTCCTACACACGTCTTCTGTTGTCTGTGTGAATGGAAGATGTGAAAGGTGTTACGTGAAGGCAACAACGCTAAAAAGTTCACATTTCTTAAAAATATTGTTACTAGTGAACATAATGTTGTTAATAAAGAAAAGAATGATGTTATTACGTGGATAGATGTTGTGTTTTCCCATCAACAGGACAACGTTCTTGTTCGTTCGAAGATGTTAATAGATGAGGCATAGTCGTTACTAGTGAAAGTAAAGATGTTATTACGGGGACACAAGTTGTGTTTTCCCATTTACATGACGCCGTCCTAACTTGTTCATTCGAAGATATCAATAGACGAGGCATAGTTGTTACTAGCGAAAGTAAAGATGTTATTACGCAGACACAAGTTGTGTTTTCCCATCTACATGACGCTATCCTAACTTGTGCATTTAAAGATGTTAATAGACGATAGCTGGTCGTTACTACCAAAACTAATGATGTTATTACACGGACACAAGTTGTGTTCTCCCATCTACATGACACCGTCCTAACTTGTGCATTGGAAGATATTAATAGACGAGGCCTAGTCGTTACTACTGAAACTAATGATGTTATTACACGGACACAAGTTGTGTTTTCCCATCTACATGACGCCGTCCTAACTTGTGCATTGGAAGATGTTAATAGACGAGGCCTAGTCATTAATAACGAATGTAATGATGTTATTACGCGGATACAAGTTATGTTTCCAATTTACATGACGCCGTCCTAACTTGTTCATTCAAAGCTGTTAATGGACGAGGCCTAGTCATTGATAACGAATGTAATGATGTTAATAGCAAGCAGAGTTGTAAATGCAACATGTGATGTTATTTTAGAGGTTTGCGCTGTTAATGTACGATTGCTGGTGTTAATAAAAAATGTACATCAGGTGAGATAGTAAACTCAAATAATGAACAAACATGCGACATGTCATCATATTGCACTTTCAATAGCGGCAAAGTAGAGTCTAAACTGGGCGACAAAAAGGCACAACATTTGCACTCAACTGGTATGCTTTTCACAAAATAACATTGCCCATAATAAAAAGGAGGATGCCAACATGTTCCTATTGTGGCAGACAATATCACTAAAGTCTACTGTGTTGACCGTTGTCGTTTAGTCGTTGGCTTTGCCAACAGACTAAGAGCATCAACTCGTGATGAATTTTGAGGATGATTCACCAATCACCATAAAATATCCTTCTTGTACTGTGTAACTTGATCCTATAGAAAATAAAGTACGCATCAAAAGTAGAGAATAATTTTATGAAAAGTAAAGTGCACATGAAAAGTTGAGTGCACATGTAAAGTGCACATGCAAAAGTACATACATTTGTGTAATCGAGTATCACATTTGGACTCCATTGAAACAACCATATCAACACGTGACACCACAGTCTTTCCTACAATTGCAAACAACAATCACTTCCTTGGTAACACAAGTGAAAAAAGTCAAAGTGTGATACACAACAGATAAGGTAAGGCATACAGATTATTTTGCTGTGGTTTAGGCGCCTGAATGATATCAGCCTTTGGATTCTTGCCATGCCGATTGTGACTGCCAAATTAAACTATATCATGAAACCAGTCCCGCTGAACCAGAAAAAAACAATAACATCAGTGGAGTTGTGATCTGTACATATTAAATGAAAGGAAACGATCAGTGATAAAGCACAGTACACATGTCTCCACTATGTAGACTGGGGGATTTTCAAATATGCTATTTTTCTTTGTTTTTTTTTTCGAGTCAACTATCGGTTGCATAGAGTCCAGAACAAAGAAATTCATGGTTTTTGGCTCTAAGGCAACACAAAACCAATGTTCACGCACAAGTATAGGGCCAATAACCAATTCACAATCTGCTATATTGTAGCCTATTCTCTCTGGTAGTAAGTGACCCTTGTAATCTGACGGTCTCCAATTCTTACCTTTGCCGAAAACGAGCGTCTATAAAATATACATATTAGTATCAATAAAAAAAGCACAACCTCTGATTTCCTCATAATATACTGACCATAAAGTCGGCATAAAAAATGTGCCTCTTAATGACTCCTTGTTCCTTTATATCTACCATTAAAGTCTTGCAAACAAGCGACACCACCTGTAGTCCAGAATGACATAATCAAACCTTGGCCATTCACTCAACAATATACAACATATCATCTAGATTTGGTCTTACTCACTTGATTGTTCACCTTATGAATTCCACCTAAAGAGTATAGCTCTTCTCGAGTGACATATTCGTCACACATGGTCACAATTTCCCTATCATTACATTCAATAACAAGGCAATAACAAAACAAATGTTACAAAACATTATTCAATTGCTGTAAAATATAAATGACAAATAAGGCAAATATCGATCACTCACATATCTCCACCTATGCTTGGTGGGAGTTGGGAAATTACATGGAAAAACTTTTCCTTGTCGTCCACTTCCTTCTTTTTCCGCTTAATTTCCTTAGGCATAACATAGGGGGATTCTATTTTCTTCTCTTTTCTAACCCTACATGATCTGCGCAACACTTGGCCCATGCCAACCTCTTCGTCCTCCAGAACGTCCCCTCCTTTTCCTCCACTATCTGATACGCTAATGGGAGAATCACCAATATCACTTTTTGAGGCCTTCTCTTCATCCTCATCATTTTCTTCTCCTTTAGCAGAAACAACGTTATCATTATCGTGTGCATGAAGGTCCATTTTCTTCTTGTGATCTTCCTATCCTTCAATCTTTTCCTACCCCATCTCTTCACTTGGACTTTTATCAACTCCTTAGCAATGACCCTCGTCAATCTTCTATACATATCTTTCAGGTCCTAATCACGACAAATGAAAAGTCAACGTTATGAATTTGTTTGTAACGTACAACTACGGAAAGTTAGATACACATACCTAGTCTAAATGGTCAATTCCTATATTATCCTCTGGCTGCACATATGTTTGGGAGGTCGTTCCTCCAAATAGTATGCCCATATTGCTTTCCCTCTCTAATTTAACCATTTCTCTTAATCTCTCCTCAGTCCAATACTTAATAGCATCGCTATATTGGTGTCTCTCAGTTGTCACTATTGCAAAGTGCTCACCAAAATATACCTGCCCATTCAATCACATATTATCAGCTACAACAATTGGCAATTAAAGCATATAAATTGGAAAAAAAATATAAATACGTACCAATAATAAGTACACGTATCCACTAACATTCATATCGGTAGTCTGCTTCTTCCTAACAACTCTAACATAGTCTTCCATCTCTTTCCACAACTCTTGAATTATAAAGGTTGCCCAATCAAATTTCTGAAAGCCCTTTATGGTCGCACTCATCACCTTCAGTAACCAATAACTAACCTTTGGGCTTGCAGTGGGAGATAGAAACGTTCCAAGTGTGTACAACATGAACAAGAACTCAAAATTATCATTCTCTCTCCCCCCATAATGGCCTAAAAAATCTTGTTATATAGGCGTCTTGAATACTCACTCTTCAGCTTTGTGTACACTGGGTCATCATCATTCACATTAGCACAAATAAGTTCACCTCCGTATGGGACACCAAGTAACTGCTGCACATCAACCGCTGAAATTTCCCTTAGCTTGCCCCTAATTCAGAATTGATGAGTTGGTAGATCATATGACCGGAGCATTGACGCAATAAGATCTTTCGGTAACCAATTACAACCTCCAACCTCAAGCAACTTGCTGAAACCTAATCTTTCAACCCTATCCTTCAGACTTGTGTCTTTCCTTATGAAGTCAGCCAATTGCTTGAATTGCTAGATTGAGGAACGTGTGATAAAAGGTATTTTCGTCTTCGTACTCTTCTTCTCCATTATTGATTTCTTTTCATTCTGAGTATATTTTGCCTTCTCACAATATTCCTTTCTCTCTTGGTCACTCAATGCTCTCCATGCTTAGCGCATCATTGAAGGGTAGAACATATTTATCAGCTTTTTTCCCCTTCAATTTATTGAAAAACTCTATTTTAAACAACACCAAGCCATTTTTCAATCCTTTAACTGTCTCCCCTTTTCCCACCTCCTTGTTCCCTTGTTCATCTAAATTCTACCCTCCTCCCACAACCGTATGCCCTTCTTCAACAATCTCATGGCCTTCTCCACCAACGTTTTGCCTTTCTCCTCCCCCTCCTGCCCTTCTTCAACCACCATGTTCTGCTGCAAAACAACTTTCAACATCCAAGTACATGGGCCTTAACAAAATAGACCCTAAACCAAACATGTATCCAATTATACAATCCAATCAACTCTTTATGCATGAGAATACAAACCTCTACAATGTTACACTCAATCAAATTAGTCATATTCATAAACACATTCAAACCTCGTGGCCATCGATCTAATTTATATTTCTATCACTACAGGAATAACTTCAAAGCCTACAATTTTCAATCAAAATTTTGAAGTTCTTTGTTATGCCTGAAAACAACATCTTTCTCACTATTAACAATATTAGCTTCTTTATTAACAACATCCCTCTCACTATTAATAAAAAAAATTAACATATGAACATGTAAAATATAAAAATCTACTTGTGCGAGTCAATGAACCAAGCAAATATTAGCTCAATGCAAAACTGATAATCTCTAAACTTGAAAAGAAAAAATAACCTTAAAAAATATGGAAAGAAAAAACAATTACCACTACCTTGTTTGGAAGATGCAACGTTCCAGTAATAATAGTTTGCTAGGTCCTGCCAAAAACAAAAAACATTACAATCAGGCAAGCTTATAATGCATGAAGGAGATGGAGTTTTATGTTTTCAGCATTTAAATTGGTTGTAGGCTTAAATAAGTGAGAGTAGTTTTGTCTTGTAAAACACAAAAAGTGATTATTTAAAAAAGGAGGCAAACAAACACTAATTTACTCAAATGATTGAACTATAGGGACAACAACATAGAAATGCTACTAGTCACATTTAATACAAGGAAGATACTTAAAAAAATAATCCATTTTAGCTTTTCTACCTACACTCAACCCCTCATTATTACTACTTTTCTTTGTAAGATTAGAAAAACAAATGTACTAACAGAGAGACAAAGCTTGAGGACAGAAGCACTAGTTATCAATAGATTCAGTGTGAAGCCAAAAAACAATGATATGAAAGGGTAGCTTTGCAAGAAAGGTATGGTGATAATCTTCTTATGGCACCCAAACAATAAAGTACAGTTAAAATAACGAACAATGCAAATGCCAAAATCATAGCACAGTCGCATGAAAGCAAAAGCAATAATAAGTGAGAAAATAATGAACACTGCAAATGCCAAAATCATAGCACAGTCGCATGAGAGAAAAAGCAATAATAAGTGACAAAATAATGAATTACAGAGGGGCTCCACCCTACCTTCCCACACCCCACCCTTACCGGACTTTAGCCTTGCCGCACCACGCCGCTCCGCCTTCCCAAACCCCACACTCGCCAAAAGCAATAATAAGTGAGAAAATAACGAACTGTAGAGGGGCTCTACCCTTCCTTCCCACAACCCACCCTCGCCGGACTTTAGCCTCATCGCGTCACCTTCCCAAACCCCACACTCGCCCGACCTTCGTCTTGTCGTGCCGCTCCACTTCGCCTTCCCACACCCCGCAGTCACCGGACCATCGTCAGCCTGAGCTCGTTTCCCTCAGCCCGCGCTCGTGTCTCCTCGTTTCCCTCTGCCCGAGCTCCTATCTCTTCCTTTTCATTTTGCCTCGTGTCTCTTCCTTTCTCACCCACTCTCCGTCACTCTCTGATATGTATGCCGCTTGTGTCTTTAGTTCCCCTTTTCAGAGGGTATTTAGGTCATTTTGTTAACATTTCAAATGCCAAATTCCTCATGCCTCACTGATTTGGGATTTGTTATTTTCACCCAACCTTTCTGTCCTTTTCTATTTTTGTTTGTAGTTTTCTGGAATTTTCCTTTTTTTTTTTTAACAACACCAATCTTTAAATCGTTCAAAATGCTCTGCAACAAACCAGTAACGAAAAGCCTTAACGCTTTCCCTTTACTCTTTCTTGCAACAATCAACAAATAGTCTTCCAAATCTTCTCATAAACCTTGAGATCTCAATCAAGATGTGATCTTTGGCATGAGATTTTTGAAATCCAGTATCAAGATGTGAATTTTGGTCATACTCATTCTTCTCTGAGGTAAGCACATCTTCTGTACTCGTCCTTCTCTACCATACACGTCCTTCTCTGAGTAAGCACCTCTTCAAACCCACTTCTCCAAAATTGTTGAGGCAAGGAGATCATGGCTCAACGGCAAACATTCAACGAAGGCACGAGGAGAGGCTGAGTCGGGGAGTCGCTTTCGTCCTATGTTAGGGGAAAAAGATGTTAACTTGGGCGGCTTGCCAGCAACTCGCCCGGGTTAACTCCGAGTCATTCTGAGTCAGGATGATTTGGATTTGTGACTCACCTGAACCGGATTAGGGCCCGGTTCGCCGGTTTAGACGAAAATGGAGGCAAACGAATCAAACTTTACGCATCCAAGATAACATCAGAAATATTATCCTATGAACAAACCTTTTTTTTTTAACTGCAAGGAACTCTCATCATACAAGAAATAGTTGCTAATATTTTTTATTTTACAACAAAACCATTATGAACTCTGACAAATACACAAAATACAAGAAAATATTTTTTCCATTCAGATTTTACAGTAAATAGAAATAAGTAGTAGTTTTAGTTTATAGGACCAAATTTCTCTATGAATTTGGCCACTAACTTATCATGAGGAGGCAGTGTGTCCTTCACAAGCGGATGTTCCCTCAGGGCATCCATCCAAGACAAGAATTGTGAGTTCATGTGAGTATGAATCACTTCCATTCCCAAAGCATCATTGATGACCTTGTAATTGCTTGCATGTGTCTCCACCACAATGTCCAGTAGTCCCAAGCAATTACCCTTACAATAAGGGAATTCCTCTCTAAAATATTTCTTCACACCTTCATAGAAAACTTTGATAATTTCATTCAGATTTTCAATTGCATTCTTTCTTTCTTCTGCTCTTGATATGAAGATGGGGTTGATGGCTGAAGGGATCTAAAGGACCAAGTCAATTTTAATTGGTTAGAATATCTAAATTAAATTGTCAAATTTTTGGCATCACAATTCATCAGATATTGTTGTTTAATGTAAGATCTATTTACCTGATTTGATTATATTAATGAAGTTAGTTAAGTTATTTAATATAATATGTTTTTTTAATTACCCTAATCATTTTCATTAATTCCCTCTATCTTTCTTTTATTTTATTATTGTTAAGTATAATCAATAAGGTAAATTAGAAAAAAAATTAAAAATATATGTCTTATATTTAGAATCAAAATTAACTACCCAATTAGATCTCGCCACCGGAGGGAGTATACCTTCAAAGCGAAGTAACACAAAACAGTTTTGTAAGGTAAAGAAGAATGATACTCACCTTTTGATCAAAGTAATTGACCCAGAAGAGAACTTTTGCCCTTTCATAAGGATCACGAGGCAAAATTTTTGGGGTGTGACTCCAAGTCTCTTCGATATACTTCAATATGACAAGTGACTCAGCAATTGCCTTATCGTTATGCAAGAGCACTGGAACCTTCTTGTGGATAGGATTGTTCTTCAGCAACAATTCACTCTTATTTGTTAAATCCTCCTCCACGTATTTGTAAGGTATGCCCTTAAGTTTAAGGGCTAGTGCAACCCTTGTGCATGGGCTGCTTGGCCAAACTCCCAAAAGCACAACTTGGTTAGTCTTCTCTTCCATGAGTTGTTTCTATATGGTTCATGAGATAGCATCTATGTGAGGTGGTTTTTATAGAAGTTCTTTGGTCACTTACTGTGCATTTCTTGAGGAAGAAGAAGCACAATGTCTGATTTCATTGACTGAAAGATTGGTCCTTTAATTTGTTTTCCATAGCAACAAAGTTGGACCGACAAGATACTGGGCATTTCTTGAGGAAGAAAAAGCACAATGTCTGATTTCATTGACTGAAAGATTGGTCCTTTAATTTGTTTTTTATAGCAACAAAGTTGGACCAACAAGATACATTAAGGGAAAATCATTGTGAGGTCCTAAGAACCATAAAAAAATTACACAAAAGTCCCAAACCAAATTCCCTTATTAAAAAAGTCTCTAAGGACTGCATTGTGATTAATTCAGAATGTGAAATTACTTTATTACCCCCATTGAATAAAAAAGGAAAGGAATATGATGTGCTCTTTTTGACAAGTGCTTATGCCTATTTTGACAACTAGATAAGCTATTTTGACAAGTTTATTTTTCTCTATGAAGAAGTTTTGAAATTTCAAGGGTAACTTTGAATTTCAAAAAAAAAAAAAAATCATTACTTTCTTTTCTAATTATAAATGATATGATTCTTCAAAACTTCTCATAAGTTGTGCCTTCCTTAATGCATCTTGTTCTTACCAGGGAGGAAAATGAACTTATTAAAATAACTCATGCAATTTTCCAAATAAACATAAGCACTTATCAAAAAAGGTATATGTACTTTTCAAAGTTGGCGCATTTAATTCTGAAATTTCAAAATTTGTCTAGGGAGGAAAATGAACTTGTCAAAATAGCTCATCTAGTTGTCAAAATAGGCATATGCACTTGTCAAAATAGGAACATTATGTTCTGAAATTTCAAAACTTCTCCAAGGAGGAAAATGGACTTGTCAAAATAGCTCATTCAGTTGTCAAAATAGGCATATGTACTTATCGAAAAAGGCATATCCACTTATTAAAATAGGCATAAGCACTTGTCAAAAAAGGCATATGATGTCCTTTCATTTTTTTATTCAATGGGTAATAAAGTAATTTCACATTTTGAATTAATCATAATGCAGTCTCTAATAGCTTTTTTTATAGGGAAATTTAGTTTGAGACTTTTTTATAATTTTTTTAATCTTTGGGACGTCATAGTGACTTTCCCATAAATTAAAGGTTTAATTCGGTAGATATTCAAACATTAAAAATACCATCATTAAAATACTTTTCTGTACCCCATTCTGACGTACGCTATCAGAATTTGGTGGCTCATTTTATTTGATTTTTTGGTAAGCATTTATTTTAAGAAAATGGATACCGCAAATGGAGTTGTGTTTCCCTATATCTTGCTATTTCTTTTATAAAGAATATTAACAGGAAATTAAAACTATATTTTAGGGAGAAATCCAAAAAAAAAAATTGAGAACTATAGCAATTCATTAATAGTAGTTTTTAAAAATGCTACAAAGTCACATATTTGTAGTGATTATATTAAAAATCGCTACACTTTGTATTAGTAATGGTAGTAGCTAAGGAAAACCGACAAAGGGTGGTACCATGTGATGCAAAATTTTGTAATGGTTTTGCATTTGAAAACCACTAAAAAAATTACATCAAATTTTTGTACCGGTTTTGAAGCAACCACTACAAAAAAAAAATTAAAAATACATTAGTAGCGGTTATCATGACAACTGCTAACAAAATGGGGGCAGAACAACATCGTAGTGGTTTGGATACCCCTGCCCCTTTTGAAAGGCGCTCTTCACCGTGTCTATTTGCAAGTTTTGGCAATTTGGTGGCAGTTTCTCCCCCTCCTCTCGTGTTGTTCACATTCTAGCTAAGTAGTAATTTTTAATTACTATTCTTTATTAATTTATTTATTCGTTTTTTAATTTGCATTTGATTATTTATTGTTCTTTTAATTAAATAGTGATTGCTCGGAGTTTGTTCTTTTATTTAAATAGTGATTGCTCGGAGTTTGAGGACTTATGATGTTTATTTATTTAATTTGGATTGTTGATTTGAGGAACTTAGTTCGAGGTCCTCTTTGAAGAAATTGTTGAAAATCACGTTAAGCTTAAGGTTAATTAGAGATGATGTTATAGTAGTGGCATGGATTTCCTTAGTTGTGATAATTACTATCACTACAAAAAAGCTAACTTTCAGCTATCACTTTTAGCGGCGACTCTAAAAGTCGCTACTGAAAATGGCACTTTCAGTGGTGACTATTTCAGTCGCCGCTGAAAGTATGGTTTCGGCGGCGACATTTGATCGTGGTCGCCGAAAATGACACTTTTAGTGGCAACCATCAAAAGTTGCCGCCGAAACACTACTAGAAAAAAGGGTTTTAACGTCCCTTATTTTGGCCTTTTAACGTCTGAAAACAGAGGGACGTCTATGTGAGGGTCGTAGAAAAAAACGTCATTAACGTCCGTAAAATAGGGGACGTGGAAGGCAGACTTTAGACGTCCCCAGTTGGAACTGGGGACGTCTAAAGTGGGACCTTAGACGTCCCCAATTCTTCTGGGGACGTCTAAGGTGGACCTTAGACGTCCCCAGTTTTAACTGGGGACGTCTAAAGTGTCGCCAGCAGTCCTTTCCACGTCCCTTTTTTTATTAAGGACGTTGAAAGTTTTTTTTTAAATGGACTTTTTATATATATTGCACTGTCTGGAAATGTAAACTGCAGAAATAGGATTCCAACAACAGAATAAAACAACAGCAGTTCAACAGAATGGAAACAACAACACAGTGATCAATCAACCCAAGGCTTCTACATGCCACACAAACTTTCAAACCATACAAACTACACAACAATCTATATCAAAGTCTATTACATGCCACACAAACTTTCAAACCATACAAACTACACAGCAATCTATATCCAAGTCCCCAGTTTGTACAATAACCAAGACTAAAATCCAATCCATATCCAACAACAATAATGCTAATTATATGTACTACCACAAAAGTATGTCCTACACAAACTACTAAAGACTTTACTCTTCTGGTATACGTTGAAGAAGATGTCCAGCCATAAAGTCTTTGATCATATTTAAGTCTTCATATGAGTAGGCATCTTCATTGTCAAAAATCTGTAAATTAGAAAATAAGCTTAGATGAAATAATGAATGAAGTGAATGAATTGCCATTGAATCACAACACCAAGAATATTATCCTCAGATAATGAAGAAGCGATTACTTGTTCAAAATCTGTCGTAATGCTACTCTGAATGATGTTAAACGTATAAAGCAAGACATAATATCCACATTCCCAGCCGCCAGGTTGTCGAGGGCACTATAAATCAAAAGCAAATGGTTAAAATCAATAAAGGCATATCTAAAACGACCGTCAATCAAAAGAACTTGATTTGAAACTACGTACCTTTGGAAACAACCATCTCGGATCTTTGCCACCTCTACGTGTGGCCCGCCAAGCACTCGATACGTCATGTATGCCCTATCATTAAAATGAAAATCAACATAAATTAGAATAATTCATTAAGTCAAGAATCAAGAAGCAATGAAATACAAAAAAATAACTTACTGGTTGAAGACGCTTTTAGTTTCTTTGTCTGGTCATCTATTTAAGGAATCAAACTAGTAAACAACGTGTGACCGAGGACAGACAACACACAAACTCCAGTGATAACTATCACAACATATACAGATTAAAATGAAGTTAGATGGCAAGGCAATTATTTATTAAAAATCTCAAATACACAAAATTAAAATGAGTACCCTTGAACAATCGGTGCTAGATAACAACGATACTCGTCCTCTGCCAATGCGAAGCCCAAATAGTTCGTCCTTCGTTTCAATGTATTCTCAACCCTTGTCGTATGTGCAGGAGACAAGAATCCATATAAATCAACTTTCTGAGAGTCAATGCATATACGACGGAAGGAGCTATAATAGAATTAAAATGATGAATGTATTAGCTAGTTAAAATCAACTTAACTAAATGAATCAAAAAATGGGAAATAAAAAACTTACAGGATTGCAAATTTGCCCCATCCAATATCTAGCTCCTCGAACTTCATGAACTGTTTAAGATCTTGTTTATCAATTGTGAAGTGATACTCTGTTTCCTGGCCCACAATCCCTGGAGGCATATGTAAATCAATCTGGCAAATGCCTTTATAGATATGCTGCAATCGTGCTAAGAAGGGCCATTTCTCTGCTTCCTGCTCGTTCTTTTAGAACATAAAAACACATACTGTTAGTAGGATGTCAACACATCTCAAGTAAAAGTAAGGTAGTTCCATACCATTTGAGGTGTTTGTGGTAACAAGCCAATAAGATGTACAGGCCAAAGGATGAAAGATCCTCTCGCCTGAGCTATCGTGGCAACCTCGTCATCAGGAATAGGGATGGCTGTACCTTCTTCCCCCTCTCGAACACACGTCACAATCACCCTACGCAAATGCTGTGGAATTTGCTGATGGTGGTGGGTGGTAGCTTGTGTGTGAACGAGAGCATCTGCAACTACACGCAGCACTGGGGCATCCAAAGAGAGGATGGCAGGTTCTCCCTGTGCTGGAGGGGGAGAAGGGTCGCCAAGTGGTTCCTCCGTCGGGTTGTAACTTCCTTTGGTGTTGTGGAAGGCCGGGGATGAATGGGTTCTACGCTCGGTAGTTGCCATCTGCGATTCAAACATCTTCTACATTTCAGCTCGTATCTCAGGCATCAGCTCAAGACGTAGCTCTGGCAACAGCTCTTGTCGGAGCTTGTCGCGGAGGTTGGCCTCGAGCTCTTGTGAGACTTCCTGATGAATCTTGGCCACAAGCTCCCTACTGGGTTCAGCTTGTGATGAATAAGGATGTGAGGCTCGACCAAAATACTTCGTGACACGAACTCCCCCTGCCTCCCCTCGAACATGACTAGGGTGATCTGCCTTCCCAATCGCCGTTGACAAGATGTCCATCCGTCCACTTGGAGTGAATGAACCTTGGCTACTATGATCTTCCAGTTCATCCTGCAGCATAAAAGTTACCGTAAGTACTCCTAATATGAAAAAATAAGTTTGTATTTATGCTTTAACTACTTACAATTCTTGTGGCAACCTCAGCAACAGTCGGATTTACGTACTTCCCACCCTTAAGCCTCCCTGCTTTCCATTTTTTGTGACGTGGTGGAGGTGGCGGGGGCAGGACCACAACGGTAGGATCTAATGTGGCTGCTTCCTTCAATTTCTCTAACTCTTCTGCCATCATCTTTCGCTCAAGCTTCCGATAACCACCACGAGGCATGCAATGTTGATAGGTATTAGCTGCTTGCCTCTCTGCATTTGCTGCACTTAATGCCTTTGAAAGGAAAACAACGAACACCGAATCAATAATGTCAACTATATTCAAATAAAACACTATGATGACAGAAATCTTACCAAAAAGTTTGGATCTTCTCGTGATGCCATAAACAACCTCCAGTCCTCTGGAGACAAAAATGGATACTCATGACATGGATCCTGACCCCTCATGTCCCCTCGAATGTAATCTTGTGTGAGCCTGTTCTTGAAATCTTTCCATCGTAGACGAACCTCCGTCATCCGCTCCTTGTACATCTCCACGGTGTCAGGGACATCATAGGTTTGCTGCAAGTTAAAAACATAAGTTAATTATATTTGAAGCTATAGGAATAAAGATATAATGCAGATGTATTGAAACTTATATACCAAAAGTTGTTGCCAAATCAAGTCTTTGGTTTTTGGTGGAACCAACTTCCAATTATTATAGGTAATGCGAACTTTGCTTCGAGCCAAAAAACCTACGTAGCTAATGAAATGGTCTTCCTCCGGACCAATTGGTTTCATATTTTCGTCAAAGTCAATATGTAACCTCTCCTGTTGATGGTGATGACGTGCTACCAATGCAGGCATTTTTGTACTGCCTCTAACCCTTCTTCTCGCAGCCGGTTCAGGTGTCGCATCACGTTCAGGCCTATTCATTTCATTGTCCCTATCACTTTGTGAGTCACCAGAATTGTCCATATTTCTGTAAGCACAAAAATCATTGTCAGATAGGTGAATAAATTGTAAGTAAATGAATAAACTAACTAGTTATAAAACAAAGAGCACACATTACTATTTTTTAAGTTAAGCTCTTACTCTAGATTATTTCCCATATTCCTTCACCATGATCATTTCTCACAGCATATTCTTCATCATCTACCAATTCTACTTCACTTGTTGTAGGTGGATTAATTGTGAAAGGTGGTGTGTCGTCAAGGTTGAAGGTCGGATCACCATGCTTCTATTTTTTACTCTGAAGTACAATGGAACTTTTTTTATTTGCGGGATCTGTGACATAAAACACTTGTTTCGCCTGGCTTGCTAGAATGAAGGGCTCATCCCTATAACCTACTCTTTCAAGATCAACTGAGACAAATCCAAATTGTTGATCTATTACCACAGCATTATTGCTAACCCACTTACATTTGAATAAAGCAACTTTGAACTTTTTGTAAGTGATTTCCCATATTTCTTCTATCACTCCATACTAGGCCATGGTTGCTAATATGGGGTTTTTGTCTTTCGAACTGGAAAAGTGCATGGCTTCAGCATCTACCATCAACCCACTATTTTGCATGGTACTTCGGTCATCTTGGTCTTTTGTGTAGAAAGAATACCCGTTTATATCATAACCGCTCCAAGTAATGATCTGAAACGAAGGCCCCCAGGCTAGCCACTCTATTATCCCAGACACACCGGTCTCATACAAAACCTTTTCCTCAAACCACTGAATGAATGTCTTGTTTTTCTCAATAGTAATCTGCATGTCATTCTTCCTCGGATGCATGTTCTTCAATCTCTTTCTGTGTTCCTCTATGTACGGTTGAACTTCTGCCATGTTATTCAGGATATAAAGGTGTGCTTGCAACACCTCTTCACGAGGCATAATCTTCACTTTCAGTCCTCGTGTTCCCTTGCTCCTCCCCTCTTCATGCTGAGATTGTTCCTTCTTCCTTGATAGATAATCGCTGCAGAAGTCCATAGCCTCTTCAACAACATACCTTTCAACTATTGAGGCTTCTGGTCGATAGGGATTTTTAGAGTACCCTTTTAAGATCTTCATGTTTCGCTCGAAAGGGTACATCCACCTTAGGTAAACTGGACCGTAGAGCCTTACCTCCCATACCAAATGAACTATCAAATGCACCATTATATCAAAAAGAGGAGGGAAGTGCATCTCTAATTGGGACAATATGATATAACCCTCAGCTTCCAGTTCATCCAGCTTTTCAGTGTCAATGAATTTGTTACAGATAGCATTAAAGAAAACACACAATCTTGTCACAGTGCTTCGAACTTCATCTTTCATAATCCCTTTAATAGCTACTGGTAACAGTTGTTGCATCAATACATGATAATCATGGGACTTTATTCCCACTAACTTCAAATCGTCCATTGACACACACCTTCTCACATTCGAAGAATATCCTTGTGGTACCTTAATTTCATGCAAACACCCACACAAACTTCGTTTCTCCGCTTTTGATAGTGTATGCGCTGCTGGCTCCATGTATGCCCTCCTACCATCATCTCTTATCTGTGGATGTAACCGTTCTCTTATTCCCATATCAACAAGGTCTAGTCTCGCACTAATCCCATCCTTGGTCTTCCCTGGAATATGCAAAAGCGTACTGACAAGGCTATCACAAACGTTTTTCTCCACGTGCATTACATCAATACTGTGTCTCACGTCAAGCCTACGCCAATATGGAAGATCAAAGAAAATTGATCTCTTCTTCCATATGTTCTTCTCACCCGCAGTCTTCTGATTCTTACCGAGTAAGACATTGATACGTTTAACCCGACTGTAAACTTGCTCTCCGGTTAATGCCTTTGGAGCCATTCCATGCTCCGGCAAGCCGTTAAAACGCTTTCTTAACCTACGATACGGGTGGAACCTAGGAAAGAACCTCCTGTGACCTAGGTAGACCGTTTTTCTTCCATGTTTCAGTTGGTGGAAGTGAGTGTCTGCTTCACAGATCGG
The DNA here is from genome assembly GCA_963855925.1 of Inga laurina. Classification (NCBI taxonomy): domain Eukaryota; kingdom Viridiplantae; phylum Streptophyta; class Magnoliopsida; order Fabales; family Fabaceae; genus Inga; species Inga laurina. The sequence goes on along the minus strand of OY979707.1, from coordinate 44,217,050 downwards.
ACATGCCTTATGCCCCTTCACACTATAGCCTGAGAGGTTTCCGTAAGCAGGGAAGTCATTTATCGTGGTGAAAATCATTGCACGTAGCTTGAAGGACTCATTCTTATATGCATCAAACACATCTACGCCCTCCTCCCACAACTTCTTCAAGTCCTCAATCAAGGGCACCAGGTAGACATCGATATCGTTTCCTGGCTGTTTTGGTCCAGAAATCATCATAGAAAGCATCACATACTTGAGTTTCATACAAAGCCAGGGAGGCAAGTTGTATATTACAAGGAGTACTGGCCACGCACTGTGTGTGCTATTAAGAGTTCCATACAGATTGATGACATCTGTACAGAGCCCAAGCCGAAGGTTTCTTGGCTCGCTGCCAAATTTAGGGAACATTTTATCTATTTTCTTCCACTATGGAGAGTCAGCCGGGTGCCGAAGATATTTTCCGTCGGATATTCTATCATGCGAATGCCATCTCAACTTCTTCGCTTTTTTTGCAGTCCCAAACAAACGCTTAAAGCGCGGTATTATTGGAAGATACCACAGAACCTTTACAAGTTGCCTTTTAGTTGTCGTATCACCACAACCACCATTTTTCCTCACTTTGTATCGTGCAGTTTGACACTTAGGGCACTCACTCAGACCTTCATACTCATTTCTGTACAGTACACAGTCATTAGGGCAAGCGTGAAGCTTTTTATACTCCATACTCACCATGCCATATCCACCTTGTATATCGAAGATTTATTCCATCACAAAGTAGGTGATCCCTTATAACTTCAACATCCCGTCTTCTCTCATTTAAACAATTGACGCAAGGATAAAAATACATGCCATTTCTGGCTGGAGCATTTCTTCTAGCATATTCAATAAACTCTTCAACCCCATTCTCATATTCTTCACTTGTTCTCAAAGCATTCATCCAACTATGATCCATTTTATTACCACCTACGTCATTCACATTTACACTTAAGTTAATAATAATTGTCAACACTAGGAATGCCATTTACTATTTTGTTTTTCAAAATTTTGACAGCATTTCCCCTTAAAATTGAGACATCCCAAAATCAAAATAACAAATCATCTCAGCTTAATTTAAATGAAACAAAACTTTAGCTTCTAGCACCAACCACAAACATAATACACTTATATTTTAGCAACCAAATTATTAAATCAAGTACCCGAATTTAATGAAAAATTGTAAAAAAAAAAAATGCAAGTACGCGAATTTCTTATATTAATGTCTACGTACACTAAGTTACAATAAGATTGCCTAATTCTAGCACTAAATATATATATTAATGTGTGTGTCTTATGGCAAAAAAAAAAAAATATATATATATATATTGTGTGTCTACAAGATAATTTTTTTTTTGTATTTTTTTACTTTCTTTTTATTCTTTATTCTTTTCTCATTTCTTTTCCTTTCCCTACTAATTAAAAGCATTATCATGTGCCAAAACTAATAGTTACCATCATCAACCTAATCAAAACGCATAAACAGAGTAATAAAATAAACCTCTAACTAATACTAAAAATATACTATACTAAATATATAAAAAATTAAACACTTATTTAATTCATACAAAACTAATAATAAAAAGAATAATAAAATGCCCTGTCATCTTATTCAAAATGAAAATGCTAACCTTTGGTGAAGCTTTGGAGGAGGCCGACGGTGGTGGAGAATCTGCAAACCAAGAATCTCAAAAACTGCAGCAGGGGAGCAAAGAAGGAGGAAGGAGTGATGAAGCTTTGGACGGAGTAAGGAAGCTTTGGAGAAAGAAATTAAAAAACCAAGAAAGGGAGAGGAGACCGATCAATGGGGATGGAGTGATGAATTTGGGAGGAGATGCAGCAGGGGAGTGGAATGGGAAAGGAGAAACAACGAAAAAACTGCAGCAATGGGGACGGAGTCTCATGGAGATGGGAGTGAATGAGTGATTGAGTAAAGTTGGGGGGAGGAGAGATAGATGGCAGGGGAGTGAGTAGGAAGAGCTTCTGACATCCTCACATGCACCGGTCACGTCATTTGAGGTGCATGTGAGGCTCTACAACGTCCCCAGCCCATCTGGGGACGTCTAAAGGATTTTTTTTATGACGTTTAAACGCGCCAATGTCTAAAATTTGAACCTGACCATATTTTGGACGTCCCTTTTTTAAAAAGGGACGTCCTTTAGGGTCTTATAAGTATATTCTGTAGTAGTGAAACCATACTTTCAGCGACGACTTTCATTGTCACCGTTGAAAGTCAATTTTAGCTTATTTTATTTTTAAAATTTATTAATTTTATTTTTTAAAAATATATATAATATTAAAATATTAATTACTAAATAATTATATTTAATATTAAGTATTAAAATTATATTATTATTTATTAATATTATATTTAAAATTTTCTACTAAAATAATATTTATGATATTATTATATTAGTTATTATTTTATTTTACTTAAAAATAAATTATATGTTAGTAATGTTATATGTATCATTTTATATTAAAAATAATATTTATAATATTAAATTATTAGTTATTAAGTAATTTTAATTAAAAAATTGGTTAATTAAATATATAAATACTTTTTTACATTTTCATTTAATTTATCATTATTTTTAATAATATTATATATAATTAATAATTAATTATCATATATATAACTGATTAATTAATTTATTAATTATCTGTGTGTGTGTGTATGATAATATTATATATATAACAATATGTAATAATTTAACACATGTTCATTTTGGCGCAACTGGCAAACGCACACGTGAAGGCGTCGGCACTATGAGGTCGCGGGTTCAAATTGGAGGAGAAGCACTTTCAGGAATTATGTGACTCTGACATGTGGCAGCACGCAGAGCCGACATGTGGCAGCATGCAGAGATGACATGTGGCAACGAGTGGAGGAGAGAGACCATGCAATTTGTAATTTTAAAAAAATTGACACTTTGCCGCTGAAGGTTAATTTCAGTGGCGACTTTTTGTCACCGCTAAAACTTTTAGCGACAGTCGCAACAGCAGTGACTTTTCAACGGTGACTTTGAGCCTTTCAACGGCGACAAAAAGTCATTTTTCTTGTAGTGTATAAGAGTTTAGTTCTTAAAATGTTGTTACTTCACTTAAAATCTCTCAATGTTTCTATTTTTAGATGGGATATTGCTTCTAGTTTATCTTCTTTGAGAGCGTACAATTCGAAATGTCCTTAGATAAGCCAAACTTCACCGTACATTCTTGTACCCCTTCTGATTAATCCTGAATCACCTCTACCAAGCAAATTCAACACGGGAGAAGGTGTTACAAAAGACAAATGCATGATTCTCATCGAGGATGAGAACTTCTCCTTCAAAAGACTCAAGATACTCTAACAAAGGTTGTCTCTATCATCACTTATTTTCTTCCTAATTCTTCTGATTACTTGGGCTTAATTGTTGTATGAAGAAGATAATTGTGGGGGAGGGACATAATCTAATAGTAAAAAAAGAAGAAGAAGCAGTAGTGTAGCTTAATAGGTAGAATAAGAACCCCCATATATGCCTTGTATTTTTTGCCACTACCCTACTTGATTAACATTGTGCGTTGAGTTTCAACTTGGTTAGCATTCTCTTTAGAGTTGTTTTACAAACATTAAGGACAATGTGTTGATTAAATGTGGGTGAGGGAAATATATTTTTGAATCCCATTAATTGGATGTTTCTAATTGAGAAAATGCCTTAAAACTAGAAAAATTTTCAAACCTTTTTTTTTTCCCCAAAAATGTATTACTTTGATGCATGCCCTAAGTGACAAAAGGGTCACATTTGCCACTTTGAAAATGTGATTTATAAGAAATTCTTTTATCTTTCATAAGATCTAGTGTTTTGACAATTTTTTTAAAACCATGATTTTCTTTTCAAGTGAATAGGAAGAGAAATAAATGCACAATTATATTTTTTCTTACTCTATTTTGAGAAAAAGAGTTTTAACATCATTAGTGCTTCTAATAGTTTAGCCTTATTGTAATTGATTGTAACATTTTGATTGATTGTGTTTGTAAGGTTATCATTAGGAATAGTTAAGTAGATGTTTTGTTGTTAGCTTCTTATGCAATTGATTGTGTTAGAATAAGCATTGGAGAAAAACTTTGTTGGAAGGTTATTTGGGCCTTGAATTGTTTTCATTTATGCATGTTCACTTAGTTTTTTACTATCTGAAACTTGTTTAACTCGTTTTTGAAATGACATTTGCATTTAATGTAATGGAAATGAAAGAGACATTCAATTTTAAACCCTTTCACTCAAACAGTAATTAGCTACATGTTTTTGCATAAATTCTCCAACAAATTTATTAGTAATAACTCAAATTTAGTGAATCTAGTAATAATTAATTTTTTTAATCTAGGTCTTTCATATCATTTTTCTAAAAATTTAAATAAGCACATATAGCATATAGTATGATTATGATGTCAACAAATCATCTTTGACAATTTGGGAACACACACACACACACAACCTATCATGTCTCCTTCCTCACTGTTATTCTATCATTTTCTCTTATTCACAAAAAGAAAACTTGAATTAGACAATAAAAAAAGGAATAATAACAAGATGAAACATTTACCAGGCACTAGAGTTTTAACAAAGATGCTTCCCAGTCCACCATCACCTTCAACAAGCTCCACACCTTTTGAAACACATATGGCATCCCTTTCACCAGAAGTTCTCCAAGTCGAACTGTGCTATACAGATCCCACGTCTCACTCGCAGGCACTCACATCTCCATCTCATGCTCAATACTCCCAAACATAATGTTGATATGAAAGCTTGTGATTGTTACGGAAGAGATGATGATTTATGTATAGAGTGTGGAAGAGATGATGATCTTGATCTAGGGGTTAATATACTCTTACTAAATATATGAAATAAAAGTATTTATTTAATACTGGGGTTAAAGGGCAAAAAGCCCCAAAAATTTTTGCTAAGGAGCATTAGGTGTCTAGAAGTTTTCAAAAGGGCAATTTTATCTTGAAAGTAAAAGAAAAAAAGTGGCAATTTTGCCCTCTCATTAAAGACCTAAATAGTCCACAGTTAGTTTACCCACATGTCATAGGATCTTGTATCATGTATAATGCTAACTTATATGTCCATAGTTTTTCCAAGTTATGTTGTTTTTGTTTCCTCTTTTTAAAATGTATTGTGTGGGTTTTGGTGAATCTGCCTACAGTTTCTTTATTTTTCATACTCTTGTCTAATATTTGTAGTGAAAGAGAGATTGTATGGATGTGCTTCAGTTTGATTTTTTCCCTTACTACTAGAAAAAATGGTTTTAACATCCCCTTTTTTGGCCTTTTAACGTCTGAAAAATGAGGGACGTTTATCTGAGGGTCATGGAAAAAAACGTCAATAACATCCATAAATGGGGGACGTCTAAAGGCAGACTTTAGACGTCTCTACCTTTAGACGTCCACAGTTATACTGGGGATGCTAAAGTCCACATTAGATGTCCCCAGTTTCACCTGGGGACGTCTAAATTGGGACTTTAGACGTCCCCAGATGGAACTGGGGACGTCTAAGGGGGCCTTTAGACGTCCCCAGTCAGAACTGGGGACGTTTAAGGTTGCCTTTAGACGTCCCCAGTTTTAACTGGGGACGTCTAAAGCATCGCCTCCCATTCTACCACGTCCCTTTTTATTTAAGGACGTTGAAAGTTTTTTTTTTTAAAATGGTCTTTTATATATTGCACTGTCTGGAAAATGTAAACTGCAGAAATAGGATTCCAACAACATAATAAAACAACAGTAGTTCAGCAGAATGGAAACAACAACTTGAAACACAGTGATCAACCCAAGGCTCTACTACATGAAATAATTTTAAGAAGTAGCAAACAAATTAACTAACAAACCACTCAAACTACACAACAATCTATATCCAAGTCTGTTAGTGCACTAAAAAGACTATATCCAAGTCCCCAGTTTGTACAATAACCAAGACTAAATCCAATCTATATCCAACAACAATAACGCTAATTATATATACAATATATAGAACTACCACAAAAGTATGTCCTACACAAACTATTAAAGACTTTACTCTGGTATACGTTGAAGAAGATGTCCAGCCAAAAAGTCTCTGATCATATTTAGGTCTTCATATGAGTAGGCATCTTCATTGTCAAAAATCTGTAAATTAGAAAATAAGCTTAAATGAAATAATGAATCAAGTGAATGAATTGCCATTGAATTACAACACAAAGAATATTATCCTCTGAGAATGAAGAAGCGATTACTTGTTCAAAATCTATCGTAATGCTACTCTTAATGATATTAAACATATAAAGTAAGACATAATATCCATATTCCCAGCCGCCAGGTTGTCAAGGGCACTATAAATCAAAAGCAAATGGTTAAAATCAATAAAGGCATATCTAAAACGATCGTCAATCAAAAGAACTTGATTTGAAACTACGTACCTTTGGAAACAACCATCTCGGATCTTTGCCACCTCTACATTCGTGTGGCCAGCCAAGCGCTCGATACGTCGTGCATGCCTTATCATTAAAATGAAAATCAACATAAATTAGAATAATTCATTAAGTCAAGAATCAAGAAGCAATAAAATACAAAAAAATAACTTACGTGTTGAAGACGCTTTTAGTTTCTTTGTCTGGTCTTCTAAGTAAGGAATCAAACCAGTAAACAACGTGGGACCGAGGACAGAGAACACACAAACTCCAGTGATAACTATCACAACATATACAGATTAAAAAGAAGTTAGATGGCAAGGCAATTATTTATTAAAAATCTCAAATACACAAAATTAAAATGCGTACCCTTAAACAATCGGTGCTAAATAACAACGTTAGTCGTCCTCTGCCAATGTGAACCCCACATAGTTCTCCTTCTTTTCATTGTATTCCCAATCCTTGTCGTATGTGCAGGAGACAAGAATCCATATAAATCAATTCTTTGAGAGTCAATGCATATACGACGGAAGAGGCTATAATAGAATTAAAATGATGAATGTATTAGCTAGTTAAAATCAACTTAACTAAATGAAGGAAAAAATGGGAAATAAAAAACTTACAGGATTGCAAATTTGCCCCATCCAACATCTAGCTCCTTGAACTTCATGAATTGTTTAAGATCTTGTTTATCAATTGTGAAGTGATACTCTAATTCCTGGCCCACAATCCCTGTAGGCATATGCAAATCAATCTGGCAAATGCCTTTATAGATATGCTGCAGTCATGCTAAGAAGGGTCATTTCTCTGCTTCCTGCTCGTTCTTTTAGAACATAAAAACACATATTGTTAGTAGGATGTCAACACATCTCAAGTAAAGGTGAGGTAGTTCCATACCATTGGAGGTGTTGGTGGTAACAAGCCAATAAGATGTACAGGCCAAAGGATGAAAGATCCTCTCGCCTGAGCTATCGTGGCAACCTCGTCATCAGGAATAGGGATGGTTGTACCTTCTTCCCCCTCTCGAACACACGTCACAGTCACCCTACACAAATGTTGTGGAATTTGTTGATTATGGTGGGTAGTAGCTTCTATGTGAACGAGAGCATCTGCAACTACACGCAGCACTGGGGCATCCAAAGAGAGGATGGCAGGTTCTCCCTGCGTTGGAGTGGGAGAAGGGTCGCCAAGTGGTTCCTCCGCCGGGTTGTAACTTCCTTTGGTGTTGTGGAAGGCTGGGGATGAATGGGTTCTATGCTCGGTAGTTGCCATCTGCGATTCAAACATCTTCATCATTTCAACTCGTAGCTCTGGCAACAGCTCTTGTCGGAGCTTGTCGTGAAGGTTGGCCTCGAGCTCTTGTGAGACTTCCTGATGAATCTTGGCCACAAGCTCCCTACTGGGTTTAGCTTGTGATGAACAAGGATGTGAGGCTCGGCCAAAATACTTCTTGACACAAACTCCCACTACCTCCCCTCGAACATGACCAGGGTGGTCTGCCTTCCCAATCGCCGTTGACAAGATGTCCATCCATCTACTTGGAGTGAACGAACCTTGGCTACTATGATCTTCTAGTTCATCCTGCAGCATAAAAGTTATCGTAAGCACTCCTAATATGAAAAAATAAGTTTGTACTTATGCTCTAACTACTTACAATTCTTGCGGAAACCTTAGCAACAGTCAGATTTATGTACTTCCCACCCTTAAGCCTCCCTACTTTCCATTTTTTGTGATGTGGTGGAGGTGGCGGGGGCCGGACCACAACGGTAGGATCTGATATGGCTGTTTCCTTCAATTTCTCCAACTCTTCTGCCTCTCTGCATTTGCTGCACTTAATAGTTATTAGCTACTTTCCATTTTTTGATAGTTATTAGATATGGCTACTTTCCATTTTTTGATAGTTATTAGCTACTTGCCTCTCTGCATTTGCTGCACTTAATGCCTTTGAAAGGAAAACAACAAACACCGAATCAATAATGTCAACTATATTCAAATAAAACACTATGATGACAGAAATCTTACCAAAAAGTTTGGATCTTCTCGTGATGCCATAAACAACCTCTAGTCCTCTGGAGACAAAAACGTATACTCATGACATGGATCCTGACCCCTCAGGTCCCCTCAAATGTAATCTTATGTGAGCCTGTTCTTGAAATCTTTCCATCGTAGATGAAGCTCCGTCATCCACTCCTTGTACATCTCCGTGGTGTCAGGGACATCATAGGTTTGCTGCAAGGTAAAAACATAATTTAATTAAATTTGAAGCAATATGAATAAAGATATAATGAAGATGTATTGAAACTTATATACCAAAAGTTGTTGTCAAATCAAGTCTTTGGTTTTTGGTGGAACCAACTTCCAATTATCATAGGTAATGCGAACTTTGCTTCAAGCCAAGTTGTTGTCAAATCAAGTCTTTGGTTTTTGGTGGAACCAACTTCCAATTATCATAGGTAATGCGAGCTTTTCTTCGAGCCAAAAAACCTATATAGCTAATGAAATGGCCTTCCTCTAGACCAATTGGTTTCATATTTTCATCAAAGTCAATATGCAACCTCTCCTGTTGATGGTGATGACGTGCTACTAATGCAGGCATTTTTGTACTGCCTCTAACCCTTCTTCTCGCAACCAGTTCAGGTCTCGCATTAGGTTCAGGCCTATTCATTTCATTGTCCCTATCACTTTGTGAGTCACCAGAATTGTCCATATTCCTGTAAGCACAAAAATCATTGTCAGATAGGTGAATAAATTGTAAGTAAATGAATAAACTAACTAGTTATAAAACAAACAGCACACATTACTATTTTTTAAGTTAAGCTCTTACTCTAGATTGTTTCCCATATTCCTTCACCATGATCATTTCTGACAGCATATTCTTCATCATCTACCAATTCTACTTCACTTGTTTTAGGTGGATTAATTGTGAAAGGTGGTGTGTTGTCAAGGTTGAAGGTCGGATCACCATGCTTCTATTTTTTACTCTGAAGTACAATGGAAATATTTTTATTTGCGGGATCTGTGACATAAAACACTTGTTTTGCCTGGCTTGCTAGAATAAAGGGCTCATCCCTATAACCTACTCTTTCAAGATCAACTGAGACAAATCCAAATTGTTGATCTATTACCACAACATTATTGCTAACCCACTTACATTTGAATAAAGCAACTTTGAACTTGTTGTAAGTGATTTCCCATATTTCTTCTATCACTCCATAATAGGCCATGGATGCTAATATGGGGTTTTTGTCTTTCGAACTGGAAAAGTGCATGGCTTCAGCTTCTACCATCACCCCACTATTTTGCATGGTACTTCTGTCATCTTGGTCTTTTGTGTAGAAAGAATACCCGTTTATATCATAACCGCTCCAAGTAATGATCTGAAACGAAGGCCCCCAGGCTAGCCACTCTATTGTCTCAGACACACCGATCTCATGCAAAACCTTTTCCTCAAACCACTGAATGAATGTATTGTTTTGCTCAATAGTAATCTGCATGTCATTCTTCCTCGAATTCATGTTCTTCAATCTCTTTCTGTGTTCATCTATGTATGGTTGAACTTCTGCCATGTTATTCAGGATATAAAGGTGTGCTTGCAACACCTCTTCACGAGGCATAGTCTTCACTTTTAGTCCTCGTGTTCCCTTGCTCCTCCCTTCTTCATGCCGAGATTGCTCCTTTTTCCTTAATAGATAATCCCTGCAGAAGTCCATAGCCTCTTCAACAACATACCTTTCAACTATTGAGGCTTCTGGTCGATAGGGGTTTTTAGAGTACCCTTTTAAGATCTTCATGTATTGTTCGAAAAGGTACATCCACCTCAGGTAAACTGGACCATAGAGCCTTATCTCCCTTACCAAATGAACTATCAAATGCACCATTATATCAAAAACTGAAAGAGGAAAGTGCATCTCTAATTGGGACAATATGATATAACCCTCAGCTTCCAGTTCATCCAGCTTTTCAGTGTCAATGACTTTGTTACAGATAGCATTAAAGAAAACACACAATCTTGTCATAGTGCTTCGAACTTCATCTTTTATAATGCCTCTAATAGCTACTGGTAACAGTTGTTGCATCAACACATGATAATCATGGGACTTCATTCCCACTAACTTCAAATCACCCATTGATACACACCTTCTCACATTCGAAGAATATCCTTGTGGTACCTTAATTTCATGCAAACACCCACACAAACTTCTTTTCTCTGCTTTTGATAGTGTATGCGCTGCTGGCTCCATGTATGCCCTCCTACCATCATCTCTTAGCTGTGGATGTAACCATTCTCTTATTCCCATATCAACAAGGTCTAATTTCACATTAATCTCATCCTTGGTCTTCCCTGGAATGTGCAAAAGCGTATTGACAAGGCTATCACAAACGTTTTTCTCCACGTGCATTACATCAATACTGTGTCTCACGTCAAGATTACACCAATATGGAAGATCAAAGAAAATTGATCTCTTCTTCCATATGTTCTTCTCACCTGAAGTCTTCTGATTCTTACCGAGTAAGACATTGATATGTTCAACCCGACTGTAAACTTCCTCTCCGGTTAATGCCTTTAGAGCCATTCCATGCTCCGGAAAGCCGTTAAAATGCTTTCTTAACCTACGATTCGGGTGGAACCTAGGAAGGAACCTCCTGTGACCAAGGTAGACCGTTTTTCTTCCATGTTTAAGTTGGTGGAAGTGAGTGTCTGCTTCACAGATCAGACATGCTTTATGCCCCTTCACACTGTACCCTGAGAGGTTTCCGTACGCAGGGAAGTCATTTATCGTGGTGAAAATCATTGCACGTAGCTTGAAGGACTCATTCTTATATGCATCAAACACATCTATGCCTTCCACCCACAACTTCTTCAAGTCCTCAATCACAGGCACCAAGTAGACATCGATATCGTTTCCTGGCTGTTTTGGTCCAGAAATCATCATAGAAAGCATCACATACTTGCATTTCATACAAAGCCAGGGAGGCAAGTTGTATATTACAAGGAGTACTGGCCAAGTACTGTATGTGCTATTAAGAGTTCCATACGAATTGATGCCATCTGTACAAAGCCCAAGCCGAAGGTTTCTTGGCTCGTTGCCAAATTCAGGGAACATTTCATCTATTTTCTTCCACTGTGAAGAGTTAGTCGAGTGCCGAAGATATTTTTCGTCGGATATTCTATCATCCGAAGCCATCTCAACTTCTTCGCTTTTTTTACAGTCCCAAACAAATGGTTAAAAGTGCAGTATTATTGGAAGATACCATAGAACCTTTACAGGTTGCCTTTTAGTTGTCGCATCACCACAACCACCATTTTTCCTCACTTTGTATCATGCAATTTGACACTTAGGGCATTTACTCAGACCTTCATACTCATTTTTGTACAGTACAAAGTCATTAGGGTAAGCGTGAAGTTTTTTATACTCCATACCCATCGTAGATAGGATTTTTTTTGCCTCATACATACGATTTAAAAGCACATTATCGTCTCACACAACAGTTCAAGCAGCAATGTGAAACTACTATCGGTCCACCCACAAGTTGCTTTTAAGTTCACCAAATGTAATGTTCCTGTCAGCCGTGTGCATTTACTCCCTGGGTACAACGGTGTCTCTGCATCACTCCGCAGGCTATCATATTCATGCGACTGCGCAAAGGATTCTACCTCAACATCATGAATCATTCTCTCCATTGTATCTTCATCTATGACATCCACAACTTCCTTCTTGTGCGACGGACAATCAGTTACTTCCTCACCATGCCATATCCACCTTGTATATCGAAGATTTATTCCATCACAAAGTAGGTGATCCCTTATAACTTCAACATCCCGTCTTCTCTCATTTAAACAATTGACACAAGGACAAAAATACATGTCATTTCTGGCTGGAGCATTCCTTCTAGCATATTCAATAAACTCTTCAACCCCATTCTCATATTCTTCACTTGTTCTCAAAGCATTCATCCAACTATGATCCATTTTATTACCACCTACGTTATTCCCATTTGCACTCAAGTTAAGAATAATTGTCAACACTAGGAATTCCATTTACTATTTTGTTTTTCAAAATTTTGACAGCATTTCCCCTTAAAAGTGAGACATCCCAAAATCAAAATAACAAACCATCTCAGCTTAATTTAAATGAAACAAAACTTTAGCTTCTAGCACCAAGCACAAACATAATACACTTATATTTTAGCAACAAAATTATTAAATCAGATATGTACCATGAGTGAGATATGTGACATCAAAAAATTCTTCCCAAGTTCAATTAGCGAATGGCAAATCTCAACAGCAATATTATATTTTTCTTCCACACTACAATTTTTTGATTCGTAAGTGTTCCAAGATTGATCACACCAATGAAGTTCCAAAAATCCTAAGTCACAAATGGAATAGGTTTATGACAACAAATTAAAGTGGAACTCGAACAATTAATTCACACTCTAGGAGTCAATGACAGCAAGCAAATTCTAGCACTAAGTTACAACATGATTATTTATGTGTGTGTCTACACTAAGTATATATATTAATGTCTAGATTAATTTCTACCAAATTCTAGCACTAAGTTACACTAAGATTATAGATGTTTCTTCTTTTATTGTAGTCCTATTCATTTTGGAACAGCACATGTTGTGTTAAATTTTTATTTTCTATTCAATCTATTTAATGAAAAATTGTAAAAAAAATGCAAGTACGAGAATTTCTTATATTAATGTCTACGTACACTAAGTTACAACAAGATTGCCTAATTCTAGCACTAAATATATATATATATATATTAATGTGTGTGTCTACAAGATTTTTATTTTTATTTTTTTAGTTTCTCTTTATTCTTTATTCTTTATTCTTTTCTCCTTTCTTTTCCTTTCTCTACTAATTAAAAAGCATTATCATGTGCCAAATTCTTTTCTTTTCCTTTCTATCACTTTGATTCAGATAGTTTGTGAGATAATCACTTAGGAACCATATGTAAATGTACTAAAATGCAATCTATCTCTATATTATTTTCAAAGGATTAGCTCACTGTTACAGAGAATCCACAATTGTATAACCAAAACAAGTGCGAAAATGAACCAATTCTGTCAAATATAAGAGAATGCAGAAAAGCAAAAGGTGTAAATGAAAGAAATATCAGCAAAAAAGCAAAGAATAATCAGAGAGAAAATGCTAACCTGAAACTTTAGAGGAGGCCGATGGTGGAGAGGAGATCGAATGGGGAAAAAACTCTGCAAACCCAGAGCAAAGAAGGTGGCCTGGTGACGGAAGTGGTGAAGCTTTGGAGAAAGAAAAAACCAAGAAAGGGAGAGGAGACCGATCAATGGGGACGGAGTGATGAATTTGGGAGGAGATGCAGCAGGGGAGTGAATGGGGACGGAGAAAGAAGGAAAAAAAGAAGTGGAGATGAGACCCAATGGGGGCAGAGATGCAGCACGGGAGTGATTGAGTAAAGTGGGAGGAGGAGAGATAGATGCAGCAGGGGAGTAGGAAGGGGTCTGACATGCTCACATGCACCGGTCATGTCAATTCTGGTGTATGTGAGTGATTTTCAACGTCCCCAGCTGTGCTGGGGATGTCTAAACATACCTTTAGACGTCCCCAGCTCAGCTGGGGAGGTCTAAAGGTAGCATTTAGACGTCCCTAGCTTAGCTGGGGACGTCTAAAGGCTTTCTTTTTCTTTTTTTAATGACGTTTAAAGGTCTTCAGACGAGCCAATCATTATAATTTGAACCTGACCATATTTTGGACGTCCCTTTTTTAAAAAGGAACATCCTTTAGGGTAGTTGTAGGTATGTTCTGTAGTAGTGCCCGCCGGAAGCTTCAGTTTGGATTGTTCCATATGAAACCAAGTTACTAGTAAAAAATCAGCTTTCTAGACTGCCTTTTTTAGACCTTATATAGAGGACAAGGTCTAAAAAATGTAGCTGGTAGCATTTTTGTAAATATTATAAAATTTTTTAAACCGGTTCCTTGAAGGTAAGGTCTAAAAGATGTTTTTTAAATCATATTTCTAAACAACTGGTGTAACCCTTATCCTCAACAAGGCCGTAATTAGTGTTAAAACACATGTCATAATTGAATTAAGAGATCGAGAATAAATGAAAACTTTTACAAAACCTGTAAAATGCGATATCCATTCATTTTTAAAAACCATTTTGGCCTCTTCGGTTCTATTACATACACAATATCAGAGTGCTAGCAAAATTCTCTACATTCACCCAGGATATAATCATTAACTAAAGGGTTTTATAGGGCATCATTGCCCATCTTAGTTTCTCATACTGGGGATTACAATACAAATACTATTCTATCAATATGTATAATAGTCCAAAATATGATAACTAAAACCAAAAAGCTAAAGACTACCAATGGTAATCCTAGTCACCCTTATTCAGTTGCTTGTCTCTTGATTCGCTTGCTTTAGCTAAAAATTTGATAATTGAAAAGAATGAGATTTAAAAGAATCCCAGTTGTAACATTTCACGTATATGATGCATAATTAAACAAAGCATGTAAGCATATATCATAATCCAGCAACATAGCAGCATTCAATCATGACTTTGATCACAACAGTGAAAACCATGACAATCAACAACAACATCATTTAAAGTCGAGCTAACTGCTACGACTTAATCATACATTCAAAGCCAGGCTACCAGCCACGACTCAATCGTTCATTTAGCTGCATTCAAATCCAGGCTACCCGTCGTGACTCAATCGTACATTCAAAGCCAGGCTACCCGCCCCAACTCAATTGTATATTCAAAGCCGGGCTACCCTCCGCGACTCAATCATTCATTTAGGAACATTCAAAGCTAGGCTAATTGTCATGACTCAATCGATTATTTAATGATACATACAAACATACAATACATGAGCATGATATGGGAGAAAGTGTCACTACCTTGTTTTTCCCATTCGAGTTCAGGCACAAACCTTCTATGTTCCAGGCAAATATCAAATCCTATAATCATAATTAAGGACGACAAGTTATCATTTATCCCAGCACTCAAATGACTTTAAAACTCTTAGATTTGGTTATCATTAAAGTTCCTTAGGTGGCTATGAAAGGCTCTAACAATAGCCCTAAAAGATTGGGAAAGACTAGGTTGGAAACCACCTTTCAGAATTACAAGGTGCTGAAAAAACAGGGGTTGGCAGCGGCCAAGCCACCCATGGGCCACGGCCAAGAAATGGTTAGAAGGTTTTGGGCTGCGGTCAACCTCCTTGAACCACGGCCAAGAGAAGGTCAGAAGCTTGTAGGTTACGGCAGCCTCCATGGGTCACAGCCAAGAATTGGACAGAAACATTTGGGACACAGCCAACACCCCTTGGGCTACGATCAAGAACAGGTCCAAAAGTTTTGGGCCACGATTAGCTCCCCTTTGGTTGTGGCCAAGAATTGCCCTGATTCTTGGCTGATTTCAACTAACCATAACTCTCAGCACATAATTCAAAATAATTCAAACTTTATATCAATGGAAAGCTTGAAATGTGAACTACAACACTGAAAATTTTCACAACTTCTTGACATCATTTGCTATTTTAAAACATCGCACAAAGTAGGTCCCCTGCACTGATTTTTTTTTTTTTTTACCAAATTTTCCAGTTTTGCAACCTAAGTCTCCAATGGTTCCAAAACCCATTTCCACACAAAATTTCACAAGGAAACCAATGGAGACACCACAATAACCATATTCATATTCCTTTGACATGATATAACATAGGCAACAACTCAACATAATATCCTTAAAACTTCAAACTTTAAACTTCACAATTCAACCTCAAATCAATTCTATCTATACACACAACAAAACACCATTTCCAAGTTCACAACATGCCATACTCTCAAGGACCCTAATCCACGAAAAATAGGGCAAAAATTCCAGAAATTATAGGTTCAACCAATTGGCACAAAACATACATAGAAAGGTTCCTCTTACTCACCTCTATCGCTTGCAACAACTTGTTTCTTGGTTCACTAATCTCTAGATTTTATTGAGTGCACAAACCACCACTAATGAAAAATCTAAAACCACAGAATCGAAGCTCTTAACTCAAAGAACAAGATTAAAGAAGAGAGTTTTGGCATTAGAGCTCATCTTAAGGGTCAAATGGCAAGAAATTTACCTTGAGTTCTTTCTCTTCGCTTCCCTTCTATGGCAGCCGAATGAGAGAGAGAGAGAGAAATGAGAGAGATGAGATTGAGGAAGATGCTGGAATGATGAGCTCTTCCATGCCCATGCTTCTTCAGCCGAAAATAAGGGAAAACGAGAGAAGAGAAATCATAAAATATTGTATTTGACTTTTCCAACACATACTCTCTTCATCTAACCATGCAAGTGTCACAATCTCAATGCTTCTCATAAAGTAAGTAACTACTTAGTTACTCTAACTATTTCATTAGCCAATTAGTCACACACCTCAATTCTTGATAGTTAGCAATTAATTTCTTTTCTTCTTCCTTCATGTGCATTTCCCCATATTTTAGCCCAATAATTCTTTTGCCATATAATTATACTAAAATACAGGATTTTGGGCATTTCCAATAATTAATTCGGGTCCCAAATCAACTTTAATTTCACAAAAGTGTTTTCTCATATCAATAACATTCTCGATGAAAGTCATTAGCCCTTAATCCAAATTTGAGGCATTACAACTGATCTTAAAAGAAATAAAATAATTAAAAAATCATATAAAAATATCTTTTAGACCTGATATTCAGAACAATGTGTATAAAAATATCATAAAACCTATTCCCTCCCCTTGATGCAATTTTGATCGTCTTTGTGATCCTAAATCCCTTGCTCACCTATTTTCTCTGCTCTCTACCTCTAAACTAAAATTCCTTGCATCGCTGTGTGATTTTAAAGTCTAATATGTCGTCTGTCATCCCTGCTCTCCGCCTCTGGACGAAAATCCCTCGTCTCGCCCTACGATCAATCATCTTTGACTTTGAAATCCCCCGTCCATCCTCTCTGCTCTCTACTTCTCTTAGAAGACCCTGGTGCTAGTTTAGTCTTCTCGTCTCTGCTTTTTAGATGCGAAGCCTGTCAGCCACACAAGATTAAAGTTTGCAAATTTGAGAAGGTCTTTTTTGCCAAAATAATGAGTATAGATAGAACTGGGAAAATGGGCTGAGTCCGTTTAGGCCCTGAATTTATAAGGGTCGGGCTTAAGATTTTTGCTTCAATAGTGAAAGCGGACCTAAAAGGGCTAGCCCTGTAGGGCCAAGGGCCTAAAAGGACCGATCCTGTTAGGCTCATATATATATTTTTTATTTTCTAAAATTATTTATATTATTAATTTTTATACTTTGTTAATGATGTTACAAATATTTAGTTGTTATTATCTTTTTTAGAATTAAGTTTCATAAGAATATCTTATATTAAGAATCCTAAAAATTAAAAACTTATAAAAGATATTTCTTATTTCATAAGTATTCTTACCAATTTTGTATTTTTTGATTTATTTTCTAGTGATTGTTTTGTTTATACCTTATGTTATTTATTTTGTTAACTACATACACTTTTCAAGACATATTTATAAGAAATATTTTTAATTTTGTTAAGTCTTTTCATTAATTATTTATAATTGTGTTATGTGGACAATAGTTTACCTTTGTTTATGACGTAGTGTTTGTTTTTGTTCGTTGCATAGAGTGTATGGTCTATACCATAATTTTGACAACATTTATATGTTAAATTAGGACTTTTATTCTTATAATTTAAAAAAAACTGAAAAAATAGTAAAAATTGTTAAAATAATTTCGACCCTATAGAGTCGGCCCTAAAAAATGACTATTTTCTTTAGCTGAACCTAAAATTATTGGCCCTCTTAGACCCTGGCCTGTTAAAGGAAAACCCTTTTTACCAGCTCTAAGTATGGTATTGCACGTTCGTGAGAGGTTTGCTTCCATTATTGATTTCGAAGGTAGGTGAGAATTAGACATTGATTAGATGAGTATGGTGGCCTAGCGAGGAGCAACAATCTTACATAGTAAATTGTATTGCATAATTATCTTGCTAATTGCTTTTGTGCTTCTATTATTAATCTGTCGATAGACGCAAGGGCTTTCACGTGGATTATCTGCGGTGTTCTAATTCAACTTCTGCTGGTTTCAGATCTTTGCAACAACCTAGTCGATGGCTTCTCCGCCAGTTTAGTAGATGAAAACAACATATTCGAATGGAGCGTCACGATAATTGGATCTCCCGATACTCTTTAGTAAGCGCTCATTACATTGTTCTCTACAATTCGTGACAGGAAAACTTTTATTGGATATTTTTGTCAGGTGAATGGATGGGCTTTGGTTTTCGAAAGATAATACTTTCAATTACTTATGTGGTCTTTTCAAGATTGGGTTGGAGTGCTTTAGTCGTGGTGATTCTTTATAGCTTTTAAATTTGCAAGATTCCTTCTTGTGTACCCTCATCATCATGGGTTCATCAAAAGAGTAATTGCACGAATCCCTTGTTTTTGTTGGTCTTTCTAATGTAAGAGATTGTTGCTTCTAATTCATCACTTCGCTTGCCTCTTCTTGGTTAAGTTCTGCTGATTGTTATTTTTGCACTTTCCGTTGTCCTTTTGTCATTCAAAAGTTGCTGACTCATGCTTCATTTTTTTGCAGTGAGGGGGGATTCTTCAATGCTATGATGAGTTTTCCATCAAATTACCCAGGCAGCCCACCATCAGTGAAATTCACTTCAGAGATATGGCATCCAAATGGTTGTTTTTTGGGATATTTTTTAGGGGACTCAATTCTCCTGGTCTGGCTTAAATGACACATAATTAACTTATATTGCTGTTCCATTTGCAGTATATCCTGATGGATGGGTTTGCATATCAATTCTTTATCCTCCTAGTGAGGATCCAAATGGATATGAACATGCAAGTGAGCACTAGACACCTGTTCATACAGTAAGTGATAATGTAAAACCATATCTACTAGAAACTCACTATATATTGTAATTATTTTACCGGCATCAATTTTCTGGTTTGTCATGCAAATCTCATATGATGTGTAGAGATTTTCTTGCTAATGTTCTCTTGCGGTGCTAGCATTGCATATGATGACAAGTCAGAGAGTTGTGAGCCTATTCTTAATATGCATATTTCCTTCACTTGATATAGAAGATTCCAGTGCTTTAAATTAATGACCGAAAAACATTTGATCGTTGGAGATAGTGCATAGAAGTACTAGAGTACCAGTTAATGTGATATTGTATTTATGATTAAGAATTTTTTTATACGTTAGCTTTGGGTTCCATAATAAAAAATTAACTAAGTATTGTGTATAGGTAAATCTAGGATCGTTCTCTCTTCTCGAGGAGCCTTTTATTGAATCTTAAGTAATCTAATTCCATGCAAATGCAATAAAACAAGGGGAAATTGGTTTTGATTTTACAAATTAATAGATAAAAGAAAATGAAATTTAATTAAATGCTGAACTATTTTTTTTTTTGGTATTTTTTATAAAAGTGGGATGGATATAAGGAAATGAGTATTGGTAGCAAAGTAAATGGCTTTCCTAGCTTTGTAAATTGAATTGGGAGTTAATTTATCATCAAGTCAAAGTGAAAATCTCATGCAAAGGGATTGATTCCAACTTATCTAATTAATAACTAATCTTACGATCGCATTCATATTTATCTCTTAGATAAATTGTTAAAAAACCACTTGAAGTGTGTTCAAAAATTATTTTGATGCACTTGCTTCCTCTTTTATGAGAGCACAAACATGGCACTCAATATGAATTAACTCAATTACACACCATAGTAATCATATACAATGCATAATCTCATTAAAACTTGAGGAAATAAATCCACTACATAATCCGAGATCATCGAAGTAAAATCCAATTCAAATGTTAACCAACAAGGATAAATGAACACTCATCCAAGTCTCACAAATATGTATCAATATAAAATCCAACCAAACAAATCACAATTATTACATATAATGAGCTAATGGAAAACTCATAAACTCCCCCGTGTAGCACATTGGACCTCTAGCCACTTCCTCTCCCACCAAGACTCCATGAAAAATCGGCCAATCATATTGTGAAGAAAAGCCACAGATTGTTCAAAGTACTGGAACTCCATGAAAAATGATGGAATGGCCAAAATAATGGAGAAAGGCAGAAGAAGCTAATCAGTGTAAAGGGGAAAAACAGAGAGAATGAGACAATGGATGGAAAAGGGAATAGGAAGGTAACAGTGATAAAGATGAAGGGGGTGCTGTGATTTTAGCAGTGGAGGATATTGGTGGAGAGAAGGAGAAAGGACGACTCTGCAATAGTGCTTGGCAGAGGAAAATCTGTAGTGGCAAGAATGAGAGAAGGCGATGACGGTGATGGTGTTCTACGGTGGCTTCTGGCCATGAACCCTCTAAGTGCTGAGAGGAGGATGAAAAGCATCGGTGGTGGTGACTCGACGGACATAGAGGCCGACGGTGGTGAATATCAAAACAGAGGAAGGATTGACGGCGGTGATGCTGCCATCTCCTGTGGTGGTTCCCTCTTCTTCTCCCTTCTGGTTTAGTCTCTCACTCTCAGGTCCAAGTCACAGCATAGTAAAGGTGAATAGAGGTTGACGGAGGTGGAGATCCGGTCTTGGAGCTCTCTCTGTCAATGGCTGTCTTGGCGATAGTCTGAGCTTAACTCCAAACTCTCAGCTCTCTCTTCCCATTGAATCTTCTCTCCCAGCTCCCATCCACACTGCCCAAAGCTTGCCAATGTTAGGTCTGCCTCTAGCTCTCCACTCACAGTGTAGGTGAGTCACCGGCGACAATGGTGAGGAAGATAAAGGCCGCTGGTGACAAAAGAAAAGGAAGGTGGAGGAAGGGAGGAAGAGGTCCGTATGCTTTGTGGCTTGCTAACCTCTTCAAAATTAAACTAAGAATTTTAATATAGGGTGCAATCCCAGATAGTCTATCAAAAAACCTTTTATTAATTACCTAGAAACTAAGTGTAATGATTGACAAAGAATGATTAAAAAAGTTTGAAATTACTTTTTGCAATTTAAAATTAACTCGTTCTAAACTAATTCTTTTTAGGATTTTTCTTTACAAAATGAAATAGAAAATCATATTTAGCTTTTAATTAAATGAATTTAAAAATCATATTTTGCTTTTGATCTAATAACCAAGTCACTTTACATTACCACTTGATTTTCTCATTAATCTTAATTTAACAATGGCTACCCATATGAAAAATTAAGATTAATAATATTAAAACCCAATGCTAAATACAATTAATAAATTAACATTTAATTAACCAATGTGACACAATTGATCAACTAACCAAGTCATCTTGAAATTAGCACAAAATGTTCGCAAAACCATCAATTCAATGACTAACTAGCACAAAGAAATAATAATTAAGCTAATTAACCACAATGTCAAATGTCTAACAAAGATTCAAGCCACATCTAATTTCTAAATAAATCAAAATAAACCAGTCCAACATTATAAAATTCAACCTAAAACCTAAAAATTACAATTACAATGTAGAATTAGAGAAATAAAAAAGCAAAAACTCCCCTATTGATTGATGCTCCAAATTCATGCCTTTGCCTTTGGTACAAGGGATTATGAAATCAGTCACTAGTGACCATCAACACAGCTTCACCAGATTCCACAAGTTCAATTTCAGACATTGAAATTCAGCAATTTATCAACAAGGTTCCACCAAACACTGTTAAATCTTCAACCATAGTCAATTAATTGAAGAATGAAGTGATTAGTGGATGATTAATGGCAAGAAAGATTAACAGTGATGAAACAGAGTTAGATAGTTTCGGGAAGGAGCTACGCAAACAGAGTGAGTATTGTTGGAAGTTATGGTGGACGACGGGGCCAGCGACAGTGACAGAGGACAAGAATCTGAGTTCTGATGTGAAGCTCCGTGGCACTGATGCTCTGAGGTTCCAAAGTCGGACCTCGTCTCTCCTGTTCTGGTGTTGCCGCAACTGTGTTTCTGGCTTTTCCAGTATGAGAATGTCGGCCAGTGGTGGAGTGCGAAGGAAAGACGTCGTCGACGACAATGGTGGAAGAAATGCAGGTCACTGGCGACGAAGATGCAGAGTGATGGGAGTGTGAAGGACTGGAAGTTAATATCGTGAGCTCTCTCCCGCGTCTATTTGTTGCGGCTGTGATCTCTATTCTCATGTATGTCGAGATGCTCCCCTGATTCAGACCTAAGCTTTTGCTGCAAAAACGTTGTAGTTTAACTCGTGGACTAGACTGTCATTTTTCAAATTCAAGGTACCAACCTGTCATTTTTCAAATTCAAGCCCCAAATTACCATTTTCAGATTTAATCCCAAATTTCAAGTACTTTCCATTGAAAACAATTAAACCAATATCAAATCCTCCCAAGAATCAATAATTAAGAGTAATTGTGATTATTTTGACAATTTTATCCTTTTAAGTCATAATTTAATATATTTACTCTTAATCTCAATTAAGCACAAATAAGGCATTTTAAGCTCAGTTATTATGACAAAATCCCTAAATAAAATATGAAAATCTATAATAAAATTAGAAATTTGTCAATTTAACATTCGAAGCTTTGTGGCTTGTATTTTATTTATAATATACAAGAAGTTTGTATGTGAAAGTTTTCCAGTATGTTTAGCATTTCATCTAGCGAAGAATATAAGCATCATGTAAAAGTAGTTGGCTCTTATAATTCATTTATGCTGTGGATAGGGAATTACATCAAGGATAAAGATTCAAATCATGCAGCTATGCAGTTCTATTTTACAAGTCTATTTGGTCCAAATTCTTGTAGAATTTACTTCTTCTAACTGTAAGTAAATTATCTCTTGAATCTTTTCTATAGTTACAATTTACAAGTCTCTTTATTTTTGGGTGTGGGTTCAATTCTGCACTAAGCACTGATTTTTCCTACCTTCTCAAAAATGTGTTCTTTCGCAAATTCCCTGGGGAAAGGTGTTCTTTCGCAAATTCTGCCAATTCTCGAAAATGTGTAGTTGTTAAGATACATGATGTTATTTATTTCATTTTCATTTACATGTATTGTTGGAATATGCCCAATCCACCCTTGGTGGATTGGGACCCAAGCCTAATACAAAAGGGGTTGTTATATAAATATAGACAAATATGGGTCTAAATAAGGGGTTTAATCTTTATGATTTGAATTTCAAATCATAATAACTCCCGTAAATGATATAAGGAGTTATTTCTCATTTTGGTAGTGGTCAGTTGTTTTATTCTCTGAAAAACTTCCAAAAACTCCTCTCTTCCTGGTTCTCTTCTTGTATGGTGAATCTACTGTATAACATGATCAGAGTCCGAATGGGTGCTTCGATCTTATGTAGGTATTTAGTGAGTCAATCGGATTCCAGGTACACCCAAAATCCTACAGTGGTATCAGAGCATTTGGTTATTAACTATCCTGAGGCTACATTAATTTCTTTGAACATGTTCATGAATAGTGCATTTTGTTTTCCCCCTGTGTTTTGTTTTTCGGTGCTTTACTGTACATTTTGGTTTCTGTCAATTCATTTTCTTTATTTATGCCTTGGTTCTATGAGTATAAGTGTATTTAAAAGCCTTATAATACACATAATAAGACTATAGAACAAAGGAACAACACTCCAAGTTGAACGCAATCGGAGAAACGAATCGGGAATGAAACTGAAATGAATTGGGTCATCTGAAAATGAGTGATTTAGGATTTGAAAATGATCCCATTTTGTAGACATCAAAAAAATGATAAAAAATGACACCAAGAACGTGTAAAACGGATGTCGGATGATAAAGTTACGAAGGAGAGAAGATACCGGGTCAATAGACCCAACCCACCCTACAACCGGGTCCGGATCGACCTGGCTAGAGGTTGAAGACAACCTCCAGGCCCTTGAAACAACATTGTTTTTACGATGGTTAAAAAAAATGGATTGGGTCAACGGGCATGCCCAACCTGTTCCAAAACACAAATAAAATAAAATAAATGAATTGGGCCAAAGTGGGCCCAACCCAAAAAAAAGTAGATAGGGAGTGGTAGACTCAGGCCTGTGTCGGTTAATGGGTTTACCTGATCCGCAAAAAAAAAAAAAAAGAATTGCTGAAAAGTGCCATGTGGCGTGTGTGGGTGTAATGCCCCAATTTTTAATTAAGGGCTAATGAGGATTAGTGTGGATATTTATGAATTTAAATGAGAATTATTATGTGTTTTATGACTATTTTAATTAATACGTCATCATTATTGAGAAATTGGAAAAATAGAATTATTGGGCAAGTAGTTGGTGATTAGTGGGAAAATTAATTTCTAACTATGGGAGAAATGAGAAATGTAATTAAAATGGCTAATGGAGGGATTAGAGAAGCTAATTGGAGACTTAGTGTGTGTAAGCCAATGAGGAGTAGACACTTGGCAAGATCACATATGAAGGGAATTGGGAGAAAAGTCAAGATGTAATTTTAAATTAGTTTCTCTCTCCTCTCTTCCCTCTTGTGCGCTGAAGTAGTAAGGGATGGAGTAAGATCATCATTCTTCATCTTCTCCATCACTCAACCTCTCTCATTTTCTCTCTCTCGTTCTCTCTCCCTGGTTCAGCACTATTGTTGCTGAAAATAGAGGAAGGAAAGCTTAAGAAAAGGTAAGGAAAATGACCTCCATTGCTCAAACTCATTTCTTTAAAGTTGTTCCTTGAGTTAAGAGCTACATTTCTATGGTTATAGTTTGCCATTTGGTGTTGGTTTGAGACTTCAAGAAATTGTGGAGGTTGGAGAATCAAGAAGCTCCTTTGAGAAAGTTGCTAAGGTGAGTTTAAGAGACCTTTCTATATAAGTTTTGTGTCAAATGCTTTAGCTTGGAAATTCTAGAAATTTGGCTTGAAATTTCAAAAATTAGGGTCTTGTGGTGTTTGAATTGTTGTTGTCATGGATATGATGCTTTGAAATGTATCTTGGGTAGATAGAATTTGATTGAAGTTTAAATGTAAGGTTTGGCACCTTTGTGTTGGTTTTGTGCATTGGGCAAAAACAGGGCATATAATTGGGTTGTGATTTTGGTCATTTTGAGGTCACCATTGTGTTCCTTGTGAAAATTTATGTGGGAATAGGCTTGATTGTTAATTTTGGAGCCATTGGACACTTTGATAGAAAATTAGAAAATCTGTCTTGTGTGAACTATGTCTAGGCAGTCAGTTTGCACGAGCGTTTTGAATAACCAAATGGTGTTGAAAAATTCTGAAACCTTCTAGTCTTAAATTTTACATCCCAAGCTTCAAAATGGATATATAATTTGTGTCATTTCATTTTGTTAACTGAGAGTTATGCTTTGCCAAAGTTTGGGATAAAAACTGGACTCTGTTTTGGAGTAGTGTTGAGTTTTGGGTAATTCTAGAATTTTGTGGTGATTTCTGGTTAAGTTTCATATTTTTCTAGTAAATAGGACTTAAATAACTTTCATTTGGCTTTAGAATCACCTCGTTTAGATTTTTCTAGAATTAGTTATAAATTTTGGAAGTTCATCCAAGAATCAGGGAATTTCTTGGCCGCGGCCCAAACCTTTTTGACCTAATTCTGGCCACGGCCCATAGGTGGCTGGCAGCTGCCAGTGACCTTCTGACCAAATTTTGGCCGCGGCCCATGGAAGGGCTGGCCGCGGCTAACCCCTGTGTTCCAGCACCTTGAGTTTTTGAAAGGAGATCTCTAACCTATTGTTTCCCAACCTTTTAGGGCTTTTATTAGAGATATTTGTGGCCTCTTAAGGGTCAATTATGATAACCAAATTTAAGTGTTATGAAGTAAATTAAGTCTTGGAATAGAGTATAATTCTTCATCCTCAATTATGATTCTAGAATTTGACATTTGCTCTACTTGGGAGAGACCGGCGCTAGGACACGCCCGGAAGGACCAAGGTAGTGACTCTTCTCTCATGTTGTGTATGATGTTTTGGTATGCATACCTTATTATTGAAATTTGTGAACTGTGTACCATGGTCCATTACTGTGTGAGCACTTCAACATGAGCCATATAGGGATTGACGCTGGTCATCTCTAAGTCGGCCGTTGAACTGCCGTTGTAATCGACATGGATCTTTATAAATCCGACCCGTGGGGCGGCGTTTGTGAATCCAGCTGTGGGTTGTGTGTATCTTGCCAGTGTGGCATGCGTTATGAAATGCTTTATATGAATCCCAACTGTGGTGAAATATATTGTGTGGATTGTTGTGATGTAATGCAGCGTGAGCAATCGTAAGGGATGACATGTGTCATACTAACTATTGCCGTTGTAACTTCCGTTATAATTGCTTTGTGTGGAAAATGATTTGATTTCATGCCTTATTGTTGTACATACTATGATTGATTTGACACTACGGGGATTTTTTAAAATCTTACTCTCCCAAAAAACCATGTTTTAGACAGGGCAAAAGGATCGAAGGGAAAGCGAGTGACGAATAGTAGTTAGAGCTCTGGTTTAAGAGTATACTTTGGTTATTGGTTATTATGTAAATCATTTGAATATTTTTGGATCAATTGTATATGTATTGGGATAGATTGTATAGTTTTGTGTAATCCCCAAGTTAAGGGTAATGAATTGTGGGCTTTGTGCCTTTGTAAGACCCTTATTAATGAATGGAAACCGAGTTTGTCGGAAATTTGCATTATACTCTGATATTTGTGAATGAAATCAACCTGTATAGGCCATTTAGTATTGAAATGTGAATATGAGACCGTCATGAACAGATTTGTAAAAGTTTTTGTAAGCCATGATTTTGGAAAGTTTGATTTTGTTTAAGTCCCAAAATCATCTAAGGTCTCTAATTCTACATCAATTACGTGTTTATGAACTAAATCTCGGCCTATGGTGGAAGGGGGTTACAGTGTGGCCGTCAGATTGCCTAATGCCACGTGGCAGACTCTATCATAAACCTTTCGGCGTATGGCCTCAGAATAGCCGGCACGTGTAACGTTTTGGAAGGCTTGTGGCGACGCATGCTGACGGCAAGAGTGGGATTCGATGGATTTTTCAATTTTTCTAGAATTTCCTCTTTCTCCTCCTTCTAGGGGCACGTGAAGGCGCGTTTGAGCTCCGATTAAGACGCTGTTTGTTTCTAAAAATCCCTAAATTCAAGATATTCATGTTGGTATATATTTGAACGTTTTTTTAAAATATATTTGAATTTATTTTAAAGGCATTTAGTGCTATCTTTAATTATTTTTTATGAGTTTAAAAATTCTAAAATATTTGTAATAATTCATAATAATTTTATTTGAGATAAATATGAATTTGGGGAGTTCAAAAAGCACTAAAGCAAAAGAATTTTATTCTTTTGGATCATTACTATATTGAAAAATACTTTTCTAAGTATGAACCACCTTTGTAGTGGATTGAAAAGGTGAAAATTATTTGATGCTATCTCCAAATAATGATTCAAGCATAAATTACTTAGAGTACTGTGAGCCTCTAAGTGATAGATGAAAGAGGGATTTGCTCATTTAAATTTGAGCCCTGAAACATAATCTAAAAGGAGAAGATCCTAAAGAGAGGTTCAAGAGGAAAATGATTCAAACTAAGATTCATTAGAACCTGAAATTGAATAAGATGTGTCACCAAAAAGAAATTCGGAAGATAAACCTAAAGAAAAACCTGAATCTCATGAATCTTAAGAAGGTGAATGTCAAGATTCATATATGAAGAAACATCACGGAGGTAAAAGTGAGGATTAGATACTAAAAGAGACAATATCAAATCATAGTGAAAGGGAATCTCAAAATGGAGAACTTCCCAATGCCAGATTCAGGAAAGTGTTGCACCTAAGAAGGTAAAGCCCACTTCATGAGTGAAGATGAGCCTTGAGCCCAGTCCAACCACCAACATTAGAAACCATAAAAGTCTAAAGAGAAAATATGTAATATTTATAGGAGGAAACAATAAAAATTGCATAATACATTTGAAACATCTTCTCAATGAAATAGGGAAACTCTGGAAGATGATTAAAACAACATGGGACATAAAATTTTTGTAGCCTTAGAAAACAATGGTTATTGTGAACCTTATCAAATTGGGTTTGAGAAATAAATAAAATTCTCCCCTTAAAGATTTATTTGGCTAAAGATTAAGAATGAAGAAATGAGATGAATATGAAGCCAAAGAAAACTATTGAAAATTCCCTGATAATAAGACATTATCAACATAATAATACTCCAAGAGACATGAAGAAGTAAATGTCCAACACTCTTTTATGAGTGGAAGCTCTTGGAATATAAGTTTTCTAAGAGAATCATATGCTCCATCTAAGTGGGAGCTAGTTTCATATGCTCTATCTAAGTAGGAGCTTTCGGAAATTGAGCCCTTCTGAAAGTCATAATTGAGCATATTATGTCAAGTACTTTGTATGAAATTCTTGATAGTAATAGTGGCATTATATTACTGGAATCTGTGTGATGGGAAGTACAAACGTATTCTCCTGATCATAGACCCAATGGTGTTATTACCTTTCTAGTCAAGAATAATACAAGTACATGATATTATATACCTCAATGTGCTATAAAAAGACATTCTTGGTTCAAATCAATTGTGAATAACCCTATGAGTGGGATGATTTAAGTGACTAAGGCAAGGAATGCTACCAAGAACAAGAATGTTAATTAATAAGCTAAATGGGGACAATTGTGATATCTGACATTGAAAGGTTTCATATAAATAAAAGATGTTGTAAAGCCATTGACTTGGGTTAAATGACACTAAAGCTGAGAATTTGCTCAGCAAATAAGAGGTTATGAGACCAACATGGTTGTGAAAAACGGAAACTTCATAACATCAATTGCCCTGCATATGCTATACTTGATAAATGCATGTGCAAATGTGAAAGAAATTCAACAGTAAGGCCATGTATAAGATAGCACCTACATGAGATAACCAACATGACAAGAAAACTGAAAGAAGCTGAACATGCATTG
This sequence comes from Inga laurina, assembly GCA_963855925.1. NCBI lineage: Eukaryota > Viridiplantae > Streptophyta > Magnoliopsida > Fabales > Fabaceae > Inga > Inga laurina. The sequence goes on along the minus strand of OY979707.1, from coordinate 44,187,684 downwards.
TTTAACGAACAAGTGTAGCTTGTTCATCAAGACGCTCCTTTCTAGGTAGGAGCTCATGAAAGTTAGTATGACCAATAGTAAAAACATTATTGCTTTCAATGATGTATTGAAGTACTTGGGGCTTGAAAATGAATGTCTAGAGGTTTACGAGTCCTCTGGACAAGCTTACCCCATAGGAGAGGCCAAGTCTTCCATACTCTAAATCCAAAATTAGGGAAGGGTAAGAGATTCCAGAAAAGAGATAAAAGGATGACCCTAAGTTCAAAGAAGGGTAAGAATTTCTCCCAGCAGAAGGCTAACCTAAGTGAGGTTAAATGCTTTTCCTGCTAAAGAAACATCCATTTTGCAAAGAATTGTTCCAAGAAAGGGGAACGTAAAAGGATATAAGCTCTATAAATCATGATGATAGGGATTGAAGTTCTTTATTGAATGTTCTCTATTGTCAAATATAAGCCAGGAGCTTAGTATTGGTGGCGACATGAGGATTGAAGTGAAAGGCATAAGTACCTACAAGTCCACTTATGTAGTGGAATGACCTTAATTCTCTGTGAAGTGCTTCATGCACTGGTTCAAATGAGATTGAGTTGTTGTCTCATGCCGTCAAGATTATGGGTTCAATTGATTTAAACTTTCATGATTTTGTGACACGTATATAGCTCTGATTTAGTTTTTCTTTCATGAGATTTCTTTGAGTTGAGCATTGTTGCTGACTCTCTATGCTTAGTTGCTTTATCACTCTTTGTAATTCAAGTATTGACTTGATTACGTGTCATGCTAGACAAGGATATAGGAATTGCTACCAAAATTAGCATCATGAGAATTACTAAGCTTAGTTTCCTATGTGGAGATATCCTTGTGATGGTCTAGCAAGTAAAGCAACATGAAAAGATTTATAGTAAAGGGAAAACAACTGTATTTCCATTGCAATTATTCCACTATGATAAATTTGATACTGAGTATGAGGGCAAGGCATAAAGCTAAACATTTTATAACTCTTGTTGAGGATTATTCACAGTATAATCATACTTGTTTAATTTTGCATAAGTCTAAAGTTTAAGTATTTTGGACCGTAAATTGATATGTTGCAAAATCAATTAAATCAATAGAAGTTTTGAGATCCTATGTATGAAATAATCAAGGTTGTGAATTTATCAAATGAGCTCTGTGATAGAAGAAAGATAGTTAGATAGCTAACTATCTGATGCACTCCACCACCATATGGAGTTTATTGAAAGGCATAATGAAACATCATCAGACATAGTTATGTATGTGATGGTTCAAGCTACCTTACCAAATGTGAGTGGAAGAGTATTGGGGTCCTCTTTTAGTGGATTAGTACACATTTGTTTTGATCAAGTATGTGTGGTATTGAACTTAACCATGTGCCCTCTAAAGTGGTCACTTCTACACACTATGAATTATGGTCAAAGCATGAATTAGATTTGTTTTTCTGCAAAACATAAGGGTGCATACCATAAGGACCAATTGCACATCCCCATTGTGATTGTAAGTAGGAGCTCATCAAAGTGACATCTTCATTTTTCATAAGTGAAAAAGATGGAATTGTGACTGAAAAGAACTAAAAGCTACCACATTTATTATACAACAATTTCCAAATAAGGGCAAAAATGATGACTATGTGACTCTTTACGAGACACATCGACAAGACAGTACAGAACTAGCCAGCGATTCTCAATCATCCTTATGAGGTGGAGTTTAGAAGGGTCAATAAAGAGACCTAAATAAGAGTAGCAAGAAGCTCCAATAAGAAGGAGTAATTGAGAAAGGAGTTCATGACTACTCTAGAAGATAGAGTCGTGTTCTGTACAAGATTCCTGCAAAGCAGAATGGAAGAAAGTAATAGAAGTGAAGATTCATTAAGAAAGAATCATGTTTGAGAATTAGTTGATCTAATCCAGGATAAGAGGCTATTTGAAACTAGTCAATTTTGAATACTAGAGATCAAGAGTGGATAGATCAATTAGCAAATACAAGAATCATTTGATTACAAAGGGGTAAGAATAATAGGAAGACTTTCATCTTACCTATTGTGCATTTTAATTAGACTTATTCTGGCAATAGTTTACTATTTAAATTTAGATATAATCAAGAGGATAAAAAACATGCACCTTTAAGTAGTGATATAGATGACGAAATCCATTTGCAATGACAATTAGATTTTACTAGAAGCGGTATTTGAGGTTTCATAAGGGGAAAACCTCATATGTCTTTTGCAGAGATCCTTTTATAGATTGAAACAATCATCCAGACAGTAATGCATAAGGTTTCGTAACAGCGATAACCTAATAGAGTTTTTCAAATGGTTGAAGAGAACCATTGACAAGTAATGTTTTGATATTATCCTTTTAAATGGATGATATACTATTGACCAAAAACAGTTTGAATCTAGTAGTATATGTTAAAGAATGGTACTTATAAATTCTGAAAAGAAACACATGAGTAAAGCAATGCATATTCTTAGACTTGAGATCAAATGAGATAGCTTAAGCAAAATCCTCTCTGTAACAAGAGAATTATATTAGGAGATCCTTGAGCAATTTCTATATAAGTTAATGCAAACCTATGGATACCCCAATGGCTTCAGTAATGATTTTTGAGTCTTGATTTTGTCCCTAAACTAAATCAACATAGAAAATGGAAAAAGGTTTCCATGCAAATGCTGTTGGTAGTCTTATGTACCCAGTGATGTGTACAAGACCAGATATCTATTTTTTGATAAGATTTGTATTTTGGTACTAGTCTAACCATTGTGAGATATATGAAATGTCTTCACAAAAGGTCTTGAGATACTTTTCAGGGTATATAATGATCATGCGCATATTAATGCACTATGTTAGTACATGTGGCTATACGGCTAATGATGTTTGGAAAAACATCTATGATTTGAAAGTGAGAATTTAAATCTAGTGTTAATGTATTGTGAAAACACTACATCCATTACCTAAGTAAAAGACCTTAAGTATCATATCAAGACTAAACACAAAGATGTAATTCTTGTTAGAAATACTATAGCACATAAAGTTGTTGTTGAACAACACATTCCTATGCAAAGTCCCCTAACTAAGCATGTGTCCAGGGAAATACATGAAGAGTATAATGAGTCCTTTAGCCGTAGGAAATGATGTATAAATACTTCATTATAGTTTTACATGTGTATGTGATAGTATACAATGTCTAGTATGTCGTACAGGTTGATGAGGTCAGCTTTCTCACACAAGTGACCACCTTTGACACTCTGAAGGAGTGTACAAAGATGAGACATATGTGTTCACCAGTAAAGTAGTGAGAGAACTGATATGGTAGAGAAGAAACACAACACTAAATGTCGCCTCGACTTAGTAGTGCATTCAGTTGGGATGAGATCCGAAATTATAAATATGGATCGATTCATGGATACCCACATCCATGATATCTATAGCCAGACAACAAATTCTTCAAATTGACGTCATGTGAGTAAAGCTGAAGAATTTTGATTTAAATATTGTACATGTCTAAACTTAAGTCTGTACAGTGTTAATGGTAAGATTAGAATGACATACACTCTTATAGTATAAAAGTAACACCGTAGCATGCGATTCATACCGCATGTGCTAGAGAACCGCAAACGGGAAGCAAGTGAAAACATCCCTGCTCATTGTTGTGTAAGTCTCGGAAAGGTTAACCCTTTCATAATGTCCTATGACTTTGACAATATGATGGAGATATGTTTTGATGTCTGCTACTTTAGCATTTTTCCTATGATCATGATTGATATGATCTAAAGGCATTATGTTAAAAAAGTGGTTGATTCATATCGAAATGATATATGAACCGGTCGGCATACTGGGTCAAAGGTCAGTGAGTCAGGTCGGAGTCAAATCGAAGCTAACTCAAGGCCAAACCAATGAGAAAATGAAGATTCCAAGGATATTAACATAAAATTATGAAGAAAAAAATCAAATTAAATTATTTTTTTAAATAAAAAATATTGAATAGGTTAAGCCGGTTATGTGGCCGGACTAGATGGATTATGTGGCCGGTTCATCGGTTGAACGTGCCAATCCAGTCCGGTTTTAATAACATTACTTTCCTTTCTACCTTATATTTAGATTTTGATGATATCCTCCATTTTCCATTTAAAAAAGGGAAAAAGGTAGAAAAAGAACTTTAAATTTGCAAAATTCTAAATCAAGTATTTTTCAAAAAATGAGTTATGAATTTCTTATTAACTTTCATCATTCCCTTTATCAACTTTTGGTAAAAAATCTGATTTGGGATTTTATAATTTTAAAGTTCTTTTTCTGTCTTATTCCATTTGAAAGAAGCACATCAACCCTAAAAGCAGCTTTAAATCCAAAGCAACTTTTTGTTGCTTTTAGTGCCCGTTTGGATTAGCGGTGAAGAAGTGGCTTTTTTTACTATCTAACTTTTGGAAAAGTAAGGTAGGAAAAAAAGTGAAAATATAAATGTGATTTGTGTTTGGATTAGCGGTGGTAGAAGTGACTTTTTTTTCTAACCTTGAACCTGTTTGGATTAGAGTTTGAAAAGCCCGTTTAGATGCAAAATGACTGAAAAGGGCATGAATTATAAATATATATATATATATATATATATTATTTGTATATATTGTGATAACTGAAGTAAAAAATTAAATTAAAATTAAAATTTGATAAAATACAATAAGTCAGATTAATGTATTTTTTGGGACATTATTACATGATTAAGTATTAATTTGAGGACTAGAGCAAATTACAGAAAAGTACCCTAGAATTTATGAAAATTATAAGTGAATGAAGAAAAGGGATCGGGGAAATCACAGTAAATGACCCAAATTTATGCAAATTTTTCATAAATTACAGTTTGACCCTAAAAATATTTCAACAATTTTTAGTTTAATCCCCCCTTAAAAACTTTTGAAATTTGCAAAGAAATCCCTGGTCAAATCTAATTTGACCAAGCATCTTCTTCTTCCTTCGAACAGGCGAACCAGCGAACCATCGAAACAGAGCATCGCCTTTGTGCATGCAAGAACAAAGAAGCTTGGTTAGACAAAATAATGAGGGCGGTACACCGAACCACCGAAGGCAAGCCATGAGATGAGTGATGACGCGAGACGCCAACGAGACGCGAGACGCCGATGAGATGTGAGCGCCGACGAGACAAAATAATGAACATATAATGCTTCCAACGGTCTGCAGCTGAGCATTGATGGAAGAGAGACTGAAAGTGCAGTGGAAAAGCTACGAAGTTCAGCTTCTAAAAAACGCCACGATGATTCCAAAAACGAAGGAATAATCAACGCCTTGCCAAACGGTGCATTTGCCGCCACTGTGATTTTTTTCTTCGAAACATGCGGTGGGGGCTGCCCACCGCTTTGCCAAACAGACCCTTAATCTTCTAAAGTCACGTTGCAGCGTCTCTCCCTCTGTTGCTCCCTTTTTGCGACAACCTTGGTGCTTTTTATAATTTATTTAAAAAATATCAATTTTATCTTTTTTGCAAAATTTATATTTTAAAATAATATAAAAATTATTACATTCTTTATTCCTCACTGATAGATTTGTAATAAGAAAATATTAAAAAATATAATAAATAATTTTAAATAATACATTAACTTTTTGTTTTTATAATTTTAATTTTAATATTCTTAAAATTTATCTAATTATATAGATATAATATTTATGTACTTGATAAACTGATATCATTTTCAGTATTCTGCATTTAAAATTTCTTTTTTATTAATTATTTAAATAAGTTTCAATTTGTTAAACTGACTTTTTTTACAAAAGTCTATCCAAATATAAATCACATAACACAAATTAAATTTTATCTAACTTAAGTTTTTCAAAAATTAGATGAAATAAAAGTCACTTTTAACACCCCTAATCCAAACTCACCCATGAAATCTTAAAAATAGAGGTGAAATTTATTGTGTGATGTAATTTTGAATTGCAAAGAGATTTATATATATTTTCAAAATAAAAGAGATATATGTGGCTAAAGCAAAATAAAAAGGAGGTGATTATATCTCATTCTTTAAGAAAAAATTAAAAAAATCTCTTGGATTGGACTTTGAGTTAGCAGAACACACTACTAGTAAGAAGCCAGAAACAATGAAATTTGTTAAATAATACAAACATTACTAGGCTATTTTTTTAAAAATGAACGATGGAATGCAATATCAATTTAAAATATTAAAATTTTCATAATGGATATTATTCATAACCCAGAAATAAAGCAATTCACTCCCTATACTCCGAATAATGCACATAACTTACATAAATAGGCTTATATATATAGAATGACACAGTTAAAAAAATATATATTTACCAGGTGCTAATGTTATTTTGACAATTCCAAGTTTCCAACTCCTCCATCACCTTCAACAAGCTCCACCTTCTGAAACACTTTCGGCATTTCTTGCTCTGCGAATTCTCGAAATCGCAATGTGCCGAAGAGATCCCATGCCTCGATCGCCGGAACACCGAGCTCTAGCTCGTGCTCAACACTGCCTGCAGACATGTTTGAATTTCTCAACACGGCAACTTGTTCCCCCACAATTATGAATATAATGCTTCTGCTGTTTTTGAGTTGCTTCTGAGTTGTGTGCGTGTGTTTTTTATAGACACACAAACTGAATCATGTGAGGACATGTCTGACCATGAAAAGATGTTTACTCTTAGGTTTTGTTTGGCATGAGAGAAATGGAGGGCAGTAAACTTTTAATGAGTTCAATTTATAAGAAATGGATAAGTGGGGTTATAAAATCTTAATAAAGATAATATATAAGAAAAAAAGAGCAAGAAAAATTGTTTAAAAGCTTTTAATCTCATTTCTCCCATTTTTTAAAATCAAAGTCATTAAAAATTTTCCGCCCTATTAAAAGGGTAGTAGGAACTAACGACTTGGGGTTATAACTAGGTAAGATCAAACTTGCAACCTCCCAACCGTAATGGAGCTTTAATACCACTAGGTTACAAATCTATTACTGATTTTTATTTTCAAAGCTTACATAAATTGATTATATAAAAGATAAATTGGCCTTATTAATAATTTTGCATGCTGACCAAACATACATGCGAGTATTTAATTATTATGCTTGATTTTCAAGTTTTGCTGATCTGTTTTTGTTGAGATGAAGTTTGGCTACTTGAGCAATATTGGCAAGAGCTTCGATGAAATCTGAAACAAGATGGCCATTATTATTGGCTGCAACATCTTCTTTTTGTTCTTGAAGTTGATACTCAATTGTTGATTTGAGGATGCTTGATTCTTCGCCTCTCTCTATCACTTCAAAACGAACCTTAAACATAGTAAACCCTAATTCCAAGTGTCCTCCTTCAATTACCTCTAGTTCTTTGATTCGCTTCTCATTGTCTACCTTTGTGAACCTATCTTTGTAAGGGCTTAGTCCAAGTGTACCTATTTTATATCACACCAAAGACAACATAACGCAATTAATCAACAACAATATATATATATATATATATATATATATATATATATATATATGTTTAAGGCTTTGTTTGGGATGGTGTTTGGCGATCCAATCGTACATTTAGAGGGAAAACACACTTCATACAAAAAAGATATATTTGGAATAGCTTTTTACTAATAGCTTAGGAAAAGTCATGAGCTAGATAGTTTTATGAGTATATTTGATTAAAAACCACCGTTCATTATTTAATTAAAGGTGGTGAATGATGAAAAAGTTTTTTTTTGTTATACTTTCCTTTAAGGTTATTAAACATGGACAGGATATTGAATCAGTCAGGGTATTAGATCAAGGGTTAGTGGGTTAGATCGGAGGTAAACCGGAGTTAATACAGGGCAAAACTGATGAAGAAATAAAAATTTCATAGTTATTAATATGAAATTTTGAAAGGAAAAAAATTGAATTAAAGTATGTTTTTTTTAAATAAAAAAATATTAAACCTGTTACACCGGTTGTGTGGTCAAACTGGTTTGGTTTTAGTAACATTGCTTTCCTTTATACCTTATGTTTAGATTTTGATGATATCCTCCTTTTTCCATTTAAAAAAAGTACATTAACCCTAAAAGTAGCTTTAAATCCAAGTCACGTTCGGGGTCTCTTCCTTTGTCGCTCACCTTTTTGCGATAACCTTGGTTCTTTTTATAATTTATTTTACAAATGTCAATTTTATCTTTTTTTTTTTAAATTTATATTTTAAAATAATAAAAAAATTATTACATTCTTTCTTCCTCACTGATAGATTTGTAATAAGAACATATTAAAAAATATTATAAATAATTTTAAATAATACATTAAATTTCTATTAATTTTAATTTTAATATTTTTTAAATTTATCTAATTATATACATATAATATTTATGTACTTAATAAACTCATATAATTCTTTTTCATCAATTATCCAAATAAGTTTTAATTTGTAAAACTAACTTTTTTCTACAAAAATCTATCTAATTATAAATCATAGTACACTAGCTTACTTCTATCTAACTTAAGTTTTTAAAAAATTAGATGAAATAAAAGTCACTTTTAACACATCTATTCCAAACTCACCCTTGAAATCCATTAAAAATAGAGGTGAAGTTTATGACATGTAATTTTTAAGGGTAAAGAGATTTATATATTGTTTCAAAATAAAAGAGATAACTGTAGCTAGAGCAGAATAAAAAGAAGGTAATTATATCTCATTCTCTAAAAAACTTTAAAAAATCTCTTGGATTGGACTTTGAGTTAGCAGAACATAGAGCCCGTAATTCGGGCCGAGTTGGCAGGCTAAACTTTCGGCGGCCCATTTGAATTCGGGCTAAAAGAGTTGATGTGGGCTGGCCCGCTTTAAATTTTTTTGTTTTAGTTTTTTCTCAAATGCTCTTTGTCTCCCTTTTCTTCTTTCCTTTGATGATGTATTTAATTAATTTCTCATATTTTTTTACACTTATTTTCATATTTTATTTATTTATTCTACTATTATTAAATTTAAAAGGAAAGTAAGAATGAAATTGACTTCATAACACAAATATATAAAAGAAAAGAAGTGTGATATAAGCGGGTGAAAGAGAAAGAGAGTAAAATTTTTTTTTAAAAAGTGAAATTTAAAAAAAAAAAAATGGGCGGGCTGGCGGGCGAGTCCGCCTAAACAGTTGCCAGCCCACTAAGGGGGCGGGCTAGTGCACAACCCACAGCCCGAGCGGGTTGGCCCGCATTGCCACCTCTCGCAAAAAACAGTGTTAGTGACAAGACAAAAACAATGCAATTCATTAAATAATACATACATCACTAGGCTATATTTTTAAAAATGAAGGATGGAATGCAATATCAATTTAAAATATTAAAATTTTCATAATTGATATTATTCATAACCCAGAAATAAAGCAATTCACTCCCTATACTCCGAATAATGCACATAACCCACATAAATAGGCTTATATATATAGAATGACACAGTTAAAAAAAAAATATTTACCAGGTGCTAATGTTATTTTGACAACAGTTCCAACTCCTCCATCACCTTCAACAAGCTCCACCTTCTGAAACACTTTCGGCATTTCTTGCTCTGCGAATTCTCGAAATCGCAATGTGCCGAAGAGATCCCAGGCCTCGATCGCCGGAACACCGAGTTCTAGCTCGTGCTCAACACTGCCTGCAGACATGTTTGAATTTCTCAATACGGCAACTTGTTCACCCACAATTATGAATATAATGCTTCTGCTGTTTTTGAGTTGCTTCTGAGTTGTGTGCGTGTGTTTTTTATAGACACACAAACTGAATCATGTGAGGACAAGTCTGACCATGAAAAGATGTTTACTCTTAGGTTTTGTTTGGCATGAGAGAAATGGAGGGGTAGAAAACTTTTAATGAGTTCAATTTATAAGAAATGGATAAGTGGGGTTATAAAATCTTAATAAAGATAATATATAAGAAAAAAAGAGTAAGAAAAATTGTTTGAAAGCTTTTAATCTCATTTCTCCTATTTTTTTAAAAATCAAACTCATTAAAATTTTTCCACCCTATTAAAAGGATAGTAGGAACTAACGATTTGGGTTATAATCAGGCAAGATCAAACTTGCAACCTCCCAGCTATAAGGGAGCTTTATACCATTAGGCTACAAATCTATTGCTGATTTTTACTTTCAAAGCTTAGATAAATTGTTTATAAAAACAAAATATATAAAAGATAAATTGCCCTTATTTTTTTTAATTATATTATTAAAAATATTTAACAATTATGAAATTTTTGAAAAATATGACCCATATATTTTTTATCCGTACGCAAAATTATGCACTGCTTGACAGGATTATTTTTGGTAAAATATCACATCACATTAAATACGCTAGAATATATATAAGGCACGCTTGTGCGTTAACTAAACATTGGCAAGCCGATATAATTCAAATCAAATCACAAAAATAAAAATAAAAGAGAAAATTCTAAAAAACTACATTCAAAATATAAAAAGGATAAATTAGTACATCGAAATTCAGAAAAGACAAATCAGGTGGGTGTCAGAAAAAGGAGGAATCTGTCCTTTTGAAATTTCGGCCAAATTACGAAAATGCCCTTCAGCACTTCATGCACACTTCAGAATAACAACATGATCATCGCAATTAACACCTTCGGATTCGGTATTAACAACTGCAATTCTTCTTTTACAATTAACAAATTTTAGGACCAATAACAACACATATCTCGTCATTAAGAACTCCGGATTCGATATTAACAACTCCAATTACTTCTTTCAACACTTAACAAGTTTCAGGGCCAATAACAATACTCACCTCGCCATTAACAACTCATGATTCGCCATTAACAACTCCTATGTTGTTATTGCGACTGAGGGCTGAAGGGCATTTTCGTAATTTGACCGAAACTTCAAAAGGACAGATTCCTCCTTTTTGTGACACCTGCCTGATTCGTCTTTTTTGAATTTTAATATACTGATTTGTCCTTTTTATATTTTGAGTGTCGTTTTTGGAATTTTCCCAAAACAAAACACAACAATTTTCAATAATTTTACATGCTGACACACAAAAAAACGTGCGCACACAGTTTCGTATGATTTTTTCGTCGAAATTCAAATCATACGATTATTTTGTGATATTGAATCCATCCACGGATACATAAAAGCTAATAATAGCTGAATACTGAACACGGTGCAATGCATAATGCATATTGGACAAAGACCACCTATCTAGTTTTCACGCACACGTAACTAAAAGCTTGTAAGATAAAGGAATATTTTCCCTAAATATATACACACAAATAGTTATTTTTCTTTATCTACAAGTTTGTTTTAGTTGAGATGAAAATTTGGCTACTTGAGCAATGTTGGCTAGAGCTTGAATGGCCATTTTCTGAAGTCTCTTGCTTGTGTTGATATCTAGAATTTTTGTATTGTTTTTAGTAAAATGATCAAAGTTTCATTAAAAACATGCAGTGATAGGGTTATTGTATTATATTGTGACCAATGAAGGTAATTCTATCAACAAAATATTATCTTTAAAGTTCGAACCCTTGATCTTGGTTCTAAATATAAGACATAATTTTCATATTTGTCAATTTTTCCTAATTTACCCCCTATTAATGCTCCCTCAATAATAGTTAGGGAGAAGAGAGAATGAGGGAATTAAAGAAGATGACTAGAGTGTTTTAAAAAATACATGTCACATTAACTAATTTAAATAACTTGCTTAATTTAATCAAATTAGACAAATGTGTCTTATATTTAGGACTGGAGGAGTATGATGTATAACATTTTGTATAAAATAAAGTTGGTCCTCTATATAACTGTAAATTATAATTCAGATGAACCATTTATACAACAACACAATGGGGTAAAAATAGCAAAACTGACCAATATATATGAACTTTGTCATGGAGAGTGTAACACATGTATCTGAATTGTGTGTTTCTCTATTCACAGGAAGATACAGTATATATACAAAGAGTGAGGAGCCTATGTATTAATTGCTCATAAATGAGGGGATCGTAACGGTCAATCAATCCCGCTAATTATGTTAATTGATCTAATAATAATGATAGAATAATTCTAATAAGGATAAAATATTTCCTTAACACACCCCCTCAAGTTGGAGCATATATGTTAATGATGCCTAACTTGTTACAAAGATACTCAACCCGTATCCTAGTCAACGCTTTTGTCAGAAGGTCTGCTAGCTGGTCGTCCGACCGCATATGTCCTATAGATACAACATTTTCTTTGATCTTGTCCTGAATGAAGTGATAGTCGATCTCAATATGCTTCGTCAGCTCATGGAACATAGAATTCGATGCTATATAAAGCGCTGCTTTATTGTTGCACCAAAGCTTCATAGGTAATGTCGTGATAATGCCAATTTCCTTCATAAGCTGAAGTACCCATACAACTTTTTGTACGGATTGTAACATAGCTCTATATTCTACCTCTGTGCTTGATTTAGATGCAACACCCCTTATTTCTTACTCCTCCAAGATATCAGGTTGCCACCAAAAAACACACAGTAACCCGTAGTGGATCGTCTCATGGCCTTGGATCCTGCATGATCTACATGACAGAAACACTCAACTTTAGTGTGTCAAAAATCATAATAGAGAATACCCTGACCTGGGGAGCCTTTTAAATAGTGCAAGATATGTTCTAAAGCTTCCCACTATGCCACTGTTAGAGATGCCATGAATTGACTAAGTACACTAACCGAGAAGGTTATATAAGGACAAGTCACTGTCAAATAATTTAGTTTTCCAACCGATCTTTTATATCTCTCAGGATATACAAATGGCTTTAGTTTCTCTAGATCAATCTTCTTTTTCAAGTCATCATAAAGTTCATTAAACATACTATCATTCAAGACTAGGTATGGATTTGGAATCATGGGAAGGCTACTTGGTGCAGCTCCAAGCTTACTCGTTTCCTTCAGGAGGTTGAGAACATACCTCCTCTAAGTCAACAGAATGTTCTAATATCCCGATTTGTGATTAGGGCAAATGGCTCTGATAATTGCTATAATTAGTGAAATTAAGCACTATTGGGATTAATGTAATGTGAATTTTGGAATAAATATGTGTGGTATTTAAGATCAAAGGTTGAGATTCCTTAGTTATGGATCGGAATCCTATGCTTTGTGTCTATATGAGCTCATAATGGAAGTGGATGAGATGGTGACATGTGGCATAGTGGAGACCTTTGGATGAGGCACATGAAGACAAAATAGCACTTTTCTCTCTCCTTCCTCTCTCTTGTTCGGTGGTGTGCTAGGGAAGGGAAGAGATATTGCAGCATCATCTCTTCCATCTATCATATTCTCTCTCCCATTCCTCCATTTTCGGTGACCTTAAGCTTGGAGAGAGAAAGAAAAGCTTTGATCTTTGGTAAGAAATCATCCTCCTTTGCTCAAATCCTATTCTCTAATGTTATGTATCTCATTGAGAGCTCCATTGTGGTGGTTGTAGAATCTTGAAAAGTGGTGATTTGTGAGTTGGGCAAATTTGGAAGTTTGAGAATCAAGATTCTGGATTTGGCAAAGTGAAGAGGTAAGCATGTAGTGCTTATGATGTATTTATGATGATTTTTGGATAAGTTTAGAAAAATATGGAAAATTGCCCTAGTTATGCCTATTTATGGATATATGAAGTTCATTGTGATTGATGATTGGAAATGATTTATTGTGAAGATATATGAGCATTTGATTTAGTTTGGAATGTTGGAAAAGTGTTAAGGGAAATTGGATGTTTGTTGTGATAGAGACCTAGGAGCATGATTGTGGTTAAGTTGGTTTTGGAGTGTTTTTGAAGTGGCCAATGTGTTCCCTAGTTAGTGCCAAGTGTGTATGAGATTTTGGTAGAGTTTGGGAACCATTTGGGAGTGAAATTGACCATCTGGTGTTAGCTGATATGATCTGCGTTTTTGGTCTCTGATGCACAACACTCGAGCACGGGATGATCATGCTCGAGTGATGTGAGTATTTTCCCTTTTCTGCTTGAGTGATAGTTGGGGTTCTTTGAAGGAATCTCGAGTACACTTCTTTGTTCTCGAGTGAGGGAAGATCATGCTCGAGTGAGCTTGGGTCTGCTCGAGTGATGGTGTAAGCCCAAAGTAGGGGTTTCTCTCGGGTTGTCACTCGCGGGTAAGGTGCACGAGTGTGCCTTCTCACTCGCGAGTATGTAGTGTTCACTCGAGTGCATATGGCTGTGCTCGAGTGATCCTGTTCCTGAAAGCTTCTTTGTGCTCTCGGGTGTTCACTCGTTGTCTCTCACTCTCTTGTGCTCGAGTGCTGTCCGTACCAATGCTCGAGTGAGAGATGTTGTGCTCGAGTGAGGCTGCGAGAAACCAATGTTGTGCCTTCGAAAAAGGGGTCTTTGGGGTAGTTTCTTCCAACCCTTTAGGCATATGTTTAGGCCTCTAGTAGCCACCTAAAGAGTCCTAAATGATAACCAACTTAGAGTATTATTGAAATATACATATGGAAAAGAGATTGATTGGTTGTCCCTAATTTGATATAGGATTTGATATCTGTCGCCCTCGTGAGACCACGGTGCCGGAGCTAGTCAGGAAAGATACAGGTAGTGACTCTTTCTTTATACCTTATGTGATACATTGTATGTATACTATATCATTGTGATGTGTTAGAGATGTGTGCTGCAAGTTATGTGAAATTGTGGAAGCACCGCTATACCAATAGTCCCTGAGTCGCTAACAACGGTTCGGGTAAGGGCTGTGTGCCTCCCCGACAATAAAAGGGGATGAGGATAGGGTGTGTTATATGTGACTATGTGGGCCGAAAGGCTTATTGTGAGCAAAAAGGTATTTGTAATGGCCGACGGGCCAATTGTGAAAGCTGAAAGGCTATATGTGAGCCGTGAGGCTATTCGTATGCACTGCCACGCCAATAATCCTTGAGTCGCTAACAACGGTTCGGGTTAGGACGGTGTGCCTTCCCGGCTGTAAAAGGGGATGAGGGTGGAGTGTACTTGTGTTGCTGATATGAGATGATTTGTTTGCATATTCTGTGATTGCATGTGGTATGAATGATTTGTTACTACTGGGATTCTTTAGAATCTCACTCTTTCCAAATGACTAACCTTTTCAGACAGGGCGAGTGGCTCGAAAGGGAAGCGGCCAACCAGGAGTGGTTAGGACTTAGGGACATTTTATATTTGGATGTTGGTTATCTTTGTTTTGGTTTCGGGATTACCAAGTGTATACGTAATGTAAATGTATATTTTGGATATGTAATCCCCATTTTGAGAACTTGTAAACCTATTATATGTATGAAAGTAACCTGGGGTTTTGCCGGGATTCTAATTTCCGCACTCTGATATTTATTATGTGATTTGATTTCTCAAGTAGTTATATCCGCCCGTGAATGTGAGACCAGCAATAAGTATGTTGTGGAACTGATTTTCGAAATACCCCATCTCTTGGATGTGGGATTATAAATTATTATTTCGTCTTATTGGTCTCTATTTCACTTACATTTTGTAATTTGGATGTAATTACAGTAAGGGGGTTACAAATGTCTTTCTTGTTTCTCATAACTTCAATATACATAAAGTACTTCAATGGTCCTAAGTCTTTCATCTGGAAGTGGAGGTTGAGAACGAGTTTAAGCTCAAAAATTCTAGAAGTGTTACTCCCTATAATCACAATGTTGTCAACATATACAACCAGAAGAATCATACCTGCATCGGTCTTTTGATAGAACACAGAATGATCACTCTTGCTTTGGCTCAATCCAAACTTCTGAACCACGTTACAAAATCTATCAAACCAGGCATGTGGAATTTGTTTTGGACCATACAATGACTTTATGAGATAGCACACTTTCCCACACTCCCCTTGAGCAACAAAACTAAGAGGTTACTCCATATAAACTTCCTCAAGAAGATCACCATTTAAAAAGGCATTCTTAACATCCAACTAAATCCCAACGATAGGTGGAAGCTAGAGAGACAAGAAGACAAACGGAAATGAGCTTAGCGATTGGGGAGAAAGTCTCAGAGTAATCAATGCAATAAGTTTGAGCATACCCTTTAGCAACAAGCCGAGTTTTTAACCGTTCCAAGGAACCATCAGCCTTAGTCGTAACCACAAACACCCATTTACACCCAATAGCCTTCTTCCTAAAAGGTAGATCAACAAGAGACCAGGTATCAGCCTTTCCAAGGGCCATCATTTCTTCTTCCATCGTAGCACACCAACCAGGATGGGTTAAGGCTTGGTGAAGGGTAGTAGGGGTGATGATGGACTCAAGGATGGCTGATAAATCACAATTTTAATATATATTTTATCCCACCTTATTCATTTATTTTGTGGATTATTTTAGGCTAATTTGGATTTATTAGATAATATTTGGATTATTAGCCAATTATAGGAAATAATATAAATTTGAATGGATTATGATATTATTGGGCTTAAATTGATAATATTTTAATTATTATTTTGTGATTGGATAATATTTTTAAATATATGATAGATCATGATTTTATTTAATTCTTGCAGAGTAAGGAAAAGCAGATTGAAAGATCATACGATGCAGAATTTTTCTTAGAAGTTAAAAGAATATCTAATGGTTGAATTTCATTGGGCTTCTTGAATTTTAATGGGCTCAAGTTGGTACCCAAAACTCTTCCCTCCTTTCTTAAAAAAACCTAGACGCACATACGCAGAGACATGAACTAACGCTACAGGCGGAGACGCACGCATCAATTTTGGCATCGTTGCTGGGGAGCAATGGTTAGACTTTAGGTTTGAGTTTTTAGGCGACTTCTTAGGAAGTTGTCGATTGCATGACCTGATCCTCTTCTGAAAATATTGATACACTTGCTTCCAAAATTTAATGGCCTTTCATGTGAGAAAGCGTACAATCACTTAAAGATGTTTCACATGGTTTGCACTGCTATGAAACCTGTTGGTGTGACTGAAGATCAGATTAAGATGTGTGCCTTCCCATTCTCTTTAGAAGGATCTACTAAAAATTGGTTGCTTCAATTACCTCATGGATTCATTACTTCATGGAACCAATTGAAGAAATTGTTCTTAGAAAAATATTTCCCAGCTTCTCGCACTTCATCTATCAGAAGGACATATGTGGATGTCGACAAATGGTTGGAGAATCCTTGTATGAACATCTAGAGCGTTTCAAAATGCTATGTTCTAGCTGTCCCCACCATCAGATTCTGGATACATTACTGATTCAATACTTCCATGAAGGTCTCTTACCTCTGGAGAGAGATTTATTAGACTCAGCTGCTGGTGGTGCACTTCTACACTTGACTATGGATCATGCTTGGGAATTGATTGAAAGAAAAGCTGAAAATAGCCAACAATTTGGTACTAGACAACAGGTCAAAGTTAATGAAGTGGGACGACTTTCTTCTAATTCTGAGTCTCGCCTAGAGAGCAAAATTGATAGACTTGCATCTACTATGAAAAAAATGGTTATGTCCCATATGCAAAATTCTTCTAATATGACCAATCCTATGGGGCCATCTGCTTCTGTTACCCCACAGGCTAATTCTTCTGCTCTAGTAGGGCCACTCTGCTCTATTTTCTCTCTAGCCACTTATGGTACTGACTCATGCCCCTATATGAATGATGGAGTTGAATCTTGTAATGCGATTTACCCTTCTAAGCCTTTGACTCAAGGTGGCCAAAAATATGATCCTTACTCCAATACTTATAATCTTGGATGGCGTGATCATCCAAATCTTTGATATGGAAATGGCCAAGCCCAGCAAGCACAATTCAATCAAAGTGGGAATTCTCGTAGCAAGATGTTTCAACAAGTTAGACAATCAATGCCAGTCCAAGATAAAGGTTCAAGGTTAGAAGGCAAGATGGACGTTATGATGAAAATCCTGATGCAACAACAACAACAGATGCAACAACTGCAGCAACAGATGTAGCAACAACAACAACAAATGCAGGAATTTCAAGTTTTTCAAACTCAAATGGGTCAATTTTCTAATGCACTCAGTAATGTACAGAGTCAAGGTTCAGGAAAGCTTCCATCTCAAGTGGTAACCAATCCGAATGTTGGACCTCAGTAAAATCCTAATATTGGTAGAGTTAATGCTATATCTCTTCGATGTGGAAAGACAATCCCTTCTGCAAATCCTATTACCACCAATACTTCTAATGACAAGGAAGTTGTTGATGACTCTCCTTCCACTCTTCCTTCTACTTCTACTTCCACATCACAGGATCAATCCACTTTATCAAAAACACAAGTGGCACTTCATGAAGAACAAGAAAAGGATGAGGAAGGAAAGCAAGTGATCAAACCAGCCCTGCCATTTCCTACTGCAGTAGCTAAGGCTGAAAAGAGAAAGAAGGAAGCTGAGATGTTTAATGAAGTTTATGATATTTTCAAGAAAGTAGTGATCAATGTTCCACTAGTTGACTTAGTCGCACAAGTGCCTAAATATGCAAACTTCTTGAAAGAGTTGTGTACTACAAAAAGAAAATTTAAGCATGAAGGCAAGGTTGACTTAGGGGCAGTGGTCTCCTCTCTTTAGCAAATGCCAATGCCAGTAAAGTGGAAGGATCCTGATAGTTTTCTCATACCTTACACTATTGGTGACATTGACTTCTCAGATGTATTAGCAGATTTGGGAGCAGCTATCAACGTTATGCCAAAATCAGTCTTCAATCAACTTAAGGGTGTGGAGCTCAAACCCACAAATCTCATTGCATCCCTTGCTGATAGACGTTGCATAGTCCCAAAAGGCGTCTTGGAGGACATCTTGGTTAAGGTAAAAGATTTCATATTCCCTACAGACTTCTATGTTCTTGATATGGATGATGGTAGGTTTAGGTAGAAAGGACATTCATCTTTGATTCTAGGTAGACCTTTCCTTAAAACTGCTAGAGCTATAATAGATGTGCATGCTGGTAGCCTTACTCTGGAATTTACTGGTGAAACTATTAGATTTAATGTGCTTGAATCCATGAGACACCCCCTGATGATTGTGCTGAGATAGATGTTAATGCTATTGATGCTATTATGGATGATTCTGTTGTAGATCTTAGAGATAGCATGCTTAATAGATCCGGTGATATTACCTGTTTAGATGATACTATCTCTTGTTCATGTGCTGAAATTGGTAGTTGTGATACTTGTGCTGATCTGCAGGTATAATCTACCCTATTTCTGATAGCCGGTGGGTAAGCCCAGTTTAGGTAGTACCTAAGAAAACTGGTATTACAGTTGTGCGTAATGACAAAGGTGAGCTAGTTCCGACTAGAGTCCAGAATAGTTGGAGAGTATGTATTGACTATAGAAAATTAAATTCTATGACCAGAAAGGATCATTACCCCCTTCCCTTTATAGATCAGATGTTAGAAAGACTGGCTGGTAAATCACATTACTGTTTTTTGGATGGTTTTCTAGATATTTTCAGATTTCTATTGCCCCTGAGGATCAGGATAAAACCACATTCACATGTCCATTTGGAACGTTTGCATATAAACGCATGCCATTTGGCTTATGTAATGCACCAGGCACTTTTCAGCGTTGCATGGTTTCCATATTCTCTGATTTTCTTGAACATTGCATGGAAGTTTTTGTTAGAACCAGCTGACACCCAAGAGGGGGGTGAATTGGGTGTAAGATAAAAACTTAAGAACTTTGGACATCTTTTCGCATCTTAGAGGAAGCAATAAATATGAAAGTAATGAATCATAAATCACAGTTAGATATTTAAATGATATATGCTAGAAGTATAAGAATAGGGATAAACACAATGAATTACCAAAAAGGCTTAGCTTCAAGGATGTATATAAACACAATGACTTTGCTATTGACCAAGAGATAAACTTGACTCTTAGAGATGTGTCTTGAAGAATAGGGATATTCAACTCAAGAATTTGAATAGAAGATCTAGTTGCTCGAAGAATGGATGAAGACAAATGGTAATACATTTGAGCAACAAGATGAGTATAAGAATTTATGGATGATGAAACACATACTCATTGATCTAAATGACTAGAGTTCTAGAATATTATCCTGGTAAGCTATTCCACAATAATGGTTAATACATTAAGATTCAATGCACTAATGAACATTCATAATGCTTGAAATAACATGGCCAACCAAAGATTTATGCAATTTTATAACACATGATGGAATGAAACCAAAACACATTTTTGAATTGTGCACTTCAAAACATAAATTGATAGATAAACTATGCACAATTTCACTTATCGTTCATTTAGCAATCTATAAACAAATTAACAATCATGAAGGATTGATTGCTAAATGAATGCAATAATGGACAAATACTCATTACTCAAAATAAATAATTCATATAATCACAGTATAGAGTAAGGATTAGATATCACCATAATTCCTCTTGTCCTTGTGACAGCTTGCTTGATTTTGGTGGAATAATATTGGTTTCTCTCCTTTGCACAATCAGCACCAAAATCCAAACTCCGAATTTCAGCATCATCAAGATATGAATTTGTTTTCATGTGGTCATAGTCTTGAGAAGCTTTTTCTTATTCTACAGAATTATATAAATTTCTTTTCTTCATGGTATCCAACATTGATTGGATCCATTTCTTGTTAGCTTGTAGGAATCAAGATAAAATTCACATGCTCTAAGAATATAATCAATTCGAGGCAATTGTGCATAATGAATTAAACATGTCTTTATGCATAAAAGAAATATTTTCTTTTCAAATCATTATATATGCATAAAGAATTATCCTGTTGAGCATTGCAATCCCTTTATAAATAAATCTATTAAGTGCCTTTTTTTAAAAATGTGAAAACATAATTTCAAAATAGTTTGCAATGCTCATTCCTAAGGTTCCAAAATATAAAATCTCAATAAATATTACAGACAATAGTATAGGAGGTTTTATCATTGTGTACATTTGACTTAGATACTTGGAGGATTGCTTTTGCTTACCCACTGCATCTTTCTAGGATGTTGATATTGTCACGCCCTTATTTTAATTTCAACCTTTTTCAGAGTATTCGCGGAAAATGATATGCGGTTCGGTAGGCAATACAGGAATATCATAACTATACTGATAATATGTGCATAATTACATAAATTCCCCATAGGGGTTTGTACATGATACTTACGATTAAGCTAGCCGCACAAGGCTACTAGGGTGTCTAAACTCATCCTAGTGAAACGAAGACTTCTTCATGTCTTTGTTCCACTACTGTAATCCCCTCATATGGCTCTTTGCATTGTTTTCAGCATATCTTCTGTCTTCTCCTGTCTAAATTGTTGGTAGGGGAGGGTGAGATTCGAGAGAATCTCAGTAGAAAACAGATACTTTAATGCATGCATGATTGATGCTATGTGTATGACATGTTAGCTTTATCTAGATGTATGCCCTATAATGACATTTCTGCATGCTCAATGTTTCATACAACAAGATTATGGCCACAGCGAAAACAGAAACAGAGCTTCAATTATTCAAATATGCTCTACACCATCAAGTAAAGCAATCACATACATCATTACACAAGCAAAGATATCAAATACATGCAAGTAAGGTAAGTCCCCTACCTTAACCCTTTTCCGCCTCGAAACGCGTGCCTCGTAAAGCGTGCCAACAGCTTGACCTCCATATTCCTTCCTACAATGTCAAATATACTATTTAGATACTTCCATAGTGTTTTTGGGGGTTATATGAGTCTATCTTGAAAAATGACTAAAATACCCCCGGGGACCCGGGCCCATTGTACCCGGTCCGGCTGTACTTTTCTCAAAATTATAACATGGGCTATCCTGACATATTTTCGCCCAAGGAATCCATTTCCGGATTCAGAATTACCAAATTCACTGCCAAAAGACGAAATTGTCCTTGGCAGCCCTTATTTCAGTGTTTTAGGGGCATTTTCGTAATTATGCTTTCTCGGCCTTTTCCGAAAAAGTGCCCAACTGTAACCCCACCTAATTTTCCCTCCTGAACTCAATGGAATCATCAAATCATTAAAAATCCAACTCTAAGGCCCATTTATAGCCCAGACCGAAATATATGGGTTTTCTAGGGAAAATCGGGGTTTTTCGGTTTCGGCTCCGTAAACACGTTCCTTTCTACTCCTAACCACTTTATTGACTATTCCATTAGGTTATACATACCATTTAGACTCAATTTGGGCAGCATAACCCTTAAGAAAACCCATTTCCAAAAATCACAAACAAAGATAATCCGGCGAAATTTCACCGATTAAAATGCCCACAGCAGCTAGAATAGTCAATACACAAAGGTTTGTAAGTTACCTCAAGCTCCCTCTGACTTTTTCTCTTCTTTGATGAAACCCTAACCTCCTTAACCATGAAAACTAAGGTTCCAAGCCTTAAAGAACATAAAGGAGTAGCTTAGGATCGGAGTTATACGCGTTATGAGCTAAATCATCGGAGAAATCGGCTTACCTTGTGATTTTTCTTCTCCTTTCTCTCTCTAGACATCCCAAACGTTCTCTCACTATATGCAGCTGTGCAGAACGTCAGAAATGAGCTTGGGAGGAAGATGATGACTTTTTATTTTAATATCTAATATCATATTTCATTTATTTAATAATTTCTCAATTTTCGGATTTTTACAAAATTCTGGCAGATTTCTGCCCAAACTTTGAAAAATCATAACTAATTCTAGAAAAATCACAATTAGGTGATTCCAAAGCCTATAGAACCCTTATTGAGTCTAGTTTCAAGGAAAAATATAGAATTTTGCTTTCTGGAATCACAAAATTACCAGAATTTCAATCTTTGCATATTGTTCCGGAAATTTCACAGTTTTTCTGTGCTGACTTCAAAAATTCATATCTTTTTTTGTATAGCTCTAATTGATTCATATGACCTATCAAATTAAAGCTTAGGATGTCTACTTTCATCCTGTAAAATATTATAATTTTTTATTATAATTTTATCATTCAAAATCACATGACAATCTCACTACCTCATAGGCGATTTCACCGAAAACATAATTATATTCTCCAAAGTTCTCCATTTTACTTTCTTAATACCCCAAAGATATAAAAATCATTAGGGGATAAATTTGGGCTTCTACTAAATTGGGGCTTAGTAGTCCACTTAATTTAGGCTTATTCCCAAGCCTCTAATCCCAAATTTCAGGGTATTACAGATACTTTGAATATCTTGCTTTGGGTGCTGGCAATCGTCTCTCAAAATACATAGACTCCAGGAGTCTTTTACTTGATGCTTGAGAGATCCTCCTTTTCTTGTTCTCCTCAAGATAGTTGAGCGGTACTCTATGGTAGTCCATTCTTGAGGTAGAACGTACTCTTTTTCTCCATTGCATTTCTTTGTGATTAAACTATGCATTTCCAGCAATGGGTGCTTCGAGAGTTCTTCTTTTCAATATAGATGGTATGAACCTCTTTCTTGGTGCATGAGAAACTCTTGGTTTCTTCTTCATCATCTCCATACCCTTATGTCCATTCTTCTTATATTCAATCTGCATACATAAAGTACTAGAAGAACATTTTGGTACCCACATATACTTGGGTCCTTTATTGTTAGGATTAGACATTACTTGTCTTTTCAGAACCCAAACATATTTATTTCTCAAATTAGAATTTCTTCTAATATAGCATGTGTGAGAAATATTACCTGATTTACCACAATAATTGCAAATAATATGATGATATGTATTATGAGATTCTGTGCAAATATTGTGTTGATCAAGAAAAGATGATTTCGAATGATCAGTTTGCCTAAGTTCTTTCTTCCCGCATGAATTTCCAGCATGATTGAAAATCTTTTTGCTTTTCTCAATAGAATCAATAATTGGTTGAAAAACAATTTTATGCTAGCTTTGAAAATCAGTTTTACGAAAATCACAAGAAGAATTGGAACTTTTTACCTTAAGTTCATGTTGAGCTCTAGAGAGTGAATTTTCTTGTCCGTCCATAATGAGCTCTTTTCGGGAATCATTTTCCTCTTGTTCTTCTATGTTGACAAGATCATGGAAGTGTTCTATGATTTCTCCTTCTTCATTGTCAACTTCCACTTGTTCATGAATCGTGGATATATAGCTTGTAGTCTCACATGAACTGTCAACACTTTCAACTTCAACACACTTGTTAGAAGTATACAGAGAATCAAGAGTATCCCAAATATCTCTTGCAGTAGAGCAAAATCTAATTTTCTCAAAATCATTTTCAGTTAAGGTACTATACAAAATTTTCATTGCTCTAATGTTCAACGAAAACATTTTCTTTTCTCTTTCTGTCCAATCCTTTCTCGGTTTGAAATCAAAGACATTTGTAAAAACATCCCACATATCATAATCAAAGCATTTTAGAAAAGATATCATTCTAGCTTTCCAAAACCAAAAATCAATATCTTTCAGAATAGGTGGAATTGTATAGTCAAAACCTTCGGAAAGCATATAACACCCAAAATCAGCCATTATAAACTCTTGAGACGGTTAAGTCCTTTAAACAAGAGTCTGGCTCTGATACCAAATGTTAGAACCGGCTGACACCCAAGAGGGGGGTGAATTGGGTGTAAGATAAAAACTTAAGAACTTTGGAAATCTTTTCGCATCTTAGAGGAAGCAATAAATATGAAAGTAATGAATCATAAATCACAGTTAGATATTTAAATGATATATGCTAGAAGTATAAGAGCTTAGGGAAGAGAATATACAAACCGTGATTTATCCTGGTTTGGCCCAATCCACGATGACCTCCGTCCAGTCCCTAGGCTCCTCCTGAGATTTTCAATCCACTATCTTCCTCAAGTTTAACTGGGTACTTGAGAACCACTACAATCTCACAAGTTTGATCCAGGCACTTGTAAAGCCTTTACAATTCTCGCACTGAGATTACTCCCCCTTACACACCGTAAGATTACAACCAAGTTGCTCCCCCTTACACACCGTAAGGATACAACTTTGATGATGAAAGATTACAATCAATCTTCTCTCTTAGAAGTGAATAAGATGAACACTGAAGTACAATACAAATAATATCTCTCTCAAAGGTAAATCATATAGAAGCTAGAGAAACAGAGAGTATGTGCGATGAGTATTGATGTCAGGATGTTGGCATTTGGACGATGTATACTCTGAGTCTTACTTCTGTTTTGGATGATCTTCTATTTATAGCTGATGAGGATTGATGACCGTTTGAGTATTTCAACATGTCCTTTAGAGTGACATAGCTTTGTTTGACCATTCTTCGATTTTGAAAACTAGCCATTGGAACGTTGGCCGCTCCGCTCCGTAAACTCAACTTTTATCTCTTCTCATCATCTCTTCATTGTTTTACTAGAAAAATGCATTAAACACTAATACAATGAAGTGTTAGAGTGATTAGAAGCAATAAGAATGAGTTATATGATCATTCCATTGATTTCCAGAATCTTCGGGATGTTGCTCTGTTTTCCTGGGAAGTATTACTCGAGTACTTACTCGAGTAAACATCAAGTTTCTTCATAGGTTACTCGAGTGGCTACACGAGTGGCCTTCCATTTTCTGCATAGCTTACTCGGGTAATGACTTGAAGTTCTCTTCTAAATCACTCTGCATACACAGTGCTTTACTCCAGTAGTGACTTGAAGTCCTCGTCTAAATAACTCTTCAAGTTTTGCTAGCACAGTGCTTTACTCCAGTAGTGACTTGAAGTTCTCATCTAAATAACTCTTCAAGTTTTGCTAGCACAGTACTTTACTCCAGTAGTGACTTGAAGTTCTCGTCTAAATAACTCTTCAAGTTTTGCTAGCACAGTGCTTTACTCCAGTAGTGACTTGAAGTTCTCGTCTAAATAACTCTTCAAGTTTTGCTGGCACAGTGCTTTAATCCACTAGCTACTCGAGTATTCATTAAATTTTACTTGAGTACATACTCGAGTATCATCGGGAAAACTTTGATGAACTTCAGATTTTTGCTTACCACAGTGAGTTACTCGAGTAGCTCCTCGAGTAACATTGGCAGGATTGAAAATGCCGAGAGCAACTGCAAGTGATCTACATGGTTACTCGAGTACTTACTCGAGTAACGTTGGTAGACCGAGAGCAATTGGAAGTTTTCTATCTGATTACTCGAGTACCTACTCGAGTAAAGTCTTTTGTTATCAACCAGTTACTCGAGTAGTGCCTTCAAGTGAATTCTTGATTTTGACTCAAAATATGGCAAATTATATATCATCGGAAAGCCCTCATTATCTACATTCCAATGCAACAAGAATCAACTCCAAACTCATTGTGTACAAAAAGTTATGATCCAAAGAGTACTACTGTTCTTAGACAATCCTGAAATCACGAGCAGCAACTTCCAGATGGCATAGCTATTATAATATAACCTCAAATATATCAAATTACCTATCCATGGAAAGCTCTTTGAGTCTTCTTTCATATGGCACCGGCTTTGTCTCAATCCGATATGTATTTTGAGAGTTATGTCCAAAATACCGAAGCTGTCCTGGAATATGACGGTGATTCATGCGTCAACTTCAACAGATCATATCTCCCTCATCTGAACTCCTTTGAATGTGATCTTGGTGTCAAAAGTTCGTGTTGGAAGTCTAGTTTCATATGCCACCAGTTTCCGTTTGATCAGACATGTGGTTGGAGAGATATCATCAAAATACCGAACCTCTGTTCTGCCGCTCCAAAACAGAGTGCCCATTACTTCAAGTGCCGCCTCGAGTGATTCATCAAATAACCCGGCAGATTACTCGAGTAAGGCCTCGAGTAAACACCTCCAAAATCAGACAATGTCATATTACTCGAGTGATTACTTGGGTAATCATCCCCAAAGGTACCATAGCTTCCGTATACATCATTTTAGCTTCGTATTGACCCATTCCAATTACCGTATGATCATAGAAACCTCCGGTATCACTTCTAAGAGCTTGAATCTTGATATTCTCATGTGATCTTGCAAGTTTTTTCTTTCTTTAATCTCTTTCTTCTTGTTTTTCCTCTTGATGATCATTCTTCATAATCCAACTTCAATCTTCTTGATGAATATCTTCAATCTTCATCTTTCTTTCTTCTTTCTTCAATTTCTTGCCTCTTGATTTTCTTCTTGATGATTATTCTCCATTTATGAGGCATTATAATATCAACCCACAATGATGTCTATGACTAATCTACAAGATATACAACATTAAATATGGTAGTTAGTCAATGTGGAAGACAAGTATATTATACAAACTTTTTGCTCATATTTGACATCTATATTTGACATCATCAAAACTATTCATATCTAACAGTTTTCATGGATGATTTCACTATTTACGGTGATTCTTTTGATACATGCTTAGCTAGTTTGGACAAGGTTTTGGAAAGATGCATTCAATATAATCTTGTGCTAAATTTTGAAAAATGTCATTTCATGGTTAAAAAAGAATTGTTTTGGGCCATGTTATTTCATATGATGGTATTGAGGTTGATAAAGCTAAAGTTAATATTATTTCATCTCTTCCATATCCTTCTTGTGTGAAAGATGTGTGTTCTTTTCTTGGGCATGCTGGATTTTATAGAAGGTTCATCCAGGATTTTAGTAAGATAGCACTGCCATTATCTCATTTATTACAGAAAGATGTGGGTTTTGTTTTTGATGATGCTTGCAGGTATGCATGGGATGAGTTAAAGAAGAGACTCACTACACCCCCCATCATTCAGCCACCTAATTGGAGCCTTCCATTTGAGCTCTTATGTGATGCTTCAAATTATGCACTAGGTGCTGTTCTTGCCCAAAGAGTAGAGAAGAGACAACATATCATAGCCTATGCCTCTCGAACATTAGATGCTGCTCAAGCCAACTATACTACCACAGAGAAAGAGCTATTTGCAATTGTCTTTGGGTTAGAGAAGTTTTGATCTTACATCCTTCTCACCAAGGTGATTGTCTTTACAGATCACTTAGCTATCAAATACTTATTCAAGAAACCGAACTCCAAACCCTACCTCATTAGGTGGGTGATGCTGATACAAGAGTTTGATGTGGAGATTCGTGATAAGAGTGGTGCTAAGAATATGGTAGCTAATCACTTGAGTAGGATTGAATCACCTCCGGTAACATCTTTACCCTTAGATGATTTTTCTGATCAAAGGCTCTATGAGGTTGTTGTTTCTATCCCTTGGTATGCTAATATTGCAAATTATCTTGTTGCGTCTATTTTGCCAGCTGACATGAATACACATCAATTGAATAAGTTTAAGAAAGACATTATATTCTATATATGGGATGATCCTTACTTGTGGCACATTTGTAGTGATCAAATTATTAGGCGATACATTCCTGATGATGAATTTGAGTCTGTCTTAACTTTTTGCCATACTCTTACATGTGGGGGAGGGATCAACTGTTTTGAATCTGAAAATTGCAAGTTTTAAGTAACTTTAGTATGATGCATCCTTGATTTGAAAAGTGATTGATCACGTTTTGAGATAATAGACTAAGTTGCAATAAATTTGACTTAGGTGAATTTAGGCTAGTAATCATATAGACCTAGTGAGATTTTGAGCCTAATGCATTTTTTTTTTCAGTGTGTACCCCCTATCTCTTTACTTGATCTAGAACTTGACTTGAATCTTATTTGAGACCACATTTTATGCATGTGTATTCAAGAAGATGATAAAGGCATTCATTTTATTTTAGCCAGATAAGCTAAACAGCCTAAAGGACATCCCTTTTTAGGCTAAAGGACGTCCCTTTTTAAATTAGGGACGCCCAAAGTTCAATATTTAGTGGGAAATATTGGCGTTGGTTGAATTTTTTTTAAAAAAATTTTGTACCACTTTAGACTTCCCCAGAGTCCTTGGGGACGTCTAAAGTGAGCTTTAGACGTCCCAATTTTGACTGGGGAAGCGAAAAAGCCTGTCAGACTCCCATCCCATCAGCAGCAGGCCAGCAGCTTTATTTTCCTTCCCCAAGCTTCATTCCGTCTTCCCCCGTGAGCTTCGTTCCTAGCTGTCTTCCTCTTTCCCCCTTTCCCTTGCTTCCTTTCCCGTCTTCCTTCCTCTTTCTCAGTTCGTTGCTTCAACTTCCTTTCCTGTGCTTCCTTCCCTGTCTGCCTTCCTCTTTCTCATAATCATATTTCTATTTTTCCCTCTCTCTTCTTTGACGAGAGCACCGTCGTTTGTGTCTCCCTCTCACAACTATCGTCTTCCCAGCTGGTGGCACCGTGAGTCGTCTCCATTTCTGTCATCCACAGGTTTGTCTCTCACTCCCACAACTTTGAATACAAATGTTTGTAACTGTTAATTTAAATCAGATTATGAAACTGGAAAAACAGAGTAACTTGTATATGCATACTTTTAATCTGCTTCTAATTTGCTTGATATGGAAATGGACTGTCATTATTGCATACTTGTTTTTTTCGTCAGCAGACTTCAACATGGTGATGTATATATATATAGACATGAGTTAAAAAAATGACAATGATACTTAGGAATGAATTTGGTTTGGCTTAGGTTAGTCTAGTTTAACATTATTCAAAAGTCAACTAAATTACAAAAATATGTTAGAGTTTTGCCTCAAATGCGTGTATGGTTCTGGAATGATGATGAGGTACAATATAATACAACTAGATAGTGCTGAACTGCTGTTGTTTCCATTCTGGTTTATGCAATATTTCTTCAGTTTAAATTTGTCGGACAGTGATGTATATATAAAAGCAAATAAAAAAACTTTAGATGTCCCCAGTGCAAATTAGGGACATCTACAGTGTTTATGTACCACTTTAGACGTCCCCAGTTCAAATAAAAAAACTTTAGATGTCCCCAGTGCAAATTAGGGACATCTACAGTGTTTATGTACCACTTTAGACGTCCCCAGTTTAAACTGGGGACGTCTAAAGCCTGACTTTAGATGTCCCCGGAGCAAATTGAGGATGTCTAAAGTGGTTCTGAACCACTTTAGACATCCCCAGTAACGACTGGAGACATCTAAAGTCTGACCTAAAGACGTCCCCTATTTTAGGGACGTTATTGACAGTTTTTTCTACGTCGCTCAGATAGACGTCCCCCTATTTTCAGACTTTAAAAGGCCCAAAAAAGTGACATTAAAAGCGTTTTTTGTAGTAGTATCCTTTTCATACATATACCCTTTGTTTAGCCCCTTTGAGCCTCTATTTTATTTTTTTCTCACCCCATAACACAAAAAAAAGTCCTACCCTTTTGAATGTCTTAGGAGTTAAAGAGCATTGCATTATATCTATTTTGGATGGAAGAACATGTATAAAATTAGGAATTGGGTCATCGTGAAAAGTACGATATGTTATCTTGAAAAAAAAAACAATAAGATTCCGCTCCGCTGGTTTAAGCTGTGCTTAGTAACCGAGGGTCTTCATCACCAATGTTGATCTTCGTGTCAAACGGCCAGTAAGAGCTATGAGCGTGCTAGTAGCATATTGGTGCTATTGAGTTATAAATGTTTGAGTAACCGGGCCTTTGTATCACCAATACACAGGTTCGCGTCAAAAGAACATATATATAACAACCTAAGAGAATTGCAAAAAAAGAAAAAGAAAAGAAAAAAGGGGAAAAAAGAGAGAGAGAAAAGTAATGACCCAATTCAAGTGTGATTTGGTTTCTTTCATCCTGTTTCATCTTATTGCATCATTCTCTTCATCTTCTGGGATATTCAACTTTGTTTCTCCAAACACTATACCCTTTCTTTCTTAACCTTAGCCCCATTACAACCTAATAAAAGTCCTTTGGATTTATGTTTGCATTTGCTTTGCTAGTGGTGGAGAACTTTGATCCTTGTCAAGCCTATGGAAGAGTACTTGATATGGTGGATTTGAGTGTAAACACAAGCCTATACACTTTTGAGTGATGAGTGACATACACATTATCCTTGGTGAGGGATTTCTAGCTCAGATTCCCCTTTATCAAATAAATTACCATGAAGTTTGTTTTCCTAAGTCATGAGAAGATCACTTGGATAAGAGAGATGTTGAAATGCTTTTGTTTACTTTTTACTTGTGATTGGAACATTCACTTTTGAAGTTTTGTTTTGTCTTGTCTTGTTATACTCCCTTGGTCTTGATTTGTTTTGCCCAGGAGTGCAAATGATAAGTGTGGGGGAGTTGATAAATAACAATTTTAATATATTTTATCCCACGTTATTCATTTATTTTGGGGATTATTTTAGGCTAATTTGGATTTATTAGATAATATTTGGATTATTAGCCAATTATAGGAAATAATATAAATTTGAATGGATTATGATATTATTGGGCTTAAATTGATAATATTTTAATTATTATCTTGTGATTGGATAATATTTTTAAATATATGATAGATCACGATTTTATTTAATTCTTGCAAAGTAAGGAAAAGCAGATTGAAAGATCCTACGGTGCAGATTTTTTCTTAGAAGTTAAAAGAATATCCAATGGTTGAATTTCATTAGGCTTCTTGAATTTTAATGGGCTCAAGTTGGTACCCAAAACCCTCCCCTCCTTTCTTAAAAAAAAACCTAGACGCACATACGCAGAGACACGAACTGACGCTACAGGCGGAGACACACGCATCAGTGGCCATAAGGGAAGAGGAAACAATGGAAAATTGTTGGTAAGACGTAAAGTTTGATATAGGATATATGCAATTAGCATAGCGTTTAGGAGGAAAATGGGGGCAGATACCTTTTCTAAGGGCAATAGAGAGGTCATTGGATGGCTCAATGGCAGAATTAGGCACAACTGTATCAGGGGCAGGAGTGGGAGGGTCTGGGGTCCCAATAATAGAATCCGACAGTGAAGTATCTACTGACAGTGGTGCAGAATTGGCTGGATCAGTCTTAGTAATGATATTAAGAACTGGAACAGTAGCCTGAACTGGTGGGACATGATAAACTAAGAAATCATCCATCGTATTAATGACCGAAGGAGACGCATATATGATTGAAGACTTGAAGAAAGAAGAAGACTCATGGAAGGTGACATCAGTTGACATAAGATAACGATGAAAATCAGGAGAGTAAAACTGATAACCTTTATGGACGCGAGAATAACTAAGGAAGCCACACTTTAAAGACTTTGGATCGAGTTTATTGACACTCGGACGAATATCCCAAACAAAACAAATGCAATCAAAGATTTTCGGATCAACAGAGAAGAGCATAGTAGTAGGGAACAAAATAGAATAAGGAATGTCACCACTAAAAATAGCCGAAGGCATGTGATTGATAAGAAAACATGTAGTAGATATGGCATCAACCCAAAACGGTGTAGGAACACTAGAATAAAACATAAGAGCTCGAGCAGTTTCTAAAATGTGGCAATTTTTTCTTTCGGCAACACCATTTTGAGTAGAGGTATCGACTCATAAGGATTGGTGAAGAATACCATGGCTATGGCAGAAAAATATTCTTTCACATTATCACTTCGAAGGAGTATTGAGCTGAGTTTGAATTTTAGCATAGAAGTTTTGAAAATGAGTAAACAATTCAGAGCGCTGTTTCATTAAATAAAGCCAAGTTGTTCTAGAAAAATCATCAACAAAAGTGATAAAATAACGATAACTAATCTAAGATAAAACTGAACAAGGACCCCAACATCAGAATGTAGTAACTCAAAGGGGGACGCAGCCTGTTTATTGACTCAAGGTGCCAAATGAGCACGATGGTGTTTGGCAAACTGACATGACTCACAATCCAAAGTAGATACAAAAGAAAACTGAGGATATAACCTCTTTAGAGACGAAACTGACACATAACCAAGATGATAACAAACGTCAAAAGGAGATGACCCACCAAAACATGTAACGAAACGAGGCACCTGATCATCCAGAATGTAGTGTCCACCAAATTCATAGCCTCTACCAATAATACGCTTTGTCGATAGATCCTGGATCAAACAATGGTCAGGAAATAGTGAGATGAAATAGTTCAAATGACAAGTCAATTTACTGGGAGATAGAAGATTAAAGGTGAGATCGAGAATATCAAGAACAAAAGATAACAAAATAAAAGGGGTGGGGTTAATAATGCCTTATCCAATTACACGGGTGGGGGAACCATTGGCAACAAAGATAGAAGATGGGTTAGTATAGGCGGCATACGACGAAAATAAATGATGGTTACCTGTCATGTAGTCGTTAGTACCGGAATCAATGACCTACTTCAAGGAAGTGGTAGCAAGACCACAGGGTAGAGTACCTGTAGATAAGGCTGCGGCAGATGGCGAACCAGGGGCAGACGGATCAGAGGTCTAGGCAACATGAGTAGAACCACACTACTGATCATGTTGTTATTTAAGCTACAATTTTCAACAATTTTTCTTAATATGGCCAGGTTCCTTGTAATAATGACAGATAATACCACCAGAAGTCATGTTCAGGGCATTGGAGCCTTATGTGGAGCCTGAATTCTTGTTGTCAAAGGGACCTCGACTGGTCAAAGCACTCGCATTGGGATCCACAGACGGGTAGGTGACACCATCAGCGCGAAGGATGCATGCGAACACATCTTCGAGGGATGGGAGCTCCTGACTAGACAGGATTTGAGAGCGGATGGTCTTATAAGAAGGATCAAGGGCTTCAAGAAAACTAATGATGGCCTGTTGTTCCATTTTTTTAATGCGAGTCTCAAGATCTGCTTGTGGCAACATGAGGACTTTCATTTCCTTATACAACCATTTATAATCCAAAAAGAAGTCCTTCAACGGACGACCCTGCTGCTAATAGCAATAAAAACCTTTACAAACCTCTTGAATCCGAGTGAGGCTGCCTTTACCAGAGAACATAAATTCGAGATAATTTATTATTTCCTTAACAGTAGTGCAGTGACTCACCGAAGATAAGATCCGGGGTTCAATAGAATTTCTGATTTGAAACAAGATTCTAGCATCAGCTCGTTTCCAAGCAACCAGTTTGTCTTTGTCACTAGGAGGGTCATCAGTTAAATGTTTTTCCTTCTCAATACCCATAATATTTATCTTAACAGTAATGCTCCAATCACTATAATTAATCCAGTTTAATTGTGAGAAAATGATCTTAGCAGACATGGGTAATATTTCAAGAATTTTAGAGTCAACCATTTAATCTAGAGGCAAATAACAACAACAAATAAGTCCAAACGACAAGAAAATCTCTAAATTGGGTCACAACAAACCAAACTGTACCTCAAAATAGTGCAAAACGGTGTGAAACAGCACCAAACAGTGCAAAACAGTGGTGACCAATACCCAACAGTGTGAAACAGTGACGAACAGTACTAAACAGTGCAGAACAACACCAAACAGTGCGAAACAATGACGAAACAGTGCCTAACAATGACGAAACAGTGCCTAACAGCGACGCACAATACCGAAACAGTGCATAACAGCGACGAACAGTGCCAAACAATATGAACAGTGCGCACGAAAACAAATTTCAGAGATTAATTTGGCTCTGGAACCATGTAACACATGTATCTGAATTTTGTGTTTTTCTATTTACAGGAAGATACAATATATACATATAAAGAGTGAGGAGTCCAGGTATTAATTGCTCCTAAATAAAGGGATCGTAACGGTCAATCAATTCCACTAATTATATTAATTGATCTAATAATAATGATAAAATAATTCTAATAATGATAGGATATTTCCTTAACTGAGAGTAAACTTTACCATGTACAAATGTTAATTTGATGGCAGTTCCAACGGCTTCATCATCACCTTCAACGTACAGAAGCTGTGACATCTCTTTCTCGACAGGTTCTCCGAATCGGAGCGTACCGAAGAGATCCGACACCTCACGCTAGCAAGTACATTAGCTCATACTCAAGAGATGTCCTTGCAGAGTCATCTCTGATCATTTTCTAAACACAATAGCACGATCTCCAGCCAGAATATGAATTATTGTGCTTCTCTATTATGAGTTTCTTTGAGTTGCGTGGTTTACATGTTCACAATGACATGTCATGTTGGGGGCAGGTAATATCTCTGGCTTTAAAATGTGTGATCACAATGGCTCCCTTTCGGGTCCGAAATGTCGTTCTCAACTTTGTTTGATTTTTCTTTCCTCTTTTATTTATTGTGATTTGTGAAGTAATGTGTGGATGTATTGAACTGGAAAAATATATTTTATGTTGCGGACAATCAAATCAAGTTATTCTATATTTTAGTAAAATTATATTAGAAATTCTTAAATATTTTAAATATATTAACACATTCTATAAAAAAAGAAAATTATATTATTTTTAATTAATAATATTTTCAATTTATTTCTAATATTACTTCCATTTTGCCTTAATTATACATATATACACATATCCTTTGAAAACATACATCTGATTTTAAACCGTTAACTCTATTAAGAATATTTTAAAAATATAATTTTCTAATTAAAATAAATTTTATTAACTAATTTAACCTTCATCATTAATAATCCTTTAGTTTTGGCTAAAATTATTTAAATAATTTAAGAGTTTTTTTTCTTAATCTTATTTTCACAAATTGTTATTTATTTAATTAGTGCT
Organism: Inga laurina; assembly: GCA_963855925.1. NCBI lineage: Eukaryota > Viridiplantae > Streptophyta > Magnoliopsida > Fabales > Fabaceae > Inga > Inga laurina. Next base: position 44,152,284 of record OY979707.1, on the reverse strand, counting down.
TTAATCATATTGAGACAAACATTTAAGTATTTAATTCACATAGATTAAAAACATAATACAAATTTGATTGATTAATTAAAAGTGGTTATAAATGTTTGTAGCAAAACATGTGTTTAAAAGTTTTAAATTATAAATTTAAATAATTTATATAATTTCTCAAATTTACATCATCTATAATAAATCTGATGAAAAATTATAAGAAGCCTAAATAAATAACATTCAATAAATCTGATTGAAAATTTAACATTTTATGACATATCGGAAATTCTGAGAATATATTTATTAGAATTATTTTTTGGCAAATATAAATGTTTGTTCTTATGTTAAATATGAGTATTTTGGTCAAAATAACAGTTTGTCAGTTAAACTTAGAGGCAACTTGGATAAATGAAAGTTGAATCTCATATATGTGAGGGATGTTTGTATCATGTACATTTTAATTTGAAGGAGATTTATATACATTTTCATAATACAAAGACTTTCCGTAATGTAGGTAAAATAAAATGGTGTTTAATATATTTTATTCTGTAATTTTTTAAACAAAATGTTTTTCGCTATTCCAGGACGATTATTTTGGTACAAAAAGAGATACAAACTGGAAGCACATTTTGTGCTCATCACATTGGTGAGATAAATGCTCTCGTCACCTATCTTTACCATTAGATATTTTTACGGTTTAGATTTAATTTAATTTAATTTTTATATTTTAAATAACTTTTTATTTTAATGCATGTAAAATTTAAAACGAAAAATCTCTGAAAAAAACATTTAAAATAGGAAAAAGACAAATGAATGAGTCCAATATCACAAATATCAAGTTAGACCCATAGGAGGAATATGGAATTTGCTAATATTTTCAAATGACCAATCTAACCCTGATAACATTTAGAGAACTCGAGTTGTCAATATGTATACTGAAGTTATTAATTACGATTTTTAAATTGTTATTCTCTATACATAAGTTGATTATGCATCGTAATTAATAACTTCAGTATATATTGACAATTTGAACTTCCTAAATACCAAGAATATTGTAGGTAATATTTTGAAGCCACACATATCAAGTATCACTGACTGTTTAGATATAGAGAATAATAACTTGATAATCGTAATTAACAACTTCAGTATACATATTGACAACTTTAACTCTCCAAATACTGTAAGAGGCATATTGGTCATTTGAAAATATTTGCAAATCCCAGATTCTTCCCATGGATCTAACTTGGGATTTATGATATTAGACTCCCTGATTTATCTTTTCCCTATTTCAAATGTATTTTTCTAGGATGTTTTCAATTTAAAATAAAGATAATCTTATAAATATAACTTCCTATAAAAATGAATTTATCATTTAAAAAACCATAAACTAAAAATTTTAAATTTAGGCCATCATATTAAATTTAAATAGTTGAGATCTTATCACTGTAATAAAAAATTAATTGCTCATAACTGTGATGAGCACATAAATACTACAGCACGTGGTAGTATAATGCCTAATGGATTTGTCCAAATACGGAGCCTTTGAATGGCCCAATGCACCAGGAAACTATTAAAATTGACTGAAGAAAATTGGATTTGTGATCTACGAGGTAAATTTATAAGAGTCGTTTTGTTTCATAAAAGGCAAAAGCGTTCTTTTTTTAAGCTGATCCAAAGAGCTTACCCGTCCTTCAATTAAAAAAATAAAATCAGTTTATCAATTTAATTAAAAATAAATTTTCTAATTAATATGATTTTTTTTCATGCATAAAATTTCAAGCTTTTAATCTTTTTTTTTTTTTTTTTGACCTGGTACTTTTAATCTTGTTTAAGAGAATCAAAATTGCTTCACCTGATCTGGCCATCAATATTACGGGGGCAAACCCAAGAGTCATAAGAACAAGCTGTATTCAACTATTTAGTATTTACTAGTGCAATTTGATCAAATTCAGGTATTATCAGGTGATCTAAATTAACACTCATTTTCTGTGCAAAGGTTTTTAGTAAATAAATTTTTTCGGTACTATATATGACTCCTAATTGTGTGTTCTGTATTGGATGTTTGCATTCAATGGACTCCAATAGAAAGAGTCCTGTAGTATATATTGTATGTTTACTTTATCCTATTTGAAACAAATTTGTCCATTTATATAAAAACAGAACTATTTAATGAGCTAATTCCCGCAGACACACACAAAAGCACATACGATTAGTATTATATATTACGATGCCATATGATTATTTCAATATAAATTTAGATACACATCATCAGATTAAAATATCACAAAACATATCAAACCAAAGCAGATTACGACATTTTAGAGAAGTCATTAGAACATTTATAGATCAGTTATTGGGTTGATAGGTAAGCTTGTTTCTGTTGAGATGAGCTTTGGCCATTTCAGAAATGTTGGCTAGAGATTGAATTGCATTGGAAGCTAAAGGGGCATTGGCTAAAGCATCTTCCTCGAGTTCATACTCAACTGTTGATTTGATTATGCTTGATTCTTCTCCTTTCTCTATCACTTCAAAGCGAACCCTAAACAGAGTAAACCCTAATTCCAGATACCCTCCTTCTACTACTTCAGTTTCTTTGATTCGATACTCATTGTCTACCTTTGTGAACTTCTCCTTGTAAAATGCTGGCCCTGATGTACCTAATCAAACTCGCACCAAAACTCGATGCAATTAATACATATAAGGATAAGTATAAATAGGGAGCCCTAATCTTAGTTGTCACTGCATCAATATTAATTAGCTGCTGTTATTTATTTGACAAGTTAAGAGTTTTTTATAATTGTTAAAAACTACTGTTGATTTGTTGCCACTGATATTCAACAAAGGAATATTTGTAAAATTAGTTGTCACTATCTTAATTGTTGTTGTTGTGTTCATTTGAATTTCAAGTAAAGGCATTTAGGTAATTTTGTTACAAAGTTATAAGGGGATTTCAACCACCTCCCTACAATTAATGAGAGATAGTTAAGTCATTAACTTTCTCTGAAAATGGAATAAGTGTATGATTTTACCTATATTTAAAAAGAAATTTTTCATATTACATTTTCTCTCATAGTTAATGAATTTAAGTGTGGGTGATATTGCAAAAAATTAATTAACTATACTTCCTCCGGTTCCTTTTATAAGTAACAACTACCCAAATCACTCAAAATAAATTATTGGTTAAAATTGGTTTAAAGCAATAAATGTGTAACAGATGCAATATTACCCTTATTCATGAAGATGATGAGTGTGAGAGAGAATGAGTGGAAAAAATATTTGAAAGAGATGTATAATTAATTCGGGTAAAAATGAAAAAAGTGCATTAAATTTATTGTTGTTTATGGAAAAGATAAACCCTATGTAAGAGAATGTTGTTTATAAATAAGATGAGAAAGAAGTGATTTTTTTTTTTTTTTTTTTTTTTTGCTCAATAGAAAGAAGTTCTTTTTTTAAGATAAGGATCATCTAATATATCTCTTCTAAGATGTAACGTGCCTTATGATAAGGATTACATTAAATGGTGGCCTTATATTCAAACTTGATTATTACATTTTGAATGACTGAAATCGAATCGTGTTTTGTCAGCTTGCATACAGTTGATTTTTTTTTTTTTTTCCTTTTGTTGGGTTAGTGCAATCTCTCTTTAACAATAAAATGATATTATCAAAAAGAGAGGAAAAAAAGTATTACCCATGGAATATATATATATATATATAATATACCTGGCACAAATGTTAATTTGAGGATAGTTCCAACTCCTCCATCACCTTCAACGAGCTCCACCTTCTGAAACAAACTTGGCATCTCTTTCTCAACAAGTTCTCCGGTCCGAATCGTGCCGAAGAGGTCCCATGCATATATAGCTAGCCGGGACGTCCAGCTCTAGCTCGTGCTCAAGTTTCCCAGACATCTCTTTGATTTAATTTTCTGCAATGAATAGCTTTTTCTGAGTCTTGTGAGGTTTATATGATGATAATGAAGTTCAAATAGTGACAAATCTCAAGGTTCAGATTTTTTTGTCATAATGCCCCCCTAGGATTCCCAAAATATGCTCTATAAACCTTGATTTGTGTGGCTTTGTTTCTTTCTTGTTGTTGATTTTGTTATTATTATTTTGTCAAGTAGTGTGTGGACGTACATGAAATGGGAATAATAATTTTTAGGGGGAAAAACAAGAGAAAAATCTTTGCCGATCAGTAATTAGCTTGGTGTACAAGCTATCAAATGAAAATTTTCTCACTTTCAAAACTTGTATAGAACTTTTTTTCAGTGATAACTAGCTAAACTTAAGTTGTACCGACTTCTTCTGTGAAGAACAAATCATACGGATTTCTAAAAAATTTTGTTAACGTTGTCCCAATTTCTTCGTCCATATTTCAAAATTAGTACAAACTTCTAGTAAAAATAAAAATAAATTATATTGATATCTTATCGATCAATATCTCCAGAATTACACAAATATCTTTTAGTTTAATATAGTCTTTGCTCCCTAAAATTTTCTTTCGTTTTGGTTTTGGTTTCTCAAGTTTCAAACCAGAGGTTATAGTCCATCACAAGGTTTAGAGAACGGGATCGGATAGTACGGTCGGACCGTCGACCGGTCACTGAGACGGGCCGGATATATATACATTGGACCGTTTTTCTGAGGGAGCCGTTTTAGGCCGTCGTTTATCAATTTTTGGGCCGAAAACCGGACCGTTTTTTCAAAAACCGTCTGGGGCAATAAAAATGTGAAAAAAAATATTTTTTTTGCACATTTTTTTTAAAATTTAATGCTGCAAAAAAATTTTAAAAAAATGACATAAATTTTAGACATGTTACTTTATTTTATTTATATTATATGTTACTAATTTTAATAATTTAGTTTGTTGCAAACTATTTTTTAAAGATGCTTTTGAAGAAAAAGGCAATGAGATTCATCCTCAAGCTAAGGATGAAATTGGAAGCACTGGGATTGGAGTTGAAAGTCTTGATTTTTGGTCATTTTCTCAAGATGATGACATTTACCATTATGGTCCTATTTATAAGTCCATTTTAACTAATGTCATATACCAAGAAGAGGTAGTTAACTCAATGATTATGAGATAAATTTACAAATATGCCCTCATTTATGAATAGACACTTTTCAACTCTTTCTTCTCTATCTATCTTTAAATTATTTCTTCATTTATACAATAAATAGAGGTAAAATTGTCGCAATCTCATTTATTACATTGAAACTTGACTTATAAATAGGACCAAATTTTTTGGTCAAAAATGACTTATAAATAATACCGGAGTAGTATGGTCCAAATGCCTTTTAAAAAACTCATGCTTGGATCAATCAAGAGCCTCCAATGTTTGACAAGTCATGAAATCATTATTGTTAGTGCATTTTGTTATGTTGATGATTGACTTAATGTTCTTCCTTAAATGGTATTTTGTGACTTTATTAACTTCCTATGAAATTAGATTAACAACCGAATGGCTCAACCGTTCCAACCGTTTGAACTATGACCAGCTGACTTTTCCGGCTCGACGTCCGGTCCGGCTTTGAAAACATTGGTCCATCAAGTTTCATTTCTTTTAAAACATCAGTCCCCATAATCAAGCAAAAATTTGGACCATCCCCCCAAACCAAAACCTCTTATTTCAAATTTGATGTACCAAAACCAAAATGAGAGCAAACTTAAGGGACTGAAGATTATATTAACCCTATTTTTTATTTTAATTACATTTTGTATATATTTGAAAATAAGAGAGATATTTTTGTAATTTTAACACAATTTAATTAATAGATAGTTATATAATTTTTAATATTATTTTTGGAAAAACTAGCTAACTTTGAAAATACATTTAAAAAGTCTTTATAATATATTCCCTCCGGCCCTAAATATAAGACAGAGGTAACTTTTTAGAGATATTTATGCATCATTAGAGTATATATCAGTTTATAAGGTAGGACGCATAGTTTGGAGAAAAAAGGATAAATATAATATTTTAAAGTAATTTAATTAGCTTTTTATTACTTTATAAGTGATTGTTCCTAGTCGTTGTATAATTTATATTACAAGTGCATAACTATGTTCATAGCAAATATAAACATATTTCAAATGGAGTCCTTACCACATTACAATAGTTTAACGGGTACACGTTAGAATCAAATTAAAACACATATTTCAAGTTTACTTTAAGTCTTAATTAATTACTTTAAAAGAAAATATAAAAGAAGAAGCTTACTAGAGTCATAGCAAATATATGTTCAAAGGAAGCACAGCAAAGTCTTTGAGACTCACTCCTATCATGTGTCTTCCCTTGATCCGTATTAAGGACCAAGGGTAATAAGATATAATGAGGTGAGATATAATGTCTCAGTGCATAACTATGTATATTATTTTCATATACGCAGGCAAACCGCCACATATTCAAACATACCATAATAATTATACACACATATATATATCTACAAGTGAACAGAGCTTAAAACTAAACTAGATTAAAGCGACAAATCTTAGGTTCGGAATATTTAGTCACAATGCTCCACAAGATTCCCAAAATATGCTGTGCACACCAACCTTGATTTATCTTTTCTTTACTAATATTATTATTTTGTCAAGTAATGTGTGTGGACACAAATGAAATGGGGAATAATAATTAAAAAAACAAGAGAAGCATCTTTACCGATCAGTAGTGGCATCTAGCTTGGCACAAGCAAACAATTCAATTTCTTACTTTCGAAAAAACTTGTATAGATTTTTTCTGATGATCATAAATCATAAAACAAATGAATTTTTCCTAACTTCAGTTTGTATAATACAGTTGGAATGAAAATCACTTCGGCAAACATTAATCTAAACAAGTCTTAATTAATGAGGTTTAAGGTTTCCTTACTTCTGTTAATCGAAATATGTTAGAAATGACTTATAATAGAAATTGAGTTTGATCGTATTATATTTTGAAACACAGAGTAATTAAGTATTATGGTCGGATGCTGCATATTTGTATCATATTTTAATATATATATATATATATATATATATATATATATATATAGAGAGAGAGAGAGAGAGAGAGAGAGACGCACACATATAAATATATAAGAAAATACTTATGTCAAGTTTTTTATATCAATTTCATTAAGTTCTTCAGTCACACATGATAGTGTATCCTGTTTTTTAATTATTATCATTTAACTATAAATATATATTAAAAAATAAGGTACATGGTCAAGTCTGATTTGACGAAATGGATATAAAGAACTTGATCTAAGTATGATCTTAAAATATACTCCTATAAAATTCCAATCAATTTCACAGACGTATACTACAAGACAAACAAGTAAGAGGAAGGGGTTTTTGTGTGATAGTGCACTTGATAGTCATATAAAAGCAGAGAAACTCAGAATGAATGTGAAGGAAACATCATAAGCATATATCTCTCTTTATTATATATTATATTATTATTCAAAGGGGGCAGGCTCTAACAGCCTGAGGCAGCGATATCGAGTCCGTAAGGCCAATATAGGCATCAGAAGAGTGTGTGTGTGTGTGTGTCAAGGTAGAATTTAATAATCATATCATCAGACATGTACGGAGAAATTGAGCATGAAGCAGAGTTGAACGTGGCGGCGAGGGAGGCGTGGGATCTCTACAGTTCGCTTCGGATGGGAAAGCTTCTGGAGAAAGAGCTCTCTATGTTGCAGAAGGTTGAAGTCATTGAAGGTGATGGAGGAGTAGGCACTGTCCAGAAAGTAACGTTTAAGCCAGGTAAATATTATTTACATTAATTTGGGAAAAATGGATCTAATAGTAATTATTGTTTAGTAGTCAAACATCTTACCTATAAAAAGTAAGAATTCCATATTAATCTTTTAGGAACTAATAGGTATGGTGGAATAAAATCCCACCTTGACTATCCAGTACCGTGTTAGAGCTTTGTTAGAGCTCCGATCGGATGGCGACAAGGGTCAATGGTGGAGGGATTTTTTTTACATGAGGGTATTTATGTCATTCCATAAAAACTTATTCTCCAAAAACCTTATAGGAATTAATTACTGTATCATTTTTCTGGACGATCTTAAAAGGGTTAATATACTCTTTAATCCCTTAAGTTTATCCTTATTTTAGTTTTGATCCCTTTAGTTTTATTCTTCTTAAGATATTGGTTAATATAACTTAATAAAAAATTGAATCATTTTACCTCTTGAGAAACCAAAACCCATTGTTTGAAATTTGAAGGACGAAAAGCAAAATAAGGACAAACTTGAGAGACAAAAAATTATATTAACCCATATTAAAATTTTGCATACTTTGGTTGTACTTATTTGTCATTATCTGCGAACAAATTAAATGAATGTTGATATATTGATGAATAATTATTCTGTTTTTTTTATGAGTTGAATATTAGATTTGCAAGGACAACAAGCAAGCTATAAAGAGAAGTTCACAAAGATGGACAATAAGGACATGATCAAAGAAGTAGAGATAGTGGAAGGATGGTACTTAGAGCTTGGGTTTACTTCATTTAGGACTCGATTACAAGTGATAGAGAAAGGAGAAGATTCAAGCTTCATCAAATCAACAATGGAGTATGAGTTCAAGGAGGAGGCTGCACCCATCGCCTCCCTCATCAACACAGAAATTTTGGCTCAGATTGCTCTTATTGCCAAAATTCATCTCAACCAAAACAAGCCTCCTACAAAAGAAGACAACAAATAAACTACACACACACACTTGAAGTCTTTTCATATCGGACTTGGCTTTCCTTCTCTGCCCTTCCCATTTACTTCCTCTTCACTACTCATATCTACTGTCAAATTGAAATTTGTGGGTTTCAAATGTAATGTTTTGTATAATTTCTAATAAAATGTGATGGAAATGAAAATAATAAGAAAAGGATTAAATGAAGATTCTAGAATATTTGAACACCATTAAGGAGATTTGAAGATTAATGAGAAAATTTAGAAAGATTTTGGTTTAATGTTGATTTATCGTTATCTTTATTAATTGTTATTCGTATTTAATTTTAGAGTAAAATACTCTAACCACCCCTCTGTTTTGCCTTAATTACACAGACCTCCCTTTTATTTTGAAAACCCATATAAACCTCCCTTAAAACTAAAATGTATATTACACAAACCTCCCTTATATTTTGAGATTCTATTTCCATTCATCCAAACCATTAGTTGACCGTTAAGTTTGACCTTTAAACCTTTTTTTAACCAAAATACCCCTCTTCACTATTAGAATTATTTAAACATATATATATATATATATATATAGGCTAATAAAAATTTATACAACCAAAAATTTATTCTAATAGATTTTTAACTTTCTAATTTGTTAAAAAATTTATTAATTTTGATATTATAAATCAATTTTGACTTAAAATATATATTAAACACATATATTTTTATCAAATATAATAAATTATATAAGTTTGAGATTGTATGTATCATTTAAATTTATAATTTAATAATTTTTTCACAAATATTTATAAACACATTTGATCAAGCACATTTTTATTTAAAAGCTTGCTTGAATATTCAATGTTTGTAATATTTACATTAACCAATGCCAAAATCATCAATAAAAATAGAAATTAAGGAACAGATAAAACTCTTAAATTATTTAAAACAATTTTAGTCAAAATGTGCAAGACAAAATAAATACACCAGCCATGTGAATGAATTTGAATAAAAATTTGATAAGCTTAAATTCTTTAAAACAATTCTAGTCAAAGAACAATTTTTTCAAAAAAAAAAACACGATCAATGCCTTTTCAAGTATATCATGCACAATGAAAAAGTTTGAATGGAAATTTGATAAGCACGACACTTAATTAAAAAAACCATGATCAATGCCTTTTTCAAATATATCATGCACATTGAAAAAGTTTGAATGAAAATATGTAAAAATAAAAAAACCACGACACTTACCTTGAATAATTATATATTCATATATCATGTATAATGAAAAAGTTCTAAGAGTAATAAAAGATTACGGAATATGCGAAAGTCATTGTTTAATGAATTTAAATGAAAATTTGATAAGCTTTGTACTTTTTGTGTCCATGATCCGCAGATCCGGTACAGTTGTCTTCTCCACAGCTATTCTTGCAGCTCGTGTTTTTTTTTCCGGAAGTCTACAAACTCTCAAATAAAACTAGGGATTTAGTATTAAGGGTAAAATAGTAAATAAATTTTATTTCTATATAAAATTTAATTAAAAAATATATTTTTGGAATCTTGTTAGAATATTCTTAACGGAGTTAACTATTTGGACTTAAGTGTATGTTTTCAAAATAGAGGGGAGGTCTGTGTAATTAAGGCAAAACAGGAGGGTAGTCAGAGTATTTTACTCTTAATTTTATAATTTCTAGAATGTTCTCTTTTTAATTCTTAGGGTTAAAATTATGGTTATAAATAGCTTTCAACAATTTTGTAGACTTCTTATGAATTGAATAAAAAGATTTTTGAGCTTCCTCTCTAAGTCTCTCTTCCCGTCTCTCTCTATTCCTCTAGTCTTTCTCCCTCTTTCTTGTTGTCCTCTCTCCTCTCTCCTCTCTTCTCTCTTTCTCTCCTCTATTCCCTCTCTTCTCAATCTGCCTCTCTTTCTCTTCTCTCTCTACTCTCCCTTCCCCTTCCCCGTCCTGCATCAAAGTGTCAAATTATTAAAAAATAAATAAATAAATAAATTCAAACTACTAAATTTTAGTCGTGATTGCTTAAAACTATTATAAAAAAATTATTTAACACAATAATTTTATAAAACATTAAATTTGAGCCGCTCAGATTTCAATCTAATGGTGGAGATGTACAGTGAAAAGAAAGTGAATGGAAAGTTGAAGTGGAGCCGTTGTGCCCATGCATGGTTGAATATGTATGTTTGGGGATCTCAGGAGCCTATGTTCGCTGCTTTATGTTGTGCAAACGTTAAGTATGCATGTTGTATGGTTTAGGTGTTACAGCAAAAACTTGGCATTTGGACTCAAATAAGTATTGTAAAAACTAGTTGTTGAACAATATGGCGTTGAAAAAACTAGTTTCTAATGTTGGCAATGATGTTTTGACGGTCGTTGTATTTGTGGAAAATATTTTTTTCTCACTTGATGTTATGCTACTCCAAAATGTCCGATTAAAAATACTACATTTTTTTGGGTAATAATAGGAGTTGCTTTAAGAATCATTTATATTAAAATTTCAATGACTTAATTATATATTTTTAAACTATAAAAATCAAATGATGAACATGGCAGAGAATCAGAATGTGCTGATATACAGCTCTTCTTCAATCCATTTCAACGGTCTATTTTGGGAGAAAACTCATAATTACTTAAAAAAAAATAAGAATCATTATAAATATTAAGAACAATATTTACTGTCATTAATATAAGACCAAATTAATTAATTTGGGGAGAGTAAAGAAGATAAATAATTTACTTAATTATAAAATATGTTACTAATCTCTCTGAAATACCTACGTGTATAATTAGGTTATATATCAATTTATAAGTAAGGCAAATTAACTGGAAGAAAAATGATAAATATTAATATTTCAAAATAATTTATTTAACTTCTTTAATTATTCCCAATTAATTAACTATTTTATATTAACAACCCGAAGTAGTATTAATTTTCTATTGCATTCCTAAATTTTCTCTCTCTCTTTTTTTTTAAAGCACCTACTTGTCCACTATTGACCTCACAATGCCAATCATCGCCACATCCCCACTATGTCAATTCAAAAACATATTTTTTAAAACATTTATCCAAATTGATTTTTTCTCTTTTTTGTTTCCAAAACTTAGGACCTGTTTGTTTCCCTTTTCTATTTTTGGCTTTCAAAACAGTTCTATAAAATTATTTTTAAAAACAATTTTTAAAACAAACAAAAATGTTTAATAATTGTTTTCAAAAATCTGTTTTTGTTTTTGTGGCAGCTACTAGTAGTGTGATTTTGAAAATACATAGGTGGCAACATCAAAAAAACATAAAAACAAGAAAACACCTAAAAGCTAGCCTTATTTGATTCTGTTCTCTCTCTTTTTTTCTTGTTCAATAAAATTGTTTTTGAAAATAAGTTTTGGCAAAAAAAAAAAAAGGCATTTTATTAGTTTTGAAAAATATGTTTTTTTAATGACCATGCGGCAACCATCGCCAGTGATAACAATCGCCACATCCCAATAGTGTGGTGTTGATGATAAATAGGTTATGGCCTCCAAATAAAAGATAGAAAAACAAAAATAAAAAAAACAACTAAAAAATGTTTTAGTTTTACCTTTTTAAAACTAATTTTTATTTTTTGTTTTTGAAAATATTATGGAAAATAATTTTCCAAACAAGTTTTGTTTTGAAAAATTAAAAAAAAAAACTGTTTTTAAAAACAAAATAAAAAAGCTTTGTAATTTTGATTTTTAAAAAGAAATTTTTTTTTTAAGAAAATAACACTTACAGAAAACAGTTTTCCAAACAAGGTTTTTAGATTTTTTGTTTTTAAAAATAAAAAAAAATTTAAAAACAAAATCATACACATTTCCAAAAACAATTTTATAAAACTGTTTACAAAAACAGAAAAAATAAACAAATAGGCCTTATCTTTTCTTATTTCTAATACCAAATTCTCAACAGTTGTAAGCCAAAACAAAGACCATCCCATTCTTTTGAATAAACAAAACAAGTCATGAAACCAACATGAGTCACATAAAAGCCACACCCTGCAGGAGAAAATTATTCATTCATTTCAGATTAACAAATTGATCATGCTAAATAGAATACATGACTAGGCGGAACAGTAGCCTTTCAAAGTGCTGATACAACAATTTACAATTTGTAGAGCTTACGTCACTTTCCTATGCTAAGATGTGGCCAAAGAATGTACCCAAAAATAACAAAGACAAGGAGCAAAAATATGGCACATACACATCTTAGTGGTAGATTCTACATTTCCTTCTCTCCATTCTTAACTCCTACAAATTTATGGGTAACAATGATATGCTACAAGTGGTTCAATTGAAGGCCAAAAAAATATAAAACCTCAAAAAATGAGGAAATAAATTAGGTGCAAGGCAATAGTTCCTCAATCAGAAATTATCGGAGCAGGAACCCAAGGAAATGCAATAAAATGGGTGTCAAAGAATCTTACCACCAACTAAAATATCCGTTTTATTGTATAATTATGGGCTCTCTGCTATTTATGCGCTTGAAAATAATTAATAATCAATCATTTGATTGGAAGTCAAACAGCTTGATAGTTGATTTGTGAGGAAGTGGATGAAGCAAGCTCCATGGATGCATATGCTCTTAATCCTCTTAAAATTTCTGGGCATGACTCCTCACAGGATATGCAAAAATTAATTCAACCAACACCACCACCAAAGCACATATAATCATAGAGAAGATAAATGAACAGTTTTTGTAGCATCACACATAACAATTGTTGAAACAGTTAGTTAAAAGGACAAAGTAAGCACCAAGCAGTTTGTTACACCTAGGAGAGAAGCGACTCATTCACTTCACCAATTAGTGTGCAGGGAAAATATAACTAAAAGAGCTCCAGCTCAGTACAATAATTCATGACTACATTTTAAGATTGAATATAGTAGACACACCAGTGTGTTACACCTAGGAGAAAAGCGACTCAATTGCATCTGTATGCATAAATCTTGTTAAATAGATCTGAACCTCAGTTTTTCATTAATTTGAGTTGACATCACGATGTCTAGTTAAGAGAATGAAAAGAACAATTTTTTTTTTTTGGCTAATGAGTATTGACCCTCCAATAAAAACCCAAGATTTAGGGGATAAAAATTTAATTTTGCAGAAAATTATTAAGAGGGCCTATGCAGAACTCAAGCAAAATCATACCGTACCTCCAAATTTCATAGTAACCCAGCCATGACAAACCGTCTAGAAAAATCATGTTGTAGGCCGAGTCATTGTAGATAAAACGCGTCCAACAGGAATAACTCCTGGATAAGCATCAGATGCTTCTTCCTCTTCTAAGGTAGCTGCATGATTGACACAAAAATTAACTTAAAGAATATTATATAAGCAACCAGAAACACAATAAAGAGCGAGGCATGAAACGCACGCTTTTTTTCTTTTTTTGGCATCAGCATGTGCTTGTTTTATTACATGGAAACGATCTTGGAATCTATAAGGCCAAAACTGGAATTAGAATTCCTATAGAGGCTGTGAAGGGAATTTTGGCAGCAAGGCACTGAATAACTCCTTGGAAAAATATATAGGTAGAGAAAATTCTAGGAGTTTATCAGGAAGGAAAAACTAAAGAGCGAGGACTCAGAAAGAGAGATTTGGAATGAATTTAGGCAGAAACCTCTAGCAATCTCAGAGCTAGAATATCTTCTATTTTTTCACATTTCTTATGCTGTTACTTCAGAAGCAACCCTAGGGTTTCCATTAAACTCCTCTGAATTTAAGCATGTTTCACGAGCAACGTCTCATTGCCTGATACCTAGCATATGAAAAAAGTCATTACACAGGCGAACAGACCCAGGAACATTAGAACTCTCACCTGTATTAGTAAATATTAAACTAAGTTTAGCATAGTTAATGCTTTAAAGGGTTGATGAAAAATCTCATAAGTATTAAAATGCCAAAGGCATCTTACTTTATCCTAGTTGAAATATTTACATCAATTGAGATAGTTGTTACTACTCCCTCCAATCCTTAATATAAGATATATTTTTGGAGTTGATCTTGATTCTAAATATAAAACATAGTTTACAAATTTGTCAATGTTTTCCTAATTTACCCCTATTGATGCTCCCTCAACCATAATCAAGTAGGAGAAGGAATTAAAGAAGATGACTAGGGTGTTTTAAAAAATGCATGTCATATTAACTAACTCAACTAACTTCCTTAATCTAATCAAATTAAATAAATATGTTTTATATTAAGAACCAGAATACTTTTTTATTATTATTTGTTTAAATATCTTTTCAAAGAACAAGCAATGCTGTCTCAGTTTTGGCCTTGTGTTAGCCTTGTGAAATTCATATCAAAATGGCACATTTACACTCAATTTATCATACTTTTTGATTGATTAATGGGTATATGAGGATTGAAGTGTGAAGGAAATGTGCCTAATAAGTGTTTAGTTAAAAAGGGCATAATTCTTTGATTAAATGTGAATATTTTGCTATCATACATTACCCTTTGCTTTGTATAGACTTTCTTGTATTGATAGAATCACAATTGAGATACACAAAGAGCCATTGGACGCACAAATCATGGATTAAGAAATTGGGAAGAAGAGTAGAACACCATTGCATCATTGGAAAAGCTAGAAGAGTTGAAGACAAATGCTTGGCTGCAGCCAAGAAATTGGCTAGCTGCAGCCAGAAGACCTCCAGAAAGTTTTGGGCTGCAGCCAAAAGACAAACAGAGCAAGATAGACGTTTTTTGGCTGCAACCAAGAATTTCTAGCTGCAGCCAAAACACGATCAGCAACTACGCGTTTTACTTTCTAGGTCATTTAAAAGGCAAAATCCAGAAATACAAAGGAAGGCTGGACTTCTTGAACATAGTGGCTGCTAGGGTTTGGCATTTTGGAGAGCTTGGAGCTTGGGATTGGATTAAGAAAGGATTTGGAGTGTAATGCCCCAACTTGTGATTAAGGGCTAATTATGATCTTAATGATGTAATTGTTGCAAAACTCATTATGAATGTGTGGTAAGCAATGTTAAGCTTATATTCATGTTTAATGGTGATTTGGTAAGGTTATGATAATCAGGGGCGAAATTGGAAATTCAGTTGCCGATTGGTCGGTTACCGAAGAGGAAACTCATTGGTAACTTGAAGATCAACGGTTGAGATTAAAAGTCAAAGGAATCAAAGGCTAGGATTTAACCATGGGGCGGAATCTTATGTTGGTGAATGCATGGGAAATCATAGAGAGTGGGCAGGATGGTGCCAAGTGTTAACATGAGGACCATTGGATTGGTCAACTTTTTCAAACACTCCACTCACTCCCTCCAAGTCAGTTATGTGTATATGTGAGGAAGAAAAACCTGATTTCTCCATCATCTTCTCACCTCTCTCCTCTCCTCCATTGTCACCAAGATCAAGCAAGAAAGAGAAAGAAGAAGCTTGAGTTTTAGGTAAGGTTTTGTCTCTAAATGCTCAACTCACCTTTATTAATATTGTTCAAGGGGTTGAGAGCTTTATTCCTATGGTTTCATATTTTTGATTAGTGGAGTTTGAGAACTTGTGGGGATTTGAAAGTAGGAGAATCAAAGAAATAGCTTTGGGAAGAAGTGACGTGAATATTTGATACCTTTTGGTATAATTGTTGTGGTTATTGGTTTGGTTTTGGGAATTTCGAATTTTTGCCCTGATTTTTGGTCTAATTTGAATGCTTCAATTGGTTAGTGTGTTTTGTAGAATGTGGTGTTAAATTGTGTCTTTATGCCATTGGAGTTGATTTGGAATTTTGGAATGGAAGGAATTGCATTGTGATGGATTGTGTATATTTTGTGTTGACATGTTAAAATTTCTGTGGAACATGTCTATGTGGATGGAATTTGATTGTTTTGATAGTTCCAATGGATTCCTTGGGCAAAATTCATGTGGGAATGGTGTTTAATGTGAAAATGGGAACTATTGGAAGCAATTGTGGAAAAACTGAAAATCTGTCCATTGGAAGTCTATGCTGGGCAGTCTGTTTTTGTTGGCGTTTTGAATAGGAAAATGATATCAGAAAACTATGAAACTTTCCAGTTTTAAATTTCACATCCCAAGCTTCAAAATGGACATATAATTTGTATCATTTCGTTTTGTGCACTGTGAGTTATGGTTGTCCAAAATTTGGGATGGAAACTGAACTCTGTTGTGGGGGCAGTGGTGAGTTTTGTGCAATTATGTACTTATGTGGTGATTTCCAGTAATGGCCAATATTTTTCCTAGGAAGCGGACTTAAATAGCTTTCATTTGGCTTTGGAATCACCTCATTTCGATTTTTCTTGAATTAGTTATGATTTTTGGAAGTTCAGCCAAGAAACAGAATTTTCTTGGCCGCGGCCAAAAGATGTTGGGCCGCAGCCCAAATGTTTCTGACCACCTTTTGGCCGCGGCCAACCCCCAAAAATCAGTATTTTACACTTTTGAAAGATAGTTTTTGGTATAGCATTTCCTAACCCTTTGGGTATATGTCTAGGCCTCTAATAGCCACCTAAAGAGTCTAAATGATAACCAACTTAAAGTATTATGGAATTAAGAACTTGGAAAAGAGATTGATCGGTTGTCCCTGATTTGGTTTATAGGATTTGACATCTGTCGTACTCGTGAGCCCACTGTGCCAGCGAACGTTCGGAAGGAACAAGGTAGTGACTCTCTCTCTCTCTCTTATACCATATGTGATGCATTGTATGTGTGTTATATCATTGATTTGTGATGAATTCAAATGCTGCAATATCTGTGGAATTGTGTAAGCACCGCTATACCAATAGTCCCTGAGTTGCTAACAACGATTCGGGTAAGAGCTGTGAGCCTTCCCGACGGTAAAAGGGGATGAGGTTAGGGTGTGATATTGTGATTATGTGAGCCGTAAGGCTATTCGTATGCACTGCCATACCAACAGTCCCTGTGTCACTAACAACGATTCGAGTTTGGACGGTGTGCCTTCCCAGCGGTAAAAGGGGATGAGGGTGGAGTGTAATTTATGCTGTTATTCCTATGTGATGATTTGCTTGCATGCTATGTGATTATGTGTGGTATGAATTATTGTTACTATTGGGATTCTCTTGAATCTCATTCTTTCCGATGACTAACATTTCAGACAGGGCAAGTGGCTCCAAAGAGAAGCGGACTACTAGAAGCAATTAGAACGCTGTAGAGACGTTTGTTTTAGATATGTTGATTATTCATCTTGGACAGGGTTTTTGTAAATTATTTTTGGGTTGTAAATATTAGTTGATACAGTTGTGTAATCCCCTAAATGGGAATTATAACCCTTTAGTGAATGAATGGAACCCGGGGGTTGCCGGGATTTTTGTTATATGCTCTAATATGTATGAATGTGAATTAACTGCACAGGTGAATATATTCGAATATTCGAAATTGAGACCAGGATGGGGAAAATTTTTGAAGGATTTTGTGAAAAACTCTACGGTAAAGTAGGAAGTTGAAAAGAGTTTAAATTATCCAACGGTCTCTAAACCATCTTAATTATGTGTTATCGAATTATAATTACGTGTTTAGAAGCAGGGGTTACATGGAGCCTCAATTCTTAAGTTTTTCTTGTTCTTCTCTCCTTTTTCTCTATTTTGCTGATATGGATTATGATTGTGTGCTGAGATTTTGGCATGTACAGACCATGAGTAGCTAAGACTCCTAATTAGGATTACTTTTACCTATTGTATGGATTGAAACTACTGGATTATCTTGCTTTTGTTGGTTAATGATTATATGTGCTGATTTTTCTCTATCCTTAATGCTATCTTGTGCTTGATCACCACATGATTAGAGTTGTTCAATTGGAAGATGCTTGAGAGAGCTATTTTGATTGTAGAACTTGAGAAAAATCATACTAGACTTGAAGTTTAGGGATTAAATGGATGGTTTGTTGTTAGAATAGAGATATATCTAACAACCTAGCAAAGTCAAAAGAAAGCTTGCTTTGGAAAGATTATTTTCATTAATTGTAAACAAGAGATTGAATTATTTTAATGAGGATTAAAAATCAATCTTGACTTGAGAGAGCTTGATTGATGATTTTAGAACCTTTGACTAGCATATAGACTCATTTAATCAACATAAGTGGATATTTGTATAGTTTTATGAAATACAATGGGGAAGAAGTAATCCTAAGTTAATATCTCTTGAAGTTAGACCCAATTTCCCAATTTTCACTGTTTTCCTTTGTTATTTTCATCAAACTTCTTTATTTAACTTGATCAATTTCAATTGATTCCATTCAACCTAATTAAGAACATAGTTAAATTCGTTAACTCGCTTTTATCATAGTCCTCGTGGGAATGATCTTGACTTATCACTTTATTACCTGTGACCCGTACGCTTGCGGAAGCTAAACGGCGAACAAGTTTTTGGCGGCATTGTCGGGGACTATTGACGAAAGTCTTTTGAGTTAATTAGTGTAATTATGTGATTAAATACGCTTGAGTTTTTTTCTCTTCTCTTTGTTTTCTTTTGTTTTGTTTCTAGTCTTAGGTTGTTTAGTTGGTTTTGTTAATTTTGTTGTTTTTTGTGTTTTTTTTTATTTTAAACTTTGTTTATGGATTATCCTTTATGGACTGATGGGGCAAGTGGTGGATATGAGAATTAAAATGATCATCACAATTCTTATTATGACTATTACATTTGTTGTGATTATTATGGAGATTATCACTTGAGAGGGCCATGTCCCCATACCTTAACATTGGATTATATGAAGAATGATTTTGCTAGAGCTCATTTTGATTTTCATGATAACACTTGTAGCCTTGGATGGAATCATGAACAACCATTGTCCTGGGATCAAAATTGTTCTTTTCCTTCATATGTGTCACATCCTCATATATCACATACTTCTCATGTTGATGAAACTACCTCCACTGATGAGGAGGAGCTTACAACAAAGGATTTACTTCTACGTCTCTTAGATGATCAAAATAAATTCTTGAGAATTTTTCAAAAAGAGAAAGTTAATGATCATGCCCAAAATGGAGAATTTCAAGTGGATGAAATGATTTCTAATCTTGAGCATTTGAAACAAAAAGAAGTTTTCAATGATATATCAAAAGATCATTCTCAAAAAGATGAGGTCTCAAGTGAAACATTGACCATGGGGAATAAGGACGTGATACTAGAAGCTTGTGAATATGTTGGGGATGACTGTGAGTTGGAGATCAATGAGGAAGAGAACAATACTGAGTGTCCAATTGAGGTTTCAATTTTGGAACCTTACTTTTGTTGTTTTGAACAAGTGAATAGTGAGGAAATCCCTTCAATTTATGATCTTGACCTCCTATTGATATTTTGACTCTTACTGATGAGAGTCAAATAGATTTTATTGGTTGTTCAAAGTATTTAGGAGGCATGGATGACAAATGTGAAAAATTTAAATTTGAGCCTGCTATAAGTTTGGCTAAAACATGCACTCCAAAGTCATTTTTTATCGAAGAAAGGCATGTTTCTTATCTCAATGAACTTCCATTGTTGTTAAAATATTTTTGTCACAGGAGGAATAAAGACAATGTGGTTCTGGTTTTTGATACTTATGATTAGTAGTTTGTGTTGAAGAGTCCGGCTGAAGGACTATAAACTAAGCGCTTCTTGGGAGGCAACCCAAGTTCTTAACTTAATTTCTTTAATTCCTTTAGTTTTGGTATGTTTTTGGTAGATTTATGTTTGGTCTTTTGCTTTCGTAGGTAGGAGAGGAACCCCCAATAGAGAAAGGAAGAAGCAAGCTTGGTACAAGGGAAAAGTGGAGAATTTTGGTGTTGGATAGGCATTTTTCAGGAAAGTTCCTTCCTTCTCATGATTTTCCTGACTCTAATATTAGATGAACATGACCTAATTTTATAACTATTGATACCAAAGCATTTTCACTTCTAATTTAGGTGTATTCATGTTTGTGGAATGAATTAGCATTTGATGTATGCATTGGATTGGCCTAATAATCCTATAAATTCTAGATGTAAAGTGAGTTTATGAATTTTTGGGTGCACTTTGATCTTGTGAAAGTGTGTTTTCAATTGTGTAAGTTATAGATGTTCATGATTGTATAAAATTCAGGAGGAATTTGTGTTTAAATTACTTGAAGGTTGGTATTATATGCTATGTTCATAAACTTGTAAGTGTGATAAAGCATTCTGTGTTTTCTCTTCGCTTGGATTGCTGATATCTGAAGTAACACAGCATCATGCGCTGCAGCCAGAAAATTCTGGCTACAACTAAAAAGAGTCCAGAGAGTTTTGCGCTGCAACTAGAAAATTCTGGCTGCAGCCAAAGAGAAGGCCGAGAGTTTTGGGCTGCAGCAAAGAATTTCTAGCTGCAGCCCAAACCTGATATAATCCAAAAAAAAATTGCCTTGTTTCATTCTTTTACTCTTTCCCTCTCGCTTCTGCCCCTTTTCTTTTCCCTTCACACTAGCACCGTCGCTGCTCCGTCCCTCTCTCCTCAACCCGAGCTCTGCATCTTCATCTTCCCCTCTCCATCTCCTCCATTCTCCTTCCCTTACCGTCGTCGCCCTCCTCCATTGACCCATAAATCTCCACCGTCTCAACTCCTCCACACTCGACTCACCACCGAAGCTCACACACTCCCTCCACCAATCTCTTTCTCTCTATCACAGATCCACCACCACCACTTTTCCTCCGTCGTTCTTTGTCGCTACCGCCTGTCACGAGCTCACCATGAACCTTCATCGATCTCTTGCTGTCTTTTTCTCAACCACTGTTCCTCCACTGAAAACCCAGTCTTCGCCTTTCAACTTCCCCCACAGCCTTACTCGTGGCTACACCATCATTCCCACTCCGCCCACTGCTCTCTCTCGGCCTATATTGATACAATCACCCCATCGAGTTAGCTTCCCTCTCAATTTCTCGCACCAGCTCGGGATCACTGCCTTGGTCACTCGAAGCAATTCGTGTTTCAGTCTCCTCTGTCTTCGGTTAGTGCTCCCCTGTTCGTGATCTACACAAGTTGTAAGTGTTGCTCCGTGTGTCTGGTATTTTCGTATTCTGCTTTTCTGACCTACAGTTCCTACCTTCCTTTATTTTGGGTTGGGTTTAAGTAGATTCAAATAGAGTTTGATTGCACCAGTCGTATGATGCATCTGTGATTTTGCTTAAGTGTTGCAGCATTACAAGTTTAAGCTTGAACTGATATGGTTTGCTTGAGGATTCGTGAGTGTCTAATGTGCTTATTTAGTCGCTAAGCTTCAAGAATTTGAGGTCATATTTATGCTGAGTGAATTGGATAGAGCTGGCCAGTTAAGTTCCAAGATATGTTGAAATTTAGGCTTGAATGGAACTTGTGAGCTGAGGTTTAGTGCAAGCAATTTTTGAGGATTTCCTGTTTAAAATAGTCTCTGGAATGCATGATTTGGCTGCCCTATACTTTTGTTAGCATGTTCTACACTTGCTGGGCTAAATTGAGAACTAAAGCATGTAATTAAGTTCTGAAACCTATGTTCTTTCCAAGGAAAAACATTGAGTTTGAAGGGTTTATTCGGTCATTTATCCACTGATGTACAACTGAACTCAAGGTCTCTTTTCTAGAAACAATTTCTTCATTACATTTGGAAGGTTTTAGAACTTAGGGGTAAACTTTCTGGCGGGAGTAATTTATCACATTTGAACCAAATTGCTCTTTTCTCCTTTGTGCTTGATTCATGTAATTAAGCACAAGCTAGCAATTCTTTGAATGATGTGGTACTAGTTTGATGGATTGAGCTTGGCATGCTGATGTGTAATAGGAAGAGAGATCTCTCTTGTGTGAACCCATGTTTTGCCCAAAATCCAAATATTTCAAATTGCCTCTTTGAATTTTAGGATTGATATGGGTTTTCAAGAAGTTGCATTTGCCCTCAAGCATATATTTCTGTGCTCTGTTTCTGCTAGTGCCAACCATGTTATGCACAATAAACTGATCAAGCATGTAAATCGCAAAGTGTTGATAAGTTCTGAAATCTTTGGCAATTGTGGTATTATTTCACAAGTGAAATAGAATTTTTGAAGCATGATTACACTCCTTACATACTGATGTGTTCAGTTGCTGCTGTTTGTGAACCTGAGCTTGATCATTTTGATTGTGCTGCATGTTTAGGACTGCTTTCAATACTGAAATTCACTTTGCTATTCTTGTCTCAATCAAATCTTTGTTCTGAGATGACTTAAGGTTATAAAAGAGGAATTGAGGTTAGAGATAAGTTTGAAATTCTTACTGAATGCTTTAGAATTTTGTTGTTTGTGGCAACCAGGTTGGTTCTAATTTTAAAAGATTTTGTCCAATTTGGAAACCCTATGCCTTCATGCTTAATCAATCTGTTGGTGCTCTTGGAATCTACTCAGACTTTTTCATTGTGGAAAACCAAATGTCATTGTGAAACCTGTTTTTGTTTGGAATAATGTGCTTTTGATATGAGAAAAGTTTTTGGGTCACTTGGATAAATTTGTTTGGTGATAAAAAAACAATTTTTTTTGTTTAAGGTTCCAATAATTGTTTGTCAAAAAAAAATTTGGTTTACCACAATGAAATGAAGTTGACAACTTAAGTCTAAGTGATGGATCTCACAGTTTAAAAACTAATTTTAGGACTTATAAAGGCAGTGAGGATAGGTTTAGGTGTGGAATTCTGTTGGCAATATAGTATTAAATAGATATCAAGTTTGGGGGAGTCTCTTGCTTTAGTTTAGGATTTTGTTTTCTTAGGATTTTGTTTCTAGCTTCCTTATTGGGGTTGCATGCTTGCAATAATTGCTTTCTGGTTGTGGTGGGCTGTTTCTCTACTTCTCCCCTTCTGTACATATATACTCTAACAAGCCCTGAGTTCTTCCTTGTGACAGTGAGGACACTGTCCATCTTAAGTTTGGGGGTAATTTTTGATGATTTGTGTGCTTATTTGACAAGGATTTCAAGTATGTAAATTTTGACTATTTTTCTCATCCTCTGGTTTGAAAGCTGTGTTAGATTGATTAATTATCTATGATAGTAAGTTCATGTTCCAATGATAGAATGGATGCTTGGATTTTAAGTTTTATAAGACATTATGGTTAATATGCTTGAATGCTTGATTTATATCTTAAAGCATTATTTCTTGACAATTTTTAGAATGAGTATTTTGCACTGGAGTTGGGAATGATTTAATTGTTTTGATAGGAAACTTTGGTAGCGATTTGGTGTGTATATTCTTTCTTGATTAAAGGACCTTAGAACCTACATTGGAATCTCTTGAAATGAGTAAATGAAGTCACACATTTTTGAAAAATGATTTGGGCATTCTTTTAATTGCGGTTGTGCCTTTCAAGCCTACCATTGACAATCGACAAATTTGCACCCCATTTGAGCCATATACAGAAAAACTATGTCGATTATCTCTTATAAATTCCTGCTCAATCTTTTATATTCGATAAGAAATTCTGTTTAATGTGTATTGATGGATGCATTGTAGAGATAAAGCATGTTATTCAGGAATTTTTAAGCTAAGAAAGCACTATTGGAGTTGGTTGTGTTTTGGAAGTTCTTGTTGAAAGGATTTGTGACAAATTAGGTTATATACTTTTGTTTCAAACGGTTAATTGCAAAATAATCTTTTGACGTCTTCAAAGCTTTTGATTTGTTTCATACGATTTGAAGAAATGATTAGGGCACTTCATAAAATGCGATTGAGCCTTTCAAGCTTACCTAACTGATTTGATTCCCCTTTTGAACCCTTATTTTGAGTCTGATTGAAAAAAAAAAAAACCAATTAGAAAATTCTTTTTGAAAACCCAACATCTACATACCTTAGCCAATGTGAAACACCATGATTCCCTTACTTTGAGATAGATGATAAGGATTAGGGTGTGGAATGTGGTGATGTGTAGAGTGTTATATGGTTGGAAAAAGGAGCGTAGAAAGAAAAAGGGTTCACATTGTATAGACATCAAGCCAAAAATATTTTTAGAAAAAAAAGAGAAAAAGAAAAGAAAAAGATATATAGTAGTAATGTGCAATAAGGCTTGAATTGGAAAAAATCAATTTGGTTCAAGTTTGGAGGAGTTTGTTTAATAAGAAAAGGAAGAAACCCCTTGAGTGATTATCATCTATCTTGAGGTATTTGTTGAGTATCCTTTGCATTTTCTTTTAAATACCTTAACCATGGCCCCGTTACAAGCCAAAAAGTCCGTTTGATTTTTAAGTCAATTGGAGTAAATTAGAAGAAGAGGGGAAGAAATTAGATAATGATGTAATTGATCGTTTGAATATGGGTATATGACTTGAAGTGTGGCTTATAACTTTGACAAGTTCAAAAGGAATACATGTTGACTTCGTTCACACACTCACACTTAGAAATTCTTGAAAAACATATTTTAAATCTATAAAATGTTCATCTTTGCATATTCTCTGAATTTCTTGGTTTATATAACTCTTTGAGTGATTGATGAGGTCAATTGAGGGTAAGTACTTTGTCTTTTTAGAGGGAAATCCGGTGTAAAACAAAGAGAGGAATCGTGAATTGTCAGTATTCTCTTGAGACATAAGTCCTCTTTGTTTCCCCATTCTTTCAATTAGCATACCTAGTGGCCAAATCACAAGCTTATAAAGTCCCATTGATTTTGAAATAGTGTGGAATTGTTTATTAGTGGAAAAAGAGGAGAATGTAGGTATATGAAGACCTGATATTGAGGCTGATTTATACATGTTGAATTGCTACATTTGATCTTAATGATTGTAGGAAAACTTATTCTCTAACTCTCCTCACACACACATTTTGAAAGTTGTTAGGAAGGATGCTTTAAGTTGTGAACCTTGCATTCCTTTATATTTCATTGTGTTCCTACTGAATATACCATCTTGAGCAACTAATGAGGAAATCATCATGCCTATGTACTGAGTTAATGGTTATTTAATCTAGCTCTTGCATTGTTCAACTTGTGAAATTCATATCAAAATGGCACATTTACACTCAATTTATCACACTTTTTGATTGATTAATGGGTATATGAGGATTGAAGTGTGAAAGAAATGTGCCTAATGAGTGTTTGGTTAAAAAGGGCATAATTCTTTGACTAAATGTGAATATTTTGCTATCATACATCACTCTTTGCTTTGTATAGACTTTCTTGTGTTGATAGGATCACAATTGAGATACACAAAGAGCCATTGGACGCACAAATCATGGATTAAGAAATTGGGAAGAAGAGTAGAACACCATTGCATCATTGGAAAAAGCTAGAAGAGTTGAAGACAAATGCTTGGCTGCAGCCAAGAAATTGGCTGGCTGCAGCCAGAAGACCTCCAGAAAGTTTTGGGCTGCAGCTAGAAGACAAACAGAGCAAGATAGACGTTTTTTGGCTGCAGCCAAAACGCGATCAGCAACTACGCGTTTTACTTTCTAGGTCATTTAAAAGGCAAAATCCGAAAATACAAAGGAGGGCTGGACTTCTTAAACATAGTGGCTGCTAGGGTTTGGCATTTTGGAGAGCTTGGAGCTTGGGATTGGATTAAGAAAGGATTTGGAGCCTCAATTCTTGAGTTTTTCTTGTTCTTCTCTCCTTTTTCTCTATTTTGTTGATATGGATTATGATTGTGTGCTAAGATTTTGGCATGTGCAGACCATGAGTAGCTAAAACTCCTAATTAGAATTACTTTTACCCATTGTATCGATTGAAACTATTGGATTATCTTGCTTTTGTTGGTTAATGATTATATGTGCTGATTTTTCTCTATCCTTAATGCTATCTTGTGCTTGATCACCACATGATTAGAGTTGTTCAATTGGAAGATGCTTGAGAGAGCTATTTTGATTGTATAACTTGAGAAAAATCATACTAGACTTGAAGTTTAGGGATTAAATGGATGGTTTGTTGTTAGAATAGAGATATATCTAACAACCTAGCATAGTCAAGAGAAGGCTTGCTTTGGAAAGATAATTTTCATTAATTGTAAACAAATTTTTAATGAGGATTAAAAATCAATCTTGACTTGAGAGAGCTTGATTAATGATTTTAGAACATTTGACTAGCATATAGACTCATTTAATCAACATAAGTGGATATTTGCATAGTTTTATGAAATACAATGGGGAAGAAGTAATTATAAGTTAATACCTCTTGAAATTACACCCAATTTCCCAATTTTCACTGTTTTCCTTTGTTATTTTCATCAAACTTCTTTATTTAACTTGATCAATTTCAAATGATTCAATTCAACTTAATTAAGAATATGGTTAAATTAGTTAACCGGCTTTTGTCATAGTCCTCATGGGAACGATCTTGACTTATCACTGTATTACTTGCGACTCGTATGCTAAACGGCGAACAAGTTTTTGGCCTTGACAAACAATTAAGCAACAAATTGGTAGCAAGAAACAAGCACATTACTGAAAAAATCACTTTTAAGACCGGTTAAAAAAGACATTTTAGACCGGTTCTCGATCCGGTCTTATACAACCAGTCTAAAAAATTTTCTACTTTTTAGACCGGTTATGGAACCGATCTTAAAAAAAAATTTTAAGACCGGTTATTATAAAACCGGTCTAAAAATAAATATTTTTAGACCAGTTATAATAGGAACCGGTCTAAATTAATGAAAATTTGACTTTTTAGACCAGTTTTATAAAGAACCGGTCTAAAAAGTGATCACATTTAAGACCGGTTCTTTATAAACTGGTCTAAAAAGTCAAATTTTCAGACCGGTTTTCTCCAAAACCGGTCTTAAATATACTTTTCAGACCGGTTTTGGATAGAACTAGTCTTAAAAGTTGAATTTTTTTTTAAAAAAATTCATTTAAAAGTATATCCAGCAAGTCATTTCCCCTGTTAAAATATTTCACTCAGCAAGCAGCAGCCAGTTCAACGACATTGAAATAAATAAATCTTAAAACTCATTGGAACATATTAAAACTCAACTCCCTTGTGCTTAAACAGTGATGGCCGAAACAGAAGCAAAGGAAAACAACCATGTATAATAAACTCACAACCATAGACAGAATCATAATGCAAGGAAATCAAACAACCATGACAATGCTGTTTTGACCAAGTTCCTTATCTTTTCACTTACATATACATACATCAAAGATTAAATTACATTAATGATGATCACACTCGTCTCAGGCTGACGATCACTAGCTGGCCTGGCTTCAGAGAATCTACACTAAGACATACACCTCATATCCTTCATTTTCCTATGACGACAACAAAAAAAGTAGTTATATATATACATCAATAACAATATATATAATTCAAATATAGTTCATGATAATTATTTTAGCTAACTAACCTTCAATGTAGTTTTATAAAGGGATATCCTCCCATATCCCTTCATGATGATAATTTCTTGTGCCGTGTTCATTGTCTGCTTCATCTTCTTCGTTCAATTCTAGTAAACCTCTAGAAAAAGAAGGAGTCTCATGCAGATCATTCATTGAATGACTTTCTTGATTAATATCAACGACCCTTTTTCCTTGGAGAGCTACAGACCACATTTTGTTTGCCTGATCAGTAACATAAAACACTTGTTTCGCTTGATATGCCATAATAAAATGTTCATCTCTAAAACTTCTACTATTCAAATCAACTAATGTAAATCCCAACTAATCAATAATCACACCATTGTTGACATCAACCCAGTTGCATTTGAAAATGGGAAGTTTAACTTTAGCATAATCAACCACCCAAATCTCTTCAATCACCCCATAATAAGGTATTGCTGCCAATCTAAGATTCTTATCTTTTGAACTAGAGAAGTGCATAGATTCAGCCACTAACATAACCCCACTATTCTGGACGGTGCTCCTATCATCAAGAGACTTTGTGTAAAATGTATAACCATTGATCACAAATGAAGCCCAACTTATGACATCAGCCTCAGGACCACGTGCTAACCATTTAATTGTATCAGAAACATATTCTTCGCCGTCAACCTTTTGTTTGAACCAATGTGCAAAAGTTTTGTTATGCTCCCTAATTAACCTTTGTTCAGTCATTCAACTATTTCCTTTCCGTACAATTTCTTTATGAGCATTAATGTAATCTTGAACTTCATCAACATTATTCAAGATGTACAAGTGGACTTGTTGCAGTTCATCAGGATCCATGCTCTTTACTGAAGCCTCGCGTCTATCGCCTTCTTCGTCATGACGTTCAGGAAGTCCAATGTGTCCTACATTTGACAAGTAATCTTGACAAAACTCCATGGCTTCTTCAGAAACATATTTCTGAACAATAGATGCTTCAGGCCGGTTAGAGTTCTTCACATACCCTTTTAGGATTTTTATAGTTCTTTCAATTAGGTACATCCATCGTAAATAGATAGGGCCACACAACTTGATCTCCCTAACTAGATGAACAATTAGATGTACCATGATGTCAAAAAAAGAAGGAAGAAAAAGCTTCTCAAGCTGGCACAAGATCAGATATCCTTCATTTTCCAGTTCATCCAATTTTTCTGTCTCAATGACTTTACTACAAATAGCATTGAAGAAGAAACAAAGTCTAGTCAAAATATGTTGAAGATCATATTCGGCAATGCCTCGAATAGCTACTGCGAGCAGTTGTTGCATTAAGACATGACAATCATGAGACTTTAGCCCCACTAACTTCAAGTCTTTCATCGACACAAGCTTCCTAACATTTGAAGAATACCCTGAAGGAACTTTGATGTCATGTAAACACTGACCAAAGCTTCTTTTCTCATCCTTAGACAAAGTATGAGCAGCTGGAGGACAAAAAGTTCTCTTACCATATGGCTTTGGATGCAAGTCTTCTCGTATCCCCATTTCTTGCAAATCTAATCTTGCCTTCACACCATTCTTAGAACTACCTTGTATGTTAAACAGTGTCCCAACAATACTATCACAAACGTTTTTCTCCACATGCATGAAATCAATACAGTGTCTTACATCAAGCTTCGGCCAATATGGAAGATTGAAGAAGACAGACCTCTTTTTCCATTTACTTTTCTCAGTACTTTTCTTTGTAGTCTTACCAAAGATGACATTCATATTTTTCTCCTTTTCATAAACTTGCTCCCCAGTCAATGCCTTCGGAGCATCTTCAAACTCTTATCCACCAAAAAAAGCTTTCTTTAATCTACGATATGGGTGGCCTCGTCTAAGAAATCTCCTATAGCCAAGATAAATTGTCTTTCTTCCATGTTGAAGTTGATGGTAGCATGTTCCTTCTTAACAAATCGGACATGCTTTATGGCCTTTAACACTATAGCCTGACAAGTTTCCATATGCAGGAAAGTCATTTATAGTACAAAAGATCATGGCTCGCATTTTAAAAACCTCCTTCTTGTTCGCGTCAAAAACATCAACACCTTCATCCCACAACTCTGTCAAGTCTTCGATCAAGGGCTCCAGGTAAACATCTATATCATTTCCGGGTTGTTTTGGTCCCGAAATCAATATAGATAACATGATGTACTTTCGTTTCATGCATAACAGAGGAGATAAGTTGTAAATTACCAACAGAACAGGCCATGAACTATGTATACTGCTCAGGCTACCAAAAGGATTCATGTCATCCGTGCTAGGCCCAAGCCTAAGGTTCCTAGGCTCTTCACTGAAGGCAGGAAATAATTGATCGATTTTCTTCTATTGAGAAGAATCAGCCGGATGTCGAAGTTTTCCATCGGATATCCTCTTATCCACATGCCATCTCAAATTTCTTGCATCATTTTCATTAGCAAACAAGCGCTTGAACCTTGGTATGATTGGAAGGTACCACAATACTTTTCTAGGAGCGTTATTTGATTTGTACCTCGGGGTTTTACATATGGGACACTGTTGTTCCTCTTCATGCTCTTTTCTATACAATATACAATCATTAGGGCATGCATGGATCTTTTTATATTTCATCCCTAGTGGACACAATATTTTCTTAGCATCATAGTATCGAGAAGGCAACACATTATCATTTGGAAGCATGCCCTTAAAAGCCTCAAGCGTTTCTGAAAAACTCTTGTCGCTCCATCCATGGCGTGCTTTCAAGCTTACCAATTTCAATACTGCTTTCAACAATTGGTACTTTTTACACCCCAGGTACAACGGCGTCTCAGCATCACTACACATATTACCATATGTATATAATTGCTCAAAACTCTCTTCTCCTACATCACGAATAATATCCTCTATTCGATCATCCGTATCCGTGTCATTATCATCAAAGTTCACTCCCCCCTATTGAGATGAACTTGGCATTTCTAATTCTTCACCATGCCATACCCACACTGTATAACTCTTACAGAATCCTTCACAAATTAAATCTGTATATATATCTGTAGTACTTAGTCGCTTCTCATTCAAACATACTACACAAGGGCAATAAAACTTTACACTACCATCATCAGCATGTCTACTAGCGAAGTCTAAAAAACCCCTCACCCCATTATCATATTCAACACTCGTCCGTTTAGCGTCTATCCAACTATGATCCATATATATCTCAACACTTCTAGCACCCTATATCCAACAACAAAAGGATAGACAAAAAAACAACAACAATAGAGTTTTAGATATTTCAACGAAATTAACAGGCACCATTTGAAACTAGTATTGTTTTAACAAACCAATAACACTGACAATAATCAAACAACTAAAACAGAACATAAAGTGGTATTAATTCAAAAAGTTAGAGCATATGAATTATAAAACAACGATAAGTGCTCAAATTAAAGCAACAACAAGAACTTTAATTTTTTCCAGATTACGTTTACGTGCTCAAATTAAAGCAACAACAAGAACTTTTCATTGAACATTATTAATTATAAAACAACGTACAACTAAATAACAGATCAATCGAACACTAACCTGAATGAAGACCAAGGAGTGAGCTTCAACCCAAAGTCACGGTGGCGTCGACTGAGGTTAAAATGAAGTCCTCAAATTCACGGCACTGACAAAGGGAAGTCAAATCAGAGGAGAATGGTCACTGCGCTGCGGAGATTAGAGGTCGCGGAGGAGAAGATTGACGATAATCAAAGAACAGCGACGACGAACACAGCAACGGAAGTAGTAATGACGAAGGAGACTTGAGCAAATGAGGGATGGGACGCCATGGACGAGTTCAGAACAAGCACGGACAGAGGTCACAGAGAAATGGCAAAGAGAGAAGAATGGGTTCACAGAGTGCGCGATCTAGGCGCGAGAGGAAAAATAAGTGTGAAAAATCTTACCTTTAAGACCGGTTTTTATTAAAAACCGGTCTTAAAAGAGGGGAAATTCACATTTAAGATCGGTTTGTACAAAAACCGGTCTTAAATGTAACATGTTTAAAACCAGTTGTTGGAAGAACCGGTCTTAAATGTGTTACATTTAAGACCGGTTGTTGACACAACCGGTCTTAAAAAGTTATCCAATTTTGAATTTAAAATTTTTAACATTTAAGACCGGTTTACATATAAACCGGTCTTAAATGTTAAAAAGTTTAGACCGGTTTTAATACAAAACCAGTCTTAAATATTTAACATTTAAGACCGGTTTATATTTAAACCGGTTTTAAATGTTAAAAGATTTTAAATGCAAAAAATTTTAAGACTTTAAGACCGGTTTTTTTTTATAACCGGTCTAAATAAATTTTTTAAGACCGGTTTTTTTAAGAACCGGTCTAAAAAGTTCAATATAATTACAAAACTGCCATCACGCAAATTTTTAAGACCTTATCCGCCAAAACCGGTCTAGATGTGGCGGTCTAAAAAGGGTTTTTTCCAGTAGTGGCATCACCATCACATATTAGTTTTGAGAACAAAAGGCCTCAATTACAACAATAGGCAATTTTGCCCGTCATGCAAAAACTAAGTTGGGAAATAGGATTCCAATTTAATTCCAGTTCAGTTGAAATTATAATTGGAGTTTAGTGCAGGTTTCAATTTAATTCCGGCCAACTGGTTTGGGGGGGTGTTTTGGTTCAAATTGAGAATACTTGTGCGCCTGCATTATCGTGTCCAGCCTGAGACCCAGCAATCCCAATGCATGAATATAGAGAACCGTCATCTACTTTTAACTGCTCATAGGCAAGGAATATATCCTCAATTGTTGCAGCTTCATAGAGAAATGTTAGATCCTTGATACATGATATGTCCTGAAAACCACATTCAACGAAGACATCAATGCATCAAAAACAAGCATGAATATGAAAGATTAAATTAAATTAAATTAACATTTTCAGTTTAAATTTGTTTACACAGAAAAATGAACTTTAACTTGTTCAAAATACAACCGAGTCTACTTTTATTTGAAAACATAAAAGATTTGAATATTTGATCATCATAACTGGATACCAAGATTCAAACAATTTTATCTCACCTTTCTTGGAACAGAAGAAGCTTGCAAGTGAGCCATCAATCCCAGCCAGTAGGCATTTGACTTAATTTCAGCTTCATGTCTCATAAGAAGGGTCCGCTTAGCCTACAATAAACAAAAGCACCCAAAGATATTCAAGAATTTAAGGCCCAACTGACATTAGAAGGATGCAGCAGGTGGCTATGCTTTTGGAAGTTCTCTAAGTTTGACTTGTATCCTAAAGACAAACGTTGATGCTGAAATGTAATGCGAGAACAACTCAGAAAAATTCAATGACTAACCCTGTCCAATTCACTCTCAGTAATTTCGCTGCTATGCAGACCCCTAAGAACATTTTTGCACGCATCAACGGCCCTTTGCACCTGAATATATTTTAAGTTACCACCAATAAACAAATTAAAATAGGCAATAACCACTTAGATTAAAAAAAAAACCACAAAAAGTATGATTTTTTTCTATTGTGGATATGAGGAATTTTAATGTGAGCAAACTTTAGTACTCTTGAAGATTAACCAGTTTCCATCTAGGTCGGGAAAAATATATAGACGATTAAATGCTTAATTGGACAAAAATAGTAACAACATTGCTCAAGCATCGTCTATGATCAAGCTGACTGCAGGTGTGAAGGACAGTGTACCTAGAATTTATAATCTCAGCCATCAGCCCCATAGTTATGCCAAAGAAGAGAGGATGACCACGAAGATTTCTTTGCAAATCACCTATCTTCTGAGAACCAGATGAGGACTGATCAACTGCACAAGATAAAAAAATCTGAACAGTTATTCTGAGGTAATAATTTGCAATTATAGAGTATGATATCAAGCAGAAACCCGCTATCACTTGTTGACGTATTATTAATTGACTCTAATAGGTCTTCTCCATCAACAGTAAAACCCCAACGGTTTGGTGCTGGTCCAACAACGTATGCACATGCCCTCTCATCAGTGTCCTTCAAGAATACCTGTCCAAAAGCAAAAAAAAAACAAAAGTGTCACATGCCTAAAACATTAAGAGCATATCCCATCAGCTTCATAACCTATGAAACTTAATATGGTTCTTCAATGTCACTGTGGGGATGGGGAGAAGAAAAAGAACATTGAAATAATATCCGTAGATTCTTACTTCTTGAAACTGCAAATCAGATGGAGATGGCCGAAATACAGGTGGGATAAATTTTTTATCTTCTTCACAATTTCTGGTGACGTGCGCTGTCCCGAGGTAATCAAGAATACAAGATTCAATTTCCTCCTCGGTGAAGTCCCCTACAATGCTTACCTACAGAACAAAAAGTTATTAAATATGCCACTAGTGTTGGAATGTAATGCACTTTGAGGACAACACACTCAGGCTGTTAATGGCAGACCTCCATGTTATCACCAACAAATTGATTCATCACTGCATCCTTAACACATTGCAAACTTAAATTTTCTAGAGATTTTGGTGTAGGCTCAATAAATCGCCCATCTCCATCCATCATCGCTACCATGAGTTTATGGGCAGTTGAGCGTTCCAAGCTTTTAGGTATGGATCGGTAATATGACAGGTACAATTGCCTAGCTCTATCAAAAGCATCATCTAGCCAGACGCTATGCTGCACATAGAGAACCCCACATAAGGCATAAAATAGAGTAAAGCAATAATTCCCATAAAGTTATAACCCAGCACATACAATGCAGTTCAAGGACTACAGGTGCAAAACAAGTGGCTGAGAACAGGCTTAATAGAAAGAAAGCGTGTAATAGTTTGTAAGATTATTACCTCAAGCACCATATGAAGCAACTGAAAAGCTGCACGCATCCCATTCTCTCTTAAAGTAAAACGAAATTCCATAGCTATGAATTCTTCTGTAGACTCCAAAGAGCAATTTATCAGGTGATTTACACAGAAAAGTTCAACCTGGTATCATCAGTAAAATATACAACAATCAGCAAAGATGAAGTCTCAAATCTGTGGCCATAAACACCAGCATTTTTTCTGAACTCTTAAAACTGACGAATGCAAGGATCCAACAATTAACCTCATAACACCCACAATCACAGCTCCTCTAGAATCAGGACTTTCAGCTGCCCGTCCACCTCCTACAATTAACCTCATAACACCACTTTGTGTCTCTGTTTTTGATATCTACGGACAAGAAAGGAAGGGTAAAATCATATGAAAAATCCAAATTACACCCTCCTACTTTAAGAAGAAAAAGCTGAAATTCTAACTTCTATTTGCAAATCTTACAGCTGCCTTCAGTATTATCTCCCCAAAAGCAACTGAAAACGTAAAAAAAATAATGCAATTACAAAGGTTCCAGGTGGCACAAAATTATTTGGGGTAGGGATGGGGGGTTGAGTGAGAGATCCTTTTGTCTTCTTGAAGATGGATAGAATTCCTTTATTTCAAACGTTCACCTTGTACATTTCAGTTACATAATTTTTTTTCCTCATTTAATTTCTCTTCTTTCTTAAACTAATTTCTCCTTGTTGGAATCAATGTATAGTGTAAATACCAGAAGTATGCTGACTGATTGTTTGCTGTATACGGGGGTGTTGTAATATCCCCAAATTAGTTGACTTTAATAACTTGCCTTGTGCTATCAACCTATATAACAACAATAAAACCTTTATTCCATTAGGTGAGGTCAGCTACATGGATCGCATGATGCTATTGTACTCTATCGAAAACCATATCTTTAGGTATATTATTAATCAAAAGGTCTCTCTCTCTCTATGATCTCATTAAGTGTTCACTTCGGCCTTCTGCGGCCTCATTTTATAAAACTCCATGCTGCTTGAAGTCCTGTAAACCTATAAGTGAAAATTTTCATTCTAGTAAGTAGTCATTAAATACATTTCCCTCACTGTCTGGGAAAGAGTTCAGAGGATGTCAACCAACCAGCCTATCGAGTCCAGTCACATTCTGGCTAACCACGTCATTCAGCTTTAGGGAGATATCATGTGGCCTCCAGTGAACCTTTGGCCAGCCCAAAAACAGCAAACCAATCAATGCCAAGCTAGCCCAGGTCTTCATGCATCCATATAGATCCTCCACTTTTAGCAACCAGTTGCTGTTTAGTTTTGCCACTATAAGCAAAATGGCTAATCGCTTAATTCCTCCATTTATTTATCAAATAATTCTGTTCTTCTACAGGTTCAGGCTGAGACATAATCAGGTGCCAGTCAAAGGGGCTTGTATCGTGTTACTATCCAAACATCCTCAATCATTCGCACTTCCACTTATTCACCTGAACTTCTTCACAACCATCTGGATCATCCTAGTCTATCTAAGCTTCAAAAGATGATTACAACTCTCTCCTCTTTACGTTTTTTTTTTTTTTTTGGCATTTTATTCTTTACCTCCTTTAGAAAGTGAGTCTTGTCAATTTAGTGCACAAACCATGCATCATTACCAAATTATACCCATAGAGCAAAATACCCCTTTTCTTAGTCATTGTTCATTGTGGCTCTAGCCATATCACTTCTGCTTTGGGTTTTCATACATTTTTTGAGTCGTTTTTCTCATACATTTCTATTGATTTCATTGTTACTTCTAATTGATTTTAGCGCTTTACTATGGACGTTCGCCTATGTCAGCTCTTAAAAACTCCACGACTCATCAAGTTCCTTGAGGCCCTTATCTTTCTCCTTGTATCCAAGTCTAAAGTTGGCAACCTATAAACTCCAATCTCTATTACCACAGATCCTGCAGATATACCTGCTGACTCACTACCAATTCCTGTGCCTTTACCTACCTTGAGCCAGGCAGAAATTTCTACTAACACAATGCAAGGAATAATTGCAGCATAACCCAAATTAATAGGATAATTGATAGAACCTCAAGAGATTCACTAGTATCATAAAAAGCTAGTGGCAAAATTTCATACCTTATAGTTGATAGGCTTACGCTGCATCTTTAACTCTTCAAGCTTTCATGTCCTTGTTTCTGGTCCATAACTTTGTGGCCAAGAGCATCACTTTCCATGATAAAATCCAAATTATCAACAGAAGGTACATTATCAATCATAGCTTCAAGGTGTTCACTATCCTTCAAAAGTGCATCCAAGTATCGTGTTAATTCACCCTGTGTAACACCGAATTCTTTAAGCCTCCGAACCTGCATTGTATAATATAGGTCATTACCCATTAGATCTGCATCATGAGCATGGGCAATCCCTCTTTCTGCATTTATGGTAAGGGTGGTCACAGTACATCCTTCCCTTCCAGAATCACTATGATCCAATTCAACTGAAGTGAACGGTGGATTTGAAACTCTGGAAATTTATTTGCGTTAAACACACATTTGAACCATGGAATGGACCATTTTTCCACAAGTAAATAAATTATGAAGCCAGTGATTTAAACATTGAGAAACCAAAGAATATATAAACCGAAGAAATGAAGTCCAAAAAATGTCACTAAATTTTATGGAAAATTTACATCCCTAAATTCCCAAACCACTAGTTATTATTATTCTTAAGATTGGTAAACAAAAGATCTGAAAATTTTGACGTAAAATCTATCAATATACAACTGCAAACACAGAAAAATGCAGCATGACCCAGAGCAACTAGGCCACTTATACTCAAATTACTGAAACTCAGATACAAGAGAATAAATAAGATAATAAACCACCACGTAACACCGGAAATCATGACAGTTTACGAAGAAGAAATGAGGAAATAGCAGATTCAATAGATTTAGCCACACCTTATATCTTATGTTGATACGAAAATGCATGGCTGATAGAAATATTATTTTCATCAAGACATTTCGCAAATCACAATAGGTTCGAACCTTATTCACAGGAACCTGCACATGATAATTATAAGTCATTTAATAAAGAGAGAGGGATTTACAAAGTCCAGCTGCATATAATAACTAAACGCATGTAATAGATATTGTAATAAATCAGGACTGCAATCAAGTAGGTCAGTCTAAGAAGTTCATATGGATGTCATGGTATTGTTTATGCTATCATATTACATCTTAATGAATCAGTTTCTCAAATTCATGTTCCTTACTTCCTAAGGAACCCCGCATGAAAAACTACCAAATTTTCACTAATAGCATGATTCAAGCAATTAGAGTCACTGCAAGAAAAATTCAAACCTCAAAGTACCTTGCAAAACATGTTTATTGAAAAATTTTGAAGTAATTCATGTTGAAATATCTGTGGTGGCTTCACATCAGTGTTGATTCCAGGAAGTGACCAATTATGATTCACTGGAGGACGAACCGCCTGTCTTTCCTTAAGGAAGATTTTGGACTGATCCCCTGAATTTGCTGGCTTTTCAATAGAATTTCCACCCAGACCATTAGAGTGCTTAGGGACAAGAAAACTGGCCATTGCACCAAATGCACTTGGAGTGGCCACAGAAGCCTTCTCATTATCCATACCAGTTTTCCCAAAAACAGCCCGCATGACAACAGTACCTTTCTAAGAATCTTACAAACCAGAAACATGAGCGTGCCTGGAAGAATTTCTTGGAAAATGAATAAAAAATGGTTCAACATACTTCAATATGATGAACTGTCTTTGAGATGTTATCAGAATGCAGATGCTGCAATAACTGTGATTGTAGAAATTGCACAGGTCAATGTTTTGCACAAATGTCAGCATATTAACAGCCAAAATCCTTACAGTTTCTAATACCCACCTGGCAATCAACCCGATACTCTATTGTATTCATCATTTGAAGCTCTGACAGTATAGCACGCCGTTCCTTTTCAATTCTAGAAGCAAGGAGCTTTGGATGGAATGCTATCTGAAAACATCAAGAGGTGTGAGTGTATAGATGCCAACCAAAAGGTACCATTAGCAAACCTGGAGAGCTATGCGAATTTATTTGAGAATAATTTATCCTCAATGAAGCTAAAAATTGATAATCTCCGCCCCTTCCCTAATCCACTTTCCGCCAACATCTCTCCTTTCTTTTTCTTCTCTCTTCTTCCTTCACTGTGGTTCATGATCCATTTAAAAGCTATCCCATATCCATATTATCCTTCATTTCTTTCTTAACCCTCATATCCCTCCCAAAGGCCAACAACCAGCTGGGCTCAAACCAAAACATCAGACCATTTATTTAAAATTTAAGACTGCACACACTAGAACGTCATATACGTGCTATATGGGATCATAAGCAGATTGCATAGCAAAGAGCAAAGCAAAATAAAATAAAGCATACCTCATCCAAGGCATCCAGCACAGATGGAAGTAGATTATCTTCAGAAGCCTGACAAATGACATCAATTTGTAATCAAACACAATAAAGAAGTACAGATATACTATACAACACATGGCATGACAGTTGCTCTGACTCAAAATGATGGCCTGCGGTGACAGTTGTGAGCCTATGACACTTCACAGTTCACACTTCAGTACAAATGTTCTCTTAAACTAACCAACCTCAATTTCAGGAGCAAATCATGGAGAATTACTAGTCAAACAGTCCAAACCTTGGTACTGGCAGGAGCATGGATATGAAATACAGGTGGTGGAAATCAGTGTAAGCATTGGAACGTGCTCCTGTCCCCAGAAGCTTCTCACGTTTTTTACTTCCAAGGAAAGCAATCATATGCGCAATGCCTTGCTCATCATCCTCTTCATCTATGGAGCCTGCATGAACTTCCAAGTGTTCTTCAAACCTAAAATTCAAGAACTTGGTAGACAGTATTAGTATGCCTGACAGAACCATCATTAATGAAGCACGTGACGGTTCTAACGAACATGCAGTCACCATGAACCTGCTCAGTGGTTATGTTGTATGGCCATTAAGTCTAATTGAGCCATTTCAAAAAGTAATTAATTTTCAATTCCTTCTACTTCTTCTATACACTTTCATCTAAAACTACTTGATTTAATTTCATGATATTTGTAGGTTGCTGCTTGTCCTAAAGGAAAACGAATTGAGGGCATGGGAAGAACTCAAACTGTTCAGCAACCCAACAAAAGTCCTAACCCTGAACTAGCAACTGAAGCAACAGACAAATAGTCTCATATCGCCAATAATTGGCATCAATGGCACCAGATTTAAACCGCCAAGGAGGTTAGGAAATACATTTCAATATTGACGTCTATCATACAGATATACCTTATCATGTCAATGGTAGTGTGCTGAATGAAGTGCTTAGTCGTAGATGGCTTAGTGCGACGTCTATCAATATATGGATTAGGTACTTTATCATCATCATCATCTATCATCGTTATTATTATTCATCATTCAATTTTTAGGTTTTAATGACATTATTTGTTTTCTATAAAAGCACTTATACCACGATCTGTTACTAGGCACAAAAATGGTGCATAAATTTGTATTTGTCAACCCACACCTCCTTTGCCAGCATAGGGGGAGTAATTTGGAGATACAATCTAACGATCTTAAGGACCACTTCATACGGAGAGCAACCCCTAATATGCTCTTTATTGTGCCATAAAATTTGAGGTAAGTTATTTGCCACAGTATTTTAATATATATATATATATATATATATTTTCTTTTTTTTTATTATTTCATTTTTACCATAACATTATTGTTGAAGTAAAATTTTCAAAATATTTTAGGGAAATTTGGATTTTGATTGTTATCTACCAAACACCAGCTAGAGGCCCCCACATTTTCTATTGATCCTCTAGAGGCTGGTTATCCAGAAAACCGGCCTGATATGATGATTATAATCAATAAGTAAGTGTATGGGTGTATATGTAAATATTTGCATGTGTGATTATTGAATAACCAAAATTAATCAGTCACTACTTATTTTGTTTGGGCATTAACCACTTATAGAAGACATGTTGGATTGTGCTATTCTAAACACAATGACCCAGTCAATGCCTATACTTAGAGGAAGATTACGATACTTATATATGAATTTACTTAAATTTTGTTATTCAAAAATTTTTCTTCAAAAATTAACTTAACTATTTCATTGTATTGTTGCAGTGCCCATTCCAACCAAACAATAATGATTGCAGTTATTACATTATGAAATTTATGAAAGATGTAGTTACTCATCATCAAAATCATGTTCCTGTGAAAGTAAGTTCTTTTACTTGCAGTTCATACTGTTTTTTAAAGTTAATTGACAAGTGTCTAAGTTAATTGATTTTTAGTGATTTTAATTCATTATGTGCATGATTTTTATGTAGTATTATGAAGATCAATGTTGTGCCCAATTGACTGACCAACAAGTGGATGAAATCATTGAGGAATGGTATGAATATATGGTCAGACAATTAGCTAATATTTATGTACATACATAGGTTGTTTCTTGTCTATTTTTATGTTGTTTATTCACTTAAAATTAGTTGTACATTACAATTGTTACCTTGTAATTAATAACATACATTTAGTACCGATTTTATGAATTAGTTATATATTATTTCATTCTGATTTGGTTTGCTTTTTTGATGTCGTTTTGTATTGTAAGTTGATGTGAATTTGAATTTGTAAATATAGAGAGTTCAAGAAAAGGAAACAATTACGTAAAATTATTAAAACAAAAAAAAAAAAAAAAGCTCCTAACCTCTTATGATGCTTCCCCTAGAAGCACCATAAGAAGCTGAGACTTCCGATGGTGCTTCTCTAGGGAAGTGCTATTGGAGGTTCCTACGTCCTATGGCACTTCCCCTAGGAAGTGCCTACACGCAATTTAAAAAAATAAATAAAAACACAAGCTATGACACTGTCAGAGATTGAAGAAGCGTCATAACTTTCTTTTATAGTACTGGAAGCTATGACGTTTCCTAAGCGCCATGGTATTTATAAAAGTAAGCACCATTTACCATATTTTTTGTAGTAGTGTGATGGAATAAAACTATCATTTAGACGAAAACGGCAATCAAATCAAACTTTATGCATCCAACATAACATCATAAATCTTATCCTATGAACAAACCATTTTTTTTTTACTACAAGGAGCTCTCATCATACAAGAAATGGTTGCTAAAATTTTTTATTTTACAACAAAACCATTATGAACTCTGAAAACACACAAAATACAAGAAAATATTTTTTTTATTCAGATTATACAGTAAACAGAAATAACAAGTAGTTTTAGTTGATGGGACCGAATTTCTCTATGACTTTGGCCACAAACTTATCATGAGGAGGCAGTGTGTCCTTCACAAGAGGATGTTCCCTCAGGGTATCAATCCAAGACAAGAACTGTGAGTTCATGTGAGTATGAATCACTTGATCCATTCCCAAAGCATCATTGATGACCTTGTAATTGCCTGCATGCGCCGCCACCACAATGTCCAGTAGTCCCAAGCACTTACCTTTACAATAAGGAAATTCCTCCCTAAAATCTTTCTTCACACCTTCATAGAAAATTTTGATCATTTCATTCAGATTTTCAATTGCTTTCTTTCTTTCTTCTGCTTTTGATATGAAGATGTGGTTGATAGCTGGAGGGATCTAAAGGACCAAGTCAATTTTAATTTGTTAGAATCTCTAAATTATACTGTTAAATTTTTGGCATAACAGCTCATTAGATACTCCTTTTGGTCTTTAATGTGAGACCTATTTAATTAATTTAATTAGATTAAGGAAGTTAGTTAATATGCATATTTTTTCTAAAAGTCCTAATCATTTTTCTTAATTCCCTCAATCTATCTCTTATTTAATTATTGTTGAAGGATCATCAATGAGGGTGAATTAGCAAAAAAAAAAAAAAAAATTGAAAGATATGAAAAAAATGTCATATATTTAGGATCAAAATTAACTCCTCAATTAGATCCTACGTTAAAGACCAGAAGCAGCATACCTTCAAAGAGATATAACACAACAGTTTTATAAGATAAAGAAGAATAATACTCACCTTTTGATCAAAGTAATTGACCCAGAAGCGAACTTTTGCCCTTTGATAAGGATCACGAGGCAAAAGTTTTGGGGTGTGAGTCCAAGTTTCTTCGATGTACTCCAAGATGACGAGTGACTCAGCAATTGCCTTATCGTTATGCAAGAGCACTGGAACCTTCTTGTGGATAGGATTGTTCTTCAGTAACAACTCACTTTTTTTTTTAAAATCCTCCTCCACGTATTTGTAAGGTATGCCCTTAAGTTTAAGGGCTAGTGCAACCCTTGTGCATGGGGCGCTTGGCCAAACTCCTAAAAGCACAACTTGGTTAGTCTTCTCTTCCATGAGTTGTTTCTATATGGTTCATGAGATAGCAGCTATGTGAGGTTGTTTTTATAGAAGTTCTTTGGTCACTTACTGTGCATTTCTTGAGGAAGAAGAAGCGCAATGTCTGACTTCATTGATTGAAAGATTGGTCCTTTAATTTGTTTTTTATAGCAGCAAAGTTGGACCAACAAGATAAAGTAAAGGTTGAATTCGGCAGATTTTGAAACATTCAAAATACCATCATTAAAATACTTTTCTGGACCCCCTTATGAAGAATGCTATCGGAATTTGGTGGCTTATTTTATTTGATTTTTTTGGTAAGCATTTATTTTAAGAAAATGAATGCCAGAAATGGAGAAGTTGTGTTCCCTATATCTTGCTATTTCTTTTATAAAAACGCACGAGTAATTTTTTTGGTTTTTTTTAAAAAAAATAGAGGTAAATCAAATTTTGGGAAAATTGCCATAAAATACCTTATTACCATAATATTTGTTAAAAGGGACCTAAGGTACAAAAGTCCTGAACTGTCATTATTTTCTTAAGAGTGAAAGATTTAAATGCCTTATTGGATTAATGAAGAAAGAAGGTCTGGAATTTTGATTCACACTGATGGCGCACTAACTTGAACAGTGAAGAGCGGAGGAGGTCGAGAGAAGAGAACGAGGGTGTGGGAGTTGGCGACTAGGGCGGAGTGTGGGGCTTTGCAAGGGTGGCGGAGTGTGAGTCTTCGTGGCAGCGGTGCAAGCTTGGTCTCTACGGTGGCGACGAGGTCTCTGGGTCTCTGCGTTGGTGGTGAGGTCTCTGGGTCTCTATGGTGGTGGCGAGATCTCTTGGTCTTTGCAGCGTCGATGAGGTGTTGGGTGTGGTGGCGACGATGAAGGCCTCTCCATGTAATAGCACAGACATAAAATGACAGCAGTGGCCTCTTAATGTAGGTGCAGTCTTGGTCCCTCAATTGCCCTTTTTCTTCATCTCCCCAATGCGTTGTGATTTTAATTTTTTTGATTCTGTGATTCATCAATAGGGCATATTTTCCCCAATAATTATGTTTTTGGTTTTAAAAACTAACATATAGTGTTATCTATTTGTTGTTTTTCTAAAGCTTTCAAATTGGCAACTACAATCTCTTGCTAACATACTGTTTTTTAGGGGTTACCCTTGGGCTACAGGTTCTGTTGGTATGTTGCTTTCTGCTATAAATTATTTTTTATTTTGATTTGTCTATTCCTTTAATGCACAGCTTCTGTTTTTTGGGTAGTTTCTGTATCTTGTTCTTGTCAACTTGTAACATCGCAGACCTTTATGTCATATATATCTGGCTATGTTTATTGTTTGTCCAATAGTAAAATTCTTGAATTCTTTTGTTGCCACCCTTTTCTTCGCTACATCTATGTTTTCCTGTATTTATGTTTTGTGTGGTTTTAGGTGGTTTCGCTAAAGGATATGCACATGGAACAAGTTACTGTTTGATTATCATTTGGTTGGTTTTGACATTCTTTATTTTTATCTTATGTTTCTTTTTTCTTCCTTTAAT
Source organism: Inga laurina (assembly GCA_963855925.1). Lineage (NCBI taxonomy): Eukaryota > Viridiplantae > Streptophyta > Magnoliopsida > Fabales > Fabaceae > Inga > Inga laurina. Next base: position 44,107,709 of record OY979707.1, on the reverse strand, counting down.
GTTTAGCCGTACTTAAAATTGAATGGCAAAACTTCAGTTATTTTCCTGCCCCTAACAAATAGTGTACTAATTTCCTTCATTTTGAACGATACTCCTTTCATATAGAATTTTTGAGTGAAATCCTTGAATAGACTTTTAACTTAGCTAACCAATGTGGGATTGGTCGAGGTGGTAGGCACCTTGACTTGTAACCAGAGGTGTCAGGTTTGATACCCCAGAATGGAAAAAAACCTTGCCGGGAGAACCTCTAGAATGTAAACATTTATGTTCTATATATTTATGCCCTAAGTTGATTATGAATGCTCTAGCATCATGAAGGCAGAACTTAAAGGGAAAGTTTCTGTTTATTTTGTTTGTAGCTTTACTTATGGGGCTTGTTGTAATATATTAAAGACCCTTCCTATTATGGAAGCAGTCAGGCTAAAGGTCAATTTGCTATGTATGATCAGATTATGGAAGTTTATCTAAACAATCCCTATAAGCCTCACGCCTTATCTCATGAGGTGGTTTATCTAAACAATCCCTCAATCCATCTTTTATTATGGAAGCAGTCAATTATCTTGTACTGAGTGATTGTGCTTCTCCATAAAGGTATGCACATATAAGAAGCTTGACTCTTCCTCCCCTACTTGATATGCAGTAATTTTCCATGGACAACCATTCACGTTACACCTCACTATCATCTTACTTTCACAATTCCTCACAAAGTTGTATACAAATTTGTGCAAACTTGTGTGCCAAACTATACTTGTACAATGACTCTTTAAATTCAACAACATTCTTAAAGCTCTTATGAGAACTTGAAAGCAATTTCTTCCACTTCTCAGCACCATGCTCAGGGATAGGTGTAAGTGCACTATGAATTACATACGGCCTATCTTATAATATCTTACTTGATGATGATTCACCAATACATAACCTGTACGATCCTTCAAAGGTTTTCGACCTGCATCAAAATTTATTGTCAATTAATCACTCATTCTTCCCTACCACTTTCAAACACTTAAAAAGTACATGTAAATTTCCTTTGTGACATTATCATGGGTTGTTCTTCATCTATCAACTCACTAGCGTCTTCAACTATATACAAATATGTACATTTATCATTAAATTATATTATTTGTTTCACTCATTCATCATCCTATATGTCTATAATAGTGTTTTCATCTAAAGATGACAATGTACACCTTAGATGAAATATTTTCCCTTGAATACCAAAATATGAATATATTGTTCTTTTAAGCTCATTAAGATACATTCCTTCTCTTACTATTCTTTCATTTGCTATCTCACCAACATATTGAGTTCTCCCTTAATCAGTGACAATCTTCCCACCTATGTGGAAGAAGCAATAAATTTCTTTTTGTACTCTATTAATCACACTAAACATGGACCTACAATAATATACCTTTAGCATCATATAAACTAAATTTTACAATGTGTTTGACCTACTATAATAACCTAATCATTATCTCATATAATTAGACTGTGAGTTCAATTAGGTTCTACTACAAATTAAACGATCGCATATGCTACTCTGCAAACAAATCAACATTCGATACAAATGTATCTGCTACAAAGTGAATGAAATCTTGATGATTATAGAGAAAATCAGAAAACCTAATGAAACCACAATTTTATTTATTTACTACTTCTTTACGCACCAAAACAGCAATGAAAGAAACCTAGGTTTGGGGGGGGATGCAAACCATCAACTCCACCAAATACTAAACTATGAATAAGGCCTTGAAACAACTCACCTCCCTAGCCTTTACTGATACATCAAACCTCCGGCAACATCCACAATGAATGACGGCATAGCTCTACGCAAGAGAGGAGAAGAAGGCTTGAGTTATTCCACGTCATTCGCTTGTTATGTTCTTTATCATTTGTCTTACTTTTTCTCATTAAGGACATTTAAGTCTTTCACTCTTTACAAAATAATGGCAATTCAAGACCTCTGTACCTTAGATTCCTTTCAGCAAGTATCATGCTAATGAAGTATTTTATGATAATTTTCCCTTAAATGTTTATGGAGTTGATTTGCATATGGGTTTATCCAAATCTCTTGCAAAATTTAGGCCTTATGTGTTATCAGTAAAACACGTTTGACCTTATTGCCCTTTGATTTTTTTTTATAATATCAATTTGAATTCAATGTCTAAAAATTATTAGTTTAGTGTGATACTACTAAATTTTAAGTAAGCATAACAAGTATAATAGTAAATCAAGATCGTCCTATAAAAATCCAATCAAATTAGTAGTTAGACATTAAATTTTCCATTTTCATTTAAGTTGAGCAAAATCAAAGAAGAAATTTGAAAATTAATTTAAACAAATGTAAAAGTAGTAAATATAATATTTAAAAAATTTCAACCGATAAAAACAACCTAAAATGGCTAATCCCTTCTTCAAGTTTTAGAGCATGTAATTACCCAATTAAAAGCATTTTATGTTAATTTGTTAATCCAGAGTTTAAATAGATATAAGTATCTTTTGATTACTCTATTTTCCAATTACTCATAGCCGTCTCTCAACTTAAAATTGTTATTCTTAACTAAGTAACTCAAGATAAATGTTTTGAAACCTGGACCGAACCGGCCATTCCAGCCCAGGAGCTGGCGAAGTGGGCATGGAACTAGTCCAATTCGTTCAGTAGTTTTTTTTTAAAAAAAAATTGATTTTTTTTATTTTTCTTTTAAATTTCATATTAATAAATATAAAATATTTTTTTATTTTTCTTTTAAATTTCATATTAATAAATATAAAATATTCAATTTCACACCGGTTTGGCCTCAGATTAACTCTAATTTGACTCCGGTCTGACCCACTGACCCTTGACTCAGTACCTTAACAGATCCTATAACCAGTCCGGGTTTCATAACCTTGCTTAACAGGCAATAAATGTTCAAATTCACTTTAATAGGATTATATAAGTCTAATAGGTATATTCATATTCTATTGACAAATTAGAATAAATTCTAATCGCATATTACTTAATTATATGGTCAATTAAGATTCCTCTTCCAAGGCTAATCTAAATTTCCTAATTTCATACTTAATGATGATCACGTAATAAATAAACAAAATAATACAAGATTAAATAAATAAAAATAATATTAAGCACAAATATTAAGCCCCAACATGCTCTAATCATCAAATTAGCCCATAATTACTTTAAGAATCAAAGAGAGTCTAGCCACTTGACTTTAATCAACAATTCAGCCACGGCAAAATTGATATCAAAATCCATACTGGAAGCTGAAAGGGAAAAATTAAACAAGAAACCATAGCAGCAAAAACTAGTGTCCTCAGTCAACAATGGTGGATCTGGCCCTGGAAGAACATGAACAGTAATCTAAGCCTCCAAGTTCAGCAATGAACAGCGCCTCTCTTGCTCTCAAGCTCAAAAATGATCGTCAATCAGCACTCAGTCTCGGCTCTCTCTCCTTCAATCGCTCTCCTCAGCTCACAAACTCGTAACTCCAGCTGCTTCTCCCAATGTCGACGGCGCCGCCTCTCGAACCCTCTCTCTAGCTCTCTGGTTTAAAGAACCTCAGTAAGACGATCGGCGAAACCGAAACTGCACCACGGTGAAGTCCGTCTTCCTTCCGGCTGGCTCCGTCGAACTTGGCTCCCACAGAAAGTACAGAAACGGCGGCGGCGCCGTATCTCCCTTCCTCGCTCTGAAACTCCCCCCAAAGTAAGAAGAAGAAGCAAGGGACAAAGACAACACACCGGAGCTCCTTCCGTCCTCACTCCGATTGCCGTCAATGGAGCTCACTGGTTTCCGATTCAATGATCCGGACGATGATGATCCACAGTGCTTTTGGCCGCTACTTCTCTCCTCTGTTTTCGAAACTTGGCTCTCCTTTCTCTCGATTAGCTCCAGGAAGACGATCTACAGTCAAAATGTTGGCCCTCTTTTTCTGATTTTCTCTGCATCTTCCCAAACCCGTAGCTTCCCTCTCTGCCTCCTTTTCTTAGGTCCTTTTTTTGTCCTTCACTTTCACCAAACGCTGACGTACCACCTGAGAAAGAGAAAGCTAATACAAAGCAAAAGTCTCGCATCTTTTTATATTTTTTTTTGTTAAAAATTATAAACTACTATTATTTTTTATTTTTTATTTTTTATTTTTCAAACTAAACTATTTTTATTTTAATTTAAATCTAAGATTTTTACAATAAAATCTCTAAATAATGTATCAATTTGATTTAATTTTATAATAATAAAATCCTATAAAAAATCTTTTAAGATTGTGTAGATAACTCTCATTATCTTCAAAATCTCTTTTAAATATATAAAATAGAGAGAGTTATCGTAGTGATGCATTTTTTTAAACTAACTAACCAAGTTTAAATTATTTATTATTTTATATATGAGAAATAAACTTTATTTCCCGTTCGTTTTAATAAGAAGCAAATTTATTTTCTTTGATTAAGCTTTCACTCTTAAGTTGTAAATAAAATATATTTTAATATATAATTATAATGGAGGTTGTAAGGTTTGGATGGAATCTTGATTAATAATGAAGTCAACGCAAACTTACTCAAGACCAAATTTGAAGGTTGAGCAGCGGGGGTCTGGTCCGTGATGCACAAGGACACTGGATTCTAGGATTTCAGCATCAATTGGGTTTTGTTCCTTCTTCCATAGCGAAATTACTCGCGCTATTAATTGGACTTCAAATCTGTAAGCAACAGAACTTTTCCAAGGTTATTGCCTATACAGACTCCCTTGAGATCTATCATCTCATTATGCGACATGGAGGTCACACTCACCCGTTGAGATCATAGATTAATGCGGTTAGAGACTTATTCTATTCTGAGTGGGATATTGAGCTTCGCTATGCACCAAGAGACATCATTCGGTGCGCCGACTACCTGGCCATGAACGCTCAACATTTACAGGAGAATTTTGCTATTTTGCACGTCTCACCCCCTCAATGTAGTATCTATATGGCCCAGGATCATAATCCACTGGCTTGATTACTTCATCTGAACTTCTTTTGTAATCTCCAAGTTTTTTTGGCCGTCTTCTAATATAAAAAAAAAAAACATTTGAAGGTTGAGCTAAGTCTTACTCTCTTTAGGGTGTGTTTGGTTTGAGGGGAGGGTAGGGGAGGGAGGGGAGGGTGGGAAAATTGAGCTTCGCTATGCACCAAGAGACATCATTCGGTGCGCCGACTACCTAGCCATGGACGCTCAACATTTACAGGAGAATTTTGCTATTTTGCACGTCCCACCCCCTCAATGTAGTATCTATATGACCTAGGATCATAATCCACTGGCCTGATTACTTCATCTAAACTTCTTTTGTAATCTCTAAGTTTTCTTGGCCGCCTTCTAATATAAAAAAAAAAAAAAAAATTGAAGGTTGAGCTGAGTCTCACTCTCTTTAGGGTGTATTTGGTTTGAGGGGAGGGAGGGGAGGGTGGGAAAATTACAATTTTGGATAAAAGAAACCCAAAATTTATCCTCTCATTTTTAAAAATTTGGGTTCCCGTCCAAAATATACTTTCTCATTCTTTTTAAATTTTAGATTCCCCCCAAAATTTAAATTCCTTCAACTCAAAAAGGTAATTTACCCACCCTCCCCTCAAACCAAACACACCCTTAAATATTGGTCTCTTCAAGATATAACTAGCTATTTCTCTATTATTGGTAAAAAAAAAACAACTACTACTCTGTTAATTTTTTAAAAGAATCCAAACAAAATTATTTCTAATGCTTACTAAGTTGAAAGTTGATACAACTCATCATCATATTATTGACAGTTTTCTTTTTCAAAAAGCAAAAGTCAAATTATAGTAGTTGGCGGACAATAAAATTATAGTAATTACAATTTCAAAGAATATTAACAGGAAATTAAAACTATATTTTAGGGAGAAATCACCAAACAAAAAATAGAGAACTATAATAATTCCTTAATAGCAGTTTTCCAAAAATGCTACCAAGTCACACATTTATAGTGGTTATATTAAAAACCGCTACACTCTATATCACCAATGGTAGCAATTAAGGAAAAAATATCCGACAAAGGGTGATGCCATGTAGTACGAAATTTTGTAGTGTTTTTGCATTCAAAGACCATTATAAAAAAATTACATCAGATTTTTGTAACGGTTTTTGAAGCAACCACTATAAAAAAACAATTTAAAAAAACATTGGTAGCAGTTGTCATGACAACCGCTAACAAAAGGGGGCATCACAACATCGTAGCGGTTGGATGCCCCTGCCCCCTTATGAAAGGCGCTCTTCACCATGACTATTTGCAAGTCTTGGCAATTTGGTGGCAGTCTCTCCCCCTCCCGTTGTGTTTTTCACATTCTAGGTAAGTAGTAATTTTTAATTAATATTCTTTATTAATTTATTTATTTGTTTTTTAATTTGTATTTGATTATTTATTGCTCCTTTAATTAAATAGCAATTGCTCAGAGTTATTAGTAACTAATTTAAGTACATTTATTTGTCATTTGAGTAGGGATTTAAATAATTAAAAATGGATTTATTTATTTATTTATTTATTTTGTTATTAGTTTTAGTGTTTAATTAAATTGTGATTGCCTGGAGTTTGTGGTACTTTCTTTAAATAGAATTGTTTAGTAGTAATTTATTTAAGTAGAATTGTTTATCCTTTCATTTGAGTAGTAATCTAGGAAACATATAGGGAATTTTGCCTATTACATCATACTGCATGTGAATTTACTTAGAATATATAATTGCACTTTTCTGATAGAAGGTTGAGGACCTAGGATGTTTAACTCATTTCGAGGTCATTTTTGAAGAAATTTTTGAAAATCATGCTAAGCTTAGGGTTAATTAGATATGGTGTTACAGTAGTGGTATTGATTTCCTTGGTTGTAACAGTTACTTAGAGAGTTTAATTCCTGAAATGTCTTTATTTCACTTGAAATCTTTCCATGTTTCTATTTTTGGATGGGATATTGTTTCTAGCTTATCTTCTTTGCGGGCATACAATTGCAAAGGTCCTCGAATGAGACAACCTCCACCTTATATTGTTAAACCTCTTCCAATTAATCCTGAACCACCTCCATGAAGGAAATTCAACGTGGGAGAAGGTGTTACAAAAGACAAATGCATGATTCTCATTAGGAATGAGAATTTTTCCTTCAAGCGACTCAAGATACTCTAACAAATGTTGTCTCTTTCCTCACTTATTTTCTTCCTAATTCTTATGATTACTTGGGCTTAATTTTTGTATAAGGAAGACAATTGTGAGGAAGGGACACAATCCAGTGGGGAAAAAAACGAGTAACAGTAGTGTAGCTTAGTAGGTAAAATAAGAACCCTCATCTATGGTTTGCATTTTTTGCCACTATCCTACTTGATTAACATTGTGCCTTGAGTTTCAACTTGGTTAGCACTCTCTTGAGAGTTGTTTTACAAACATTAAGGACAACGTGTTGATTAAGTGTCTAGGAGGGGAATATATGTTTGAATCTCATTAATTGGTTATGTTTAAATGAGAAATGCCTTAAAACTAGAAACTTTTTCAAAACTTTTTTTTTTCAAGAATGTCTTACTTTGATGCATGTCATAAGTGGTAAAGTGTTGTATTTGCAACTTTGGAAATGTGATTTATGAGAAATTCTTTGAGCTTTCATAGGATTTAGTGTTTTGACAACTTTTTAAAACCAAGATTTGTCTTTGAAGTGAGTGGGAAAAGAAATGAACCCACAATTAGCTTTTTTTTCTTACTCCTTGTTTTGAGAAAGAGAGTTTCTACATCATTAATGCTTTTAAGAGTTGGGTATTATTATAATTAATTGTAACGTTTTAATTGATTGTGTTTGTAAGATTAATATTATGAATAGTTAAGTAGATATTCCTATGCAATTACTTGTGTTAGAGTGAGCATTGGAGAAAAATCTTGTTGCAAGGTTATTTGGGCCTTGGATTCTTTTTATATATACATGTTCACTTAATTTTTCACCTTCTAGAACTTGTTTCAACTCAATGGCATTTGCATTTAGTGTGATAGAAATGAAAGAGACATTCATTTTTAAACCCTTTAACCTAAACAATAATTAACTATATGTTTTTGCATAAAATAATTCTCCAGCAAATTTATTAGTAATAACTCAAATTTACTGAATCTAGTAATAATTAATTTTTTTAATCTAGGTCTTGCCTAGCTATCATTTTTCCAAAAAATTAAATAAGCACATATAGAATATAGTATGATTATGATGTCAACAAATCTTCTTTGACAAATTGGGAACATATATATATATATATATATATATATATATATAGAGAGAGAGAGAGAGAGAGAGAGAGAGAGAGAGAGAGAGAGAGAGAGAGAGAGAGAGAGAGAACCTATCAAGTCTCCTTCCTCGCAGTTATTCTGTCATTCTCTCTTATTCACAAAAAGAAAACTTGAATTAGACAATAAAAAAAGGAACAATAATAAGATGAAACATTTACCAGGCACTAGAGTTTTAACGAAGATGCTTGCAAGTCCACCATCACCTTCAACAAGCTCCACCTTTTGAAACACATATGGCATCTCTTTCACCAGAAGTTCTCCAAGTCAAACTGTGCTATACAGATCCCACGATTCACTCGCAGACACTCCCATCTCCATCTCATGCTCAACACTCCCAAATGTAATGTTGATATGAATGCTTGTGATTGTTACCGAAGAGATTATGATTTATGTATCGAGTGCGGAAGAGATGATGATCTTGATCCAGGGTTTAATATACTCTTATTAAATATATGAAATAAAAGTATTTATTTAATACTTGGGTTGTGTTAAAGGGCAAAAATACTCCAAAAATTTTAGCTAATGATCGGTCATTGGGTGCTTAGAAGTTTTTAAGGGCATAATTTTGTCTTAGAAGTAAAAAAAGTGGCAATTTCACCCTCCCATTAAAGACCCAAACAATTAACCATTAGTTGACCCACATGTGTTAAGGTGGCTTTGCCATACACTACTACAAAAAATATAATAAACGGCGTTTATTTTTATGAATATTATGGCACTTCCCAAACGCCATAACTTTCAGCGCCATAAAAGTAAACTACGACGCTTCTTGAATTTGTAAAAGCGTCGTAGCTTTTTTTTTATTATTAAGGACCTCCTATGGCGCTCACTACAAAAAAACATCGGATTAGCTACGGAATTTCTGTCACTAATTAGTTTAGCGACGGAACCAAATTAGCGACGTAATTTGTTTCGTCGGTAAAAAGACCGTTATTAATTAATTAGGGATGAAATTTTAAATTCCGTCGCTAATTAGAGACAGATTAGCGACGAAAATTTTCCATCGCTAAATTAGAGACGGAAAATTCCGTCGCTAAATTCCGTCTCTAATCCGTCGCAAAATATTTTTTTCATAAAATTTAAATTGCCACATGTCTTCACAATGAGCCTCCGCATGTCCCTCACCGACGGCCGCCACGTGTACCCACCGCCGGCCACGTGTCCCCGTCATCCGCCTCCACCTTGCCTTCGCCCTCCACGTGTCCCGGTCAACCGCCACGTGTCCAAGTCACAAATTGATTGCATTTTGTGACCAAGTTGGGATTCGAAGCCTTGACCTTTCAAGCGTGTGCCAATGCCCTTACCAGTTGAGCTAAGAAGAACCTGTGTAATTTAAATGCAAAATCATATATATATATATATATTTTTTTCCTTTGTGAACAAAATTATAAATACAAAATTTAATCTATTATTAAATATTTGAATTTAGTTTTCTTATTTTATTTTATGTAATTTTTCTACCTAAATTTTTATTATTAATATCTTTTTTATTCATTTTATGATATATTTTATTTTTTGTTTGCATTTATAAAATGTTTATTTTTATTTGTATATAATATAGTATTAAAAATTCAAATATATTATATGATAATTTCAATTTCAAAAATAAATTTGAATTAATAATTTTATTTCTTTATTTTAATATCCCTTTACTATAATAAATCTGTATAACTCAGTAGCCGAGCCAAAACTTTTTTTGTGTGGCTTCCCTCTCATTTCACTGTTCATATGAACAGTGTCGACTTATCTTTGGCTTTGTGTCATGCACGTGAATCATCATGTGGCTTCGAGTCTGATCTACTTAATAGCCTTTAGTTCCCCTAGGTATATTTGATGACTTTATCAATTTTTTTGGACTCTATGTTATTACTTTTTGGTCAGATTTGAGTTCAAATTCTGAAATACCCACCATTTTTTTAATCTTCCTTCTCTTTCTTTCATTTCCATTCCCTTCTCTCTTCTTTCAGTTTCATATTCCTTTCTTTTTCCTTCCCAAATACCCTTTGGCTCTGCTTTGCTTCACAAAAAGTTCCGTTTCCAAATCCCTCAGTTCAAGCATTTTCATTATGGCTTCATCATTTTGTCTGAGTTCGTTGATTTTTGCCGCTCCAACTCTGCTGACGGCGACTCCACCGAGCTCCATGATGCCTTTGACCTCCGTGATCGGAAAAAAGCCTCACCTCCTACTCTGAGCTCCACCAAGTGTTGAATCGCTTGGGATTGAAGTGGTCTGTGGAGGAATGCAAGAACATGATCAAATACATCGATGCGGACGGTGATGGCTTTGTCAATCTCGAGTGGTTCAAGAAGATAATGACAAATAATCCGCTAAGTGCCACTACGAATTAGTAGAGAGAGCAGTACGATTTCTAACTCCTTTCTCAAAAAGAAAAATAAAAATTTTGATTTATTTTTATAACAATTTTTTTGTTATAATATTCTTCACAGGTTGCTGTGGATGTTTGTGGTCTAGTGAGCTCTCTCGTGACGACCGAATGGGAATGGGTGGGAGGCCTTATTACTTCAGAAGTGGCGTTTGAAGTTCAGGATAGGTAGTTGAGTTTGTTCATATATTTGTTGATTTTTATTTCATCCTGCTTCATAAGGGTTGATACTACATCAATGCTTAGACTTATTTGATTTTCCCTTTTGACCAGCATGCAGAAGATTTTTGTTCGCCTCTGTGGTGAAAGTGTTGTCAAGGCATGGGAGGGCTACCAACGTGTGAAGAATATTATGCATCTGGTTGTTATTGTACAGTACGGATTGGTTAATAGGGAGGAAGTTCATAGTGGTGCTGGAGGTATTGCTATTGTTTTGATTAACATATCATATGGGATACCCAATTTTAAAAAGTTTGTTAAATGATGACTGTTTCGTTTTAACATATTATTTTTCTTTGTTTAGATGAGGTTTGTATTAAGCTGGGAAACCCAGGACTTCATTTGTTTGTGTTAGATAATTGAAGTCATAATCGTTGTTCGGGTAGCTTCAATTTAATTGTGTTCATTATAATTAAACAATGTTGCTCTATCACATTATAATGTAGTAGGCTCAAGCTTTGTTTTTCAAATTTATGACCATTTTGCCCCTAATTACAATTTATTCAATACAATTGTCCCTGACAAAAATTAGTGCTTAATCATGTAATAATGTCCCAGAAAATACATCAAATCCCAATTTAATTATGAAATATCATATAAAAATATGGTTCAATCAATGTGATATTGTAATGCCTAATGGATTGGTCCACATTCGAGGCCAATGAATGGCCCAATGCACCAGGAACCTATTAGAATTGGCCGACGAAAAATGATATTGCGAGCTGCGAGATAAATTTATAAGAGTGGTTTTGTTTCATAAAATGCAAAAGCGTTTTTTTTTAAGCTGATCCAAACAGTTTACCAATCCTTCGATTAAAAAAAAATAAAAACAGCTTACCAATCTAATTAAGGATAACTTTTCTAATTATTAATACGAGTTTTTTTCATGCATAAACCTTCAAACTTTTAATCTTGTTCAAGAGATTCAAAATTGCTTCTCGCACGCAAATCCCAAGAGTCATAAGAACAAGCTATATTCAACTATTTAGTATTTAAAAGTGCTATTTGTTCAAATTCAGGTATTATCAAGTGATTTAAATTAACACTCATTTGTACAAAAACAGAACTATTTCATGAGATAATTTCCGCAGACACACACAAAAGTACATACGATTGGTATTATATATTACAATGCCATATGATTATTTCAGAAGTTTAGATACACATCATCACATTAAAGTATCACAAAACATATCAAACCAAAGTAGATTACGACATTTTAAAGAAGTCATTAGAACATTTATAGATATCAGTTATTGGGTTGATTGGTAAGCTTGTTTCTGTTGAGATGAGCTTTGGCCATTTCAGAAATGTTGGCTAGAGATTGAATTGCATTGGAAGCTAAAGGGGCATTGGCTAAAGCATCTTCCTTGAGTTCATACTCAACTGTTGATTTGATTATGCTTGATTCTTCTCCTTTCTCTATCACTTCAAAGCGAACCCTAAACAGAGTAAACCCTAATTCCAAATACCCTCCTTCTACTACTTCCGTTTCTTTGATTCGATTCTCATTGTCTACGTTTGTGAACTTCTCCTTGTAAAATGCTGGCCCTGGTGTACCTAACAAACTCACACCAAAACTCGATGCAGTTAATACATATAAGGATAAGTATAAATAGGGAGCCCTAATCTTAGTTGTCACTGCATTAATTAGCTGTTGTTATTCATTTGATAAATTAGAGTTTTTTTTTGTACTTGTTAAAAACTATTTTTGATTTGTTGCCACTGATATTCAACAAAGGAATATTTGTAAAATTAGTTGGCGCTATCTTTAGTTGTTGTTGTTGTCATCATTTGAATTTCAAGTAAAGGCATTTAGGTAATTTTGTTACAAAATTTAATCCTATTATAGCAACTAATGAGAGATAGTTAAGTTATTAACTTTATCTGAAAATGGAATAAGTTTCCGATTTTACCTATATTTAAAAAGAAGTTTTTCATATTTGTATTATTATATTTTCTCTCATAGTTAATGACTTTAAGTGTGGGTGATATTGCAAACAATTAATTAAATATACTCTATCTAATCCCTTTTATAAGCAACAACTACTCAAATCACGTAAAATAAGTTATTGGTTAAAATTGGTTTAAAGCAATAAATGTGCAACAGATGCAATATTACCCTTATTCATGAAGATAATGAGTGTGAGAGAGAATGGGTGGAAAAAATATATGAATGAGACATGTAATTAATTCAAGTAAAAATGAAAAAAGTGCATTAAATTTTTAGACAAAGCCAAATTGTTGCTTATATATAAGATAAACCCTATGTAAGATAATGTTGTTTATAAATAAGATGAGAAAGAAGCGCTTTTTTATGATAAGGATCATTTAATATATCTCTTCTAAGATGTAATGTGCCTTATGATAAGGATTACGGGTAGAGATATTAAGGCGAAATTAAATCAGTAGTTAGTTGGTTAAGACCCTAGTCTATATAAAGGGTCATGGTTAATGTGCTGGGTGTGTAGGATAGTTAAATCATCATCATGTTTATAGAAGAAGTTCCTCTTAGTCCCCAAGTGAGGTTGTTAATCACCCTCAAGTGAGGGATGATATTGTTAAACCCAAACGGGTTACGGTTTGCATGAGCATATAATTTTTATGTTGTTAATACAATATTCTTCATCTTTTTCATCATGTTTCTCTAATTATTATTGTTTATATGGTACCAGTGCAGATTACATCTACGAGGCCCTGTTGTAGTGGTCCAGTTCTTGTTTCTTAGATGAAGAGAGCCCCATATTCAAGAACGACGTCGCATGGTTGATTATCAAGCTCGAATCTTGATTCTCCACCACAAGATTGATCAAACGTCTAGCTTTTCTTCTTCCAATTTCCACCAAGATTCGAAGTTTGCTCTCAGTGCAGTTGAATCCTCCACTAATCGCGATGTCGACAGCCTGAGAAATCTTCGGAAACATGATTGTATCACGCGCTATCAACATAATCGTTCCGCTGTTGCAATTTCGCCATTTGGGCCGCCTTTCGCCGGATTTGTTGGATCGTCGCTGACTCTTTTTTCATCCAAGACCAAAGATAGCCAAATCAACCGTTGCCTGAGCCCTAGATTCTTGATTCTCCGATCCTTCTCCACCTGTATTCTGCTATGGGCGTCTCTGATTTCAAGATCGAAGCCTGGGTTGAAGCTAGCGGAGCGTCATAATTTTTCATTCACAGTCCGTCAGGGCTGTGTCCACCGCCATCGAAATCTGGTTGTGGTTTGCGGTGGAGCATGGCGTTCGTTTACGTCTCCCTGCTGTGCGAATTCATCTTCCGTCGAGGGTTCAATGATTCCCCCGCGTCGCTGCAAATTTGGTTTCTCTTCTTTAGACCAACTATCATCGAATTCTCAATTCAGATCAGGGATAAGAAAAGTGCCAGAAGAATTGGAACATCGTGTGGGTCAGATTCTTGTTCCAAGCGTCGTCTTCCGTTCAAACCTTTCTAGTGGATTTGGAGGAGACATTGGTCTGTGATAAGTCCCTGGTATATTCGCTTATTTGACTTCATTATCCCAGTCTTGATTGCCTCTATAGCCATTTTTTTGAAGACATTTTGAGGAACTGCAGAAGCACAGACATGCTGTCTTGCTTTTGCCCTGTATCTTGTGGTGAAGGCCTCATACAGGTCTTTGGTCTGGTTTCAAAATAGTTGTGAGGCCCCTGATATACTTGGGTTTGGTGTTTTAAGATTCATCACTTTGGGTCATTGGATTGTTAGTCCTTCCCAGCTTATGGATTCATTAGAGTAACTCATTTGCATTAAGGAATAATTTCTCCAAGTCAGCGAGACTCATTTTTTGACAGGCACACTTTTTGAATGAGTTGTTATTGTAATCTAAAACTCTTTAAGGAGACCCACATGGCCATACTTGAATGGTTATAGCTTTCAAGTTACATTCATGTGCCACTACTGGTGTTAATGCGGCCTGGTTTTGAACGTCGCAAAGAACGTTTCATTATTGAAGGTTCTGGTTAACAATTTAACAGAGATTTATGCAAGGCTAGCTTGCTGATTTTTCTGGTTTTCATGGCTTTGTTCTTCTTTAGTGCCACTCTCAGTAGATATATAGATGGTGTTTAAGACTGTTGCTTGATATTTCATCGCGGCATAAAGTTTCCATACGCTAATTATCAGTTTCGATGCTTTTGGATATGTTTTGGTGGTTTAATTGGAACACATTTTGGGTGGCGTTGTCCATTCTGGGTGGAGTCTGCATTGAGGATTCCATGTATTATTATGGGATTCTATATGAAGCCTTTGCATATGAAAGGTTCTGTTCCTCCTGAATCACAAAAGGCAGTGGCGCCTGAGATAGTTGTTTTACAAGCTCAAGATACAAAGGCTTCAAATGGCGAAGGTGACTCACTGTCCTTAAAGTCAAAGTTTGAAGAGAAAAGCTTATACGAACCATCCAAGTGGTTGACACCAGCAAGATGTGAAGGCTTATATGGGATTAGATCTCACAATTTATGAAAGATGTGAAAGTTCTTTTGCTTAATAAGGGTCAACAATCTTGGAAGGCGAGAAGGATCATGACAGGATTAGGGAATGTAATCATATACAGTGCAGAATCATATATTTTAATGGGTGCAGAAGATTGCAAATACAAGAGGTTGCGCATTGGTTTTGGTCAAAGAAGTACGAGCAAGGCAAAGAATATTGATGGTTTTGCCTACAAGAGAAGCATGCCAGTAAATACGGAGAAGAATTTTTTGAAAAACTCTTTGTATTGTGAATTGAAATTGTTTGGTTTCATTCACCTTAACCCTCTTGTTTTTGTGCTGCAAGTTGACACTTATATGAGTTTAAGAGGTGTCAACTTGGGGCATGTTAGAGATATTAAGATAAAATTAAATCAATAATTAGTTGGTTGAGACCCTAGTCTATATAAAGAATCCTAGTTTATAGAGAGATGTGTAGGATAGTTAAATCTCATCATGTTTATAGAGGAAGTTCCTCTTAACCTCCAAGTGGGGTTGTTAATCACCTTTAAGTGAGAGATGATATTGTTAAATCCAAACGGGTTAAAGTTTGCATAAGCATGTTGCTTTTATATTGTTAATACTTTTCATTATGTTTCTCTAATGATTATTGTTTACGGTTACATTAAATGGTGGCGTTATATTCTAAATTTCACACATGATTATTACAGTTTGAATGACTGAAATCGAATCGTTTTTTGTCAGCCTGCATACCGGTGATTTTTTTTTTTTTTTTTTTGGTTGGGTTAGTGCAATATCTCTTTAACGATAAAATGCTATTATCAAGAAGAGAGGGAAAAAAGTATTGACCATGGAATATATATATATATATATATATATATATATATACCTGGGACAAATGTTAATTTGAGGATAGTTCCAACTCCTCCATCACCTTCAACAAACTCCACCTTCTGAAACAAACTTGGCATCTCTTTCCCAAGAAGTTCTCCGAACCGAGTCGTGCCGAAGAGGTCCCATGCATAGCTCGCCGGCACGTCCAGCTCTAGCTCGTGCTCAAGTTTCCCAGACATCTCTTTGATTTAATTGTCTGCAATGAATAGCTTTTTATGAGTCTCGTGCGCTTTATATGATGAAATTCAAACAGTGACAAATCTCAAGGTTCAGAATTTTTCGTCACAAAATAGGGGTGAGAACAGGCCAAGTGGGACTTTTTCCTTAACAGAGCAGGCTTTGTTTTATATTAGAATGGCCTGATTCTGACCCGTGGCCAATAAAAGATCAATTTTTAAGCCTGAGTCTAACCGGTACAAAGGCTTAACCTGTGGCCTGTTAAGTGGCCTGAAACTTTAAAACGATGAAGATGACGGAGAAGATGAGGGAGACGATGACGGAGAAGGGAGGACAGATGAAGATGACGATGAGACAAGGAGGGGAGTAGCAGAAAAACGATGCCTGACGGAGAATTCAGAAGGGACAACAGACCCCTGACGGAGACGATGAGACAGATGACGGTGAGACAGACCTCTGACGAAGAACTGACAACGGTGAGTGCTTGTGAGAGATGATGCCGACGGTGAGTGCTTATGAGAGACGATGCCGACGGTGAGGACGCTTTTGAGAGACTGAGGGACGATGATGTGAGTTATGAGACAGATTTTTAGGGGGGGGGGGGGAAGTTGAGAAAGACGACGTTGTGAGACAATGAGGAGTGCTTGTGAGTTATTTGATCGAAAGAAAAAGGTACTGCTTATGAGTTGGACACTTGTGACTTTGAGTGCTTTGTGAGCTGGACAATTGAAGAAACATATCTCATTAGAATATTATCTGTCGGTGTGACCGATTGAAAAAAAAAAAAGTTAGCTTGTAAATACAATCTCACCCTCAATTTGTTTTTTTTATGTTAACAAGCCAGCCTGATAGTCTAAAAGGCCTACTAACAAGCCTAATCCTAACCTCATAAATAAGACAAGTTTTGAAGCAGGCCTTGACTTAGCCTATTAGCCTGATAGGTCAGGTCAGAAACAGGCCAGGATGCAGGCTTCTGATAAGCCGCCCGGCATATTCTCACCCCGAGTCACAATATCCCTTAAGATTCCTAGAATATGTTATATTCCCTTTGGTCCTTATTATAAGACACCAATTACTAATTCTCACAAATCAATAAAGGTAGTTAAAAGTATTAAAGTTGTCCTAAAATTCAAGTGATTTTTAATATTACCCTTATCAACTACACTAAACTTAAATATCCATTAATTATTACTTTTTCCTACTACCCTTATTAAATATGGGCATACATGAAAAGATAAATTAAATATTTTTTGAAAACTTATAAGTACCTTATAAAAATTACTAAAAATATTTATTAGTTGATGACTTGTAAAAAAGCAAGAGAGAATACTTATCTACCTTGATTTGTGTGGCTTTCTTTCTTTCTTGTTGTTGTTGATGTTGTTGTTATTATTTTGTCAAGAAGTGTGTGGACGTATATGAGATGGGAATAATAATTTTTAGGGGGGAAAAAACAAGAGAAAAATCTTTGCCGATCAGTAATTAGCTTGGTGTACAAGTTATCAAATGAAAATTTTCTTCCTTTCAAAACTTGCATAGAACTTCTTTTTAGTGATAACTAAACGTAAGCTGTACGGACTTCTTCTGTGAAGAACAAATCATGCGGATTTCTAAAACTTTTTGTTAACGTGGTACCAATTTCTTCGTCCATGTTTCAAAATTAGTACAAACTTCTAGTGAAAATAAAAATAAATATATTGATATCTTATCGATCAGTATCTCCGGAATTACACAAATCTCTTTTTTAGGATTAATATAATCTTTAATTCCTGAAATTTGCCTTCATTTTGGTTTTAGCGCCTTAAGTTTTAAACCAAAGGTTTTAATCCCTTAAGTTTCATTTCTTTTAAAATACTAGTCCCTGTAATTAAACAAAAATTTGGACCATTTTACCCCATGAGGAACCAAAACCTCTTATTTAAAACTTAGGGACTAAAACCAAAATGAGAGCAAACTTGAAAAACCAGAGATTATATTAACCCTCTTTTTTTATTTTAATTAAATCTTGTATATATTTAAAAATAGGAGAGATGTTTGTGTAATTTTAACATAATTTAATTAATAGATAGTTATGTATATAATTTTTAATATTATTTTTGGAAAAACTACGCTAACTTTGAAAATGCATTAAAAAAAGTCTTTATAATATACTTTATATTCCTATACATATATACATCGATGAAGCCAAACAAAAAAGTCAACACTAAAAAATAAATCTGTTTACAGCACTGTTGAACTATTGTAATGTGGTAAGTACTCCGCCCAAAACTATTCATTACCATGTGTTAATCTTATCAAGAGAGTAAATTAAAATAGTAGAAAAACAATTCCAATGAGTTGAGAGGCTGCACGTTAGAATCAAATTAAAACACATATTTCAAGTTTACTTTAAGTCTTAATTAATTACTTTAAAAGAAAATATTATAGAAGAAGCTTACTGGAGTCATAGCAAATATATGTTCAAAGGAAGCACAGCAAAGTCTGAGACTCACTCCTATCGTTACTACAAAAAACATACTATTATCGATGGAATTACCCACGGAATTATTTTCGTCATTAATTTCCAACGGATTACTCATAGATTTTCCCCCAGAAAAATCACCAACGGATTTTCTACAGAAAACTTTTGTCCATAAATTCTATCAGAGAATTCCATCCGAAAATAAATTTTCCAACGGAATTACTGACGGAAAAACATTCTATCTATAATTACCGACGAATTAAAGATAGAAAAAATTCTGTCGGTAAGTACCGACGAATTATCCATTGAATTTTTTTTGTAGGTAATTGCTAATGGAATTATCCACAAAATTTTATGGGTAATTTTAGCAAGAAATTACCGACGGAATTCCGTGGGTAATATGTAGGTAAAATTAATAATTTTTTATTATATTTTAATAATTTATATAAAATAATAAAAATAAAAATAATCTATAAAAAAATATTTAAAAATCAGAAAATTAATATTTAATATAATATATTAAAGGGAAAATTCCAAAAAACTACACTCAAAATATAAAAAGGACAAATCAGTACATCGAAATTCAGAAAAGACGAATCAGGCGAGTGTCAGAAAAAGGAGGAATCTGTCCTTTTGAAATTTCGGCCAAATTACGAAAATACCCTTTAGCACTTTATGCACACTTCAGAATAACAACATGATATTTGTAATTAACACCTCCGGATTCGTTATTAACAACTTCAATTCTTCTTTTACAATTCACAAGTTTCAGGGCCAATAATACCACCGATCTCGCCATTAACAACTCCGGATTCGATATTAACAACTCCATTTTCTTCTTTCGCACTTAACAAATTTCAGGGCCAATAACACCATTGATCTCGCCATTAACAACTCCGGATTCGCCATTAACAACTCCTATGTTGTTATTCCTACTGAAGGCTGAAGGGCATTTTCGTCATTTGGCCGAAATTTCATAATGCCAGATTCCTCTGCCCGTCTGTCAAAAAACAAGATTAAATTATCCATTAAATTAGTAATGGAATTTGTGACGGAATAACAACGGAATTGGTGACGGAATTTAGTTATGGACATTAGAAATGGAATCATAGACGGATCAGAGATGGAATTTAGAGACGGAATAATTCCCGTCTCTAAATTCCGTCTCTAATCCGTGCCCGATTCCGTCTCTAAAATTAATGACGGATTTATTCATTGTTTAGAGACGGAATAGTGACGGAATTAATTCCGTCGTTAATTTCCGTCTCTAATTTGCCCTTTTTTTTGTAGTGATAACTCTAGATTAAAATTCAATTAAACTTTTCCTATTTGAATTGGTGTTTGAGAAGCACATTCATGTAAGTCAAGATAAAACTCTTCTCACATACTTACCTCATATACCATAAATCACATTATTAAAATAACTTCTATCACTAACCCAAATGGACATGGATATTGCGATGAAAACAGCAAAACTGACCTATATATATGAACTTATTATAGAGAGTAATATATATCTACCATGTACAAATGTTACTTTGATGACAGTTACAACTCCTTCATCGTCACCTTCAACAGAATCTGTACCTTTTGAAACAGACTTGACATCTCTTTCTCGACAAGTTCTCAGCATCGAAGCGTGCCGAAGAGGTCCCCCGCCTCAAGCTAGCCAGTACACTAGCTCATACTCAAGAGACGTCCTTGCAGAGTCATCTCTGATCATTTTCTAATGAACAAGGTACGAAAATTCGGATTGGTTAATCAACCGGTTATAGTATAGGTTTAAGGGTTAGTAGGTCAATCAAGGTTTAACCGGTAGTTGAATCGGTCATATTAAAATATTATAATTTATTAGTAACAATATATATTAATATATTTTTAAACTTCTATAGATAAAAATGAAGATTTTTAGAAAAAAAAATGTTTAAAATCTATTAATGTTAGTTATAATATCTATACTTATACAATGATATCTCATTTCCTATAATTATTATATCTTTTTAAATAATTTTTTTCATTATCTTCTTCATTTTTTTAAATTTGTTCTTTCTTTACCTACTTTTTTTCATTTTGGTCTTCAACCTTCCATTTTCCCTTAAAAAATCATAAAATAAAAATTTGAAAAAAGAAAAAGAAAGAAACTGGTTCAACCGGTTACACCGGTTTTGACCGATTCTAACCGGTCCAACCGGTTTCAGACCGGTTTGACAGTTTAACCATCAAACCAAACCGGGCTACTGACCGATTCCCAATTCAACCGATCAAACGCACCGGTTCAGTCCGGTTTTTTGTTTTATGCTAATTAAACTCAATAGCATGATCTCCAGCCAGAATTTGAATTATTGTGCTTCTTTATTGAGTTTCTTTCTGAGTTACGTGGTTATATATATGTATATATGATCGCAATGATATGTCATGTATGTGGGGGCAAATATTATCTCTGGCTTTAAAATGTGTGATCACAATGGCTACGTACCTTTCATGTCCGAAATGTCATTCTCAACTTTATTTGATTTTTCTTTCCTCTTTTTCTTTATTGTGAAGTAATGTGTGGATGTATTGAACTGGAAAAATATATTTTTTATTGGGGACAATCAAATCAAGTTATTCTATATTTTAGTAAAATTATATTAGAAATTATTAATTTTTTTAAAAATATATTAACACATTATATTAAAAAAATTATATGATTTTTAATTGATAATATTTTCAACTTATTTCTAATATTACTTGCATTTTTCCTTAATTATACATACATACGTACTCTTATCACCCATCTTTATTGTTAGATTTTTAAATGGTTCATAATTAATTTAATTTTATATTTTAAATAAATTTTTATTTTAATACATATAAAAATTAAAAGGAAAATTTCCTGAAAAATTCATCTAAAATAAGAAAAAGACAAATCAGTGAGTCCAATATTACAAATATCAAATCGGACCTATAGGAGGAATATGGAATTTGTGAATGTTTCCAAATGATCAATCGGTCCCTAGCAACATTTAGAAAGTTCAAGTTATCAATATGTATACTGAAGTTGTTAATTATAATTCTTAAGTTGTCATTTTCTATACCTAAGTTAATTAACAACTTCGATATACATATTGACAACTTAAGCTCCCTAAATACCAACAATCTTATAGATAATATTTTAAAGCCACGCATGTCAAGAAACACTGACTACTTATGCATAGAGAATAATAACTTAAGAATCGTAATTAACAACTTTAATATACATATTAACAACTTGAGCTTCCTACATGTTGTCAGGGACAGATTGGTCATTTGAAAATATTTGTAAATCCCAAATTCTTCCCACAAATATGACTTAAGATTTATGATATTGGACTCCCTGATTTATCTTTTTCCTATTTCAAACGTATTTTTTAGGATAATCTTATAAATACAACTTCTTATAAAAATGAATTTATCATTTAAAAAATCATAAATTAAAAATTTTAAATTTTAACCGTTCATATTAAATTTAAACGGTTGAGATCTTATCATTGTGATAAGAAATTAGTTACTCATAACTGTGATGAGCACCAAATATTGACATAAATACCATTGCATGTTTGATTAGGATGTTTTTCGTACGTTAGCCTTGGGGTCGATAATCAAAAATTAACTAAGGATTGCGTATAGGCAAACCTAGGATCGTTCTCTCTTCTCGAAGAGCCTTTTATTGAATCTTAAGTAATCTAAATACCATGCAAATGCAATAAAACAAGGGGAAATGGATTTTTTTTTAAAAAAATTAATAACTAAAAGAAAGATGCAATTTAATTAAGTGCTAATCTATTGTTTTTTTGTATTTTTTTACTTATAAAAATGGGATGGATAAGAGTGAATGTAACGGTATGAAGTTGAAAATATGAATGATAAATGCTCTTGGTAATGAAGAAATAATAATCCTTACTCAAAAATATTATGGGAGTTAAAATTCATTAAGTCTTAAGAAAAACCTCAAAAAAAAACACTTGAGTCCAATATTCACAATTAATAGTAGCTCCTACAAACGTAACTAACTACTACATTTTGAGATATTGTTTAAAATCACTTAATGTGTAATTGAAATTAGAATAATGCAATATGAGTCTTCTTAAATTTAAGCACTAAACAACCCCTCAAAAATACAAATCAACTATGACGAGGAAGAGGAAGGCCGCCGGCGACAAGAAAAGAGGAAGGAAGGAAGAGGATGAAGGTAACCACATCCCAGCTCTCCGCGACGCTGAAACTCTGTCTCATCTTTTTTTTTTCCACGTGGGGTCTCTTTTGAAGAAGGTCTTTGGTCAAAACCTATTTCACCAGGGACCTATTTGAAACATAAAAAGTTCTGAAGAAGGGCGAAACTGAATATTTTTGAAACATTGGTGAGGTTTATTTGTAATTTCCAAATATTTTGGGTTTTTTATGTAAATTTCTCTGCCCCTTTCCTTCACAAAGTTGAAATTTTCAGAATTTATAGGGCCCTTTCCTGTAAATTTCCCCATCATCAAAATATTAATTTAACCCTCCAAAATCTCAAATTTTTTTAATCACCTACAATGCAAGATTAAGCATAAGGTAGCATCCAAAGTCCAAGAGAACATTTGTATGCATGATTAACAAATTTATGACCATTTTGTCCCTAATTACAATTAATTCAATACAATTGTCCCTGACTAAAATTAGTGCTTAATCATGCAATAATGTCCCAGAAAATACATCAAATCCCAATTTAATTATGAAATATCATATAAAAATATGGTTCAATCAATATAATAGTGTAATGCCTAATGGATTGGTCCACATTCAAGGCCTATGAATGGCCCAATGCACCAGGAACCTATTAGAATTGGCCGAAGAAAAAATGGTATAGTGAGCTGTAAGGTAAATTTATAAGAGTGGTTTTGTTTCATAAAATGCAAAAGCGTTTTTTTTTTCTAAGCTGATCCAAACAGTTTACCAGTCCTTCGATTAAAAAAAATAAAAACAGCTTACCAATCTAATTAGGGATAACTTTTCTAATTAATACGAGTTTTTTTTCATGCATAAAGCTTCAAACTTTTAATCTTGTTCAAGAGATTCAAAATTGCTTCTCGCACGCAAATCCCAAGAGTCATAAGAACAAGCTATATTCAACTATTTAGTATTTAAAAGTGCTATTTGTTCAAATTCAGGTATTATCACGTGATTTAAATTAACACTCATTTGTACAAAAACAGAACTATTTCATGAGATAATTTCCGCAGACACACACAAAAGTACATACGATTGGTATTATATATTACAATGCCATATGATTATTTCAGAAGTTTAGATACACATCATCACATTAAAGTATCACAAAACATATCAAACCAAAGCAGATTACGACATTTTAAAGAAGTCATTAGAACATTTATAGATATCATCAGTTATTGGGTTGATTGGTAAGCTTGTTTCTGTTGAGATGAGCTTTGGCCATTTCAGAAATGTTGGCTAGAGATTGAATTGCATTGGAAGCTAAAGGGGCATTGGCTAAAGCATCTTCCTTGAGTTCATACTCAACTGTTGATTTGATTATGCTTGATTCTTCTCCTTTCTCTATCACTTCAAAGCGAACCCTAAACAGAGTAAACCCTAATTCCAAATACCCTCCTTCTACTACTTCCGTTTCTTTGATTCGATACTCATTGTCTACCTTTGTGAACTTCTCCTTGTAAAATGATGGCCCTGGTGTACCTAATCAAACTCACACCAAAACTCGATGCTGTTAATACATATAAGGATAAGTATAAATAGGGAGCCCTAATCTTAGTTGTCACTGCATTAATTAGCTGTTGTTATTGATTTGATAAGTTAGAGTTTTTTTTTTTTTTTTTACTTGTTAAAAACTATTTTTGATTTGTTGCCACTGATATTCAACAAAGGAATATTTGTAAAATTAGTTGTCAATTTGTTTAATTGTTGTTGTTGTTGTCATCATTTGAATTACAAGTAAAGGCCTTTAGGTAATTTTGTTACAAAATTTAATCCTATTATAGCAACTAATGAGAGATAGTTAAGTATGGAATAAGTTTCTGATTTTACCTATATTTAAAAAGAAGTTTTTGATATTTGTATTATTACATTTTCTCTCATAGTTAATGACTTTAAGTGTGGGTGATATTGCAAAAAATTAATTAAATATACTTCTTCCGGTCCCTTTTTTAAACAACAAATACTCAAATCACATAAAATAAATTGTTGGTTAAAATTGGTTTAAAGCAATAAATGTGTAACAGATGCAATATTACCCTTATTCATGAAGATAATGAGTGTAAGGAGAATGGGTGGAAAGAATATATGAAGGAAACATATAATTAATTCCAGTAAAAATGAAAAAAGTGCATTAAAGTTTCAGACAAGGCCAAATTGTTGCTTATGTATAAGATAAACCCTATGTGAGAGAATGTTGTTTATAAATTAAATAAGATGAGAAAGAAGCGCTTTTTTATGATAAGGATCATCTAATATATCTCTTCTAAGATGTAACGTGCCTTATGATAAGGATTACATTAAATGGTGGCCTTATATTCAAACATGATTATTACATTTTGAATGACTGAAATCGAATCGTGTTTTGTCAGCCTGCATACAGGTGATTTTTGTTTTTTTGTTTTGGTTGGGTTAGTGCAATGTCTCTTTAACAATAAAATGCTATTATCAAAAAAATGAGGGAAAAAAAGTAATACCCATGGAATACACACACACACACACACACCTGGCACAAATGTTAATTTGAGGATAGTTCCAACTCCTCCATCACCTTCAACAAGCTCCACCTTCTGAAACAAACTTGGCATCTCTTTCTCAACAAGCTCTCCGATCCGGATCGTGCCGAAGAGGTCCCATGCATAGCTCGCCGGCACGTCCAGCTCTAGCTCGTGCTCAAATTTCCCAGACATCTCTTTGATTTGATTTTCTGCAATGAATAGCTTTTTCTGAGTCTTGTGCGGTTTATATGATGATAATGAAATTCAAATAGTGACAAATCTCAAGGTTAAGAATTTTTCGTCACAATGCCCCCCTAGGATTCCCAAAATATGCTATACTTATCAACCTTGATTTGTGTGGCCTTCTTTCTTTCTTTCTTGTTGTTGTTGATGTTGTAATTATTATTTTGTCAAGTAGTGTGTGGACGTATATGAAATGGGAATAATAATTTTTAGGGGCAAAAAACAAGAGAAAAATCTTTGCCGATCAGTAATTAGCTTGGTGTACAATCAATCAAAAGAAAATGTTCTTACTTTCAAAACTTGTATTGAACCTTTTTTTTAATGACAACTAAACGTA
Source organism: Inga laurina (assembly GCA_963855925.1). Taxonomy (NCBI): domain Eukaryota; kingdom Viridiplantae; phylum Streptophyta; class Magnoliopsida; order Fabales; family Fabaceae; genus Inga; species Inga laurina. The sequence continues at coordinate 44,081,528 of OY979707.1, read as the reverse complement.
AGCTGTACGGACTTCTTCTGTGAAGAACAAATCATACGTTGTACCAATGTCTTCGCCCATATTTCAAAATTAGTACAAACTTCTAGTGAAAATAAAAATAAATTATATTGATATCTTATCAATCAGTATCTTCGTAATTACACAAATCTCTTTTCTAGTGTTAGTATAGTCTTTGGTCCTTGAAAGTTTGCGTTTGTTTAGTTTTGGTCCCTCAAATTTTAAACTAGAGGTTTTAATCTCTTAAGTTTAATTTATTTTAAAGGTTAAGGGGCAAAACTACCCTTAAACTTTTCTCAAAAGTGCACCCACCTCCATAAACTTTTTTTTGACGCAAAAATAATCATGAACTTTTAAAAAGAGGGCAAAAGTGACACCATCGTTATTGGTCATTTACTCAAAAGTGTTTAATGGGCAAAAATACCCATAAACTTTTCTCAAAAGTGCACCTACCGCCATAAACTTTTTTTTGGGTGCAAAAGCAACCATAAACTTTCAAAAATAGGGCAAAAGTGACGGTTCTCTTACTGGGTTCAAATGTCATCTTTTAATTGTTCTAAGTCCAAGAAAAGACCACCGCGACTTGTCCATCATAATTTTTCCAAACCAAAAATTGAAAAACCAATATGTAAGGAAAATGACGTCACTATCCTACTCTCACCGACCTGCCATAAATGGAATTATTGAGATTGATGGTGTCGCAAACGCAGTTGCCAAAATTAAAGAACAATTAAAAGAGGTGAAAAGCGAAAGTGAAAAAGAAGAATGAGAGAGGACCAAAAAAAAAAAAGGAGAGAAATAGGGGGAGTAGGTTGCCACCTTCTCTTCTCCCCACCACACCACTGCTCTTGCCTCCTCCAATAAAGATAATGTCGACATCCTACTCTCACCAAGCTGCGATGATGATGGGGAAGGATCTCAACAATTCCATTTGCAGCACGTCGGTGAAAGTAGGATGGCGATGTCATTTTCATTGAAGATGGGTTTTTCATTTTTCGGATTGGAAAAATTATGATGGACAAGTCGAGGTGTTTTTTTCCTGGACTTAGAATAATCAAAAGATGACATCTGAATCCAGTAAGAGAACCGTCACTTTTTCCCCGTTTTTAAAAATTTATGATTACTTTTACACCCAAAAAAAAGTTTATAATGGTGGGTGCACTTTTGAGAAAATTTTATGGGTATTTTTACTCCTTAAACACTTTTGAGTAAACAGCCTTAACGGTGGTGTCACTTTTACCTGCTTTTGAAAGTTCATGGTTATTTTTGCACAAAAAAAAAGTTTATAGTGGTGGGTGCGTTTTTTAGAAAAGTTTAAGAGTAGTTTTGCCCTTTAACCCTTATTTTAAAACACTAGTTCCTATAATTAAACAAAAATTTGGCCCATTCCCCCCCAACCCAGAGGCCAAAATCTCTTATTTAAAACTTAAAGGACCAAAACCAAAATAAGAGCAAATTTGAAGGACCAAAGATTAACCCTCCTTTTTATTTTAATTACATTATGTATATATTTGAAAATAAGAGAGATGTTTGTGTAATTTTAACATAATTTAATTAATAGATAGTTATATAATTGTAATATTGTTTTTGGGAAAACTAGCTAACTTTGAAAATACATTAAAAAAGTCTTTATAATATACTTCTTCCTATTCTAAATATAAGACAGAGTTGATTTTTTTAGAGATATTAAAAAACTAATTAAGTTATTTTAAAATATTTATATTTATTGTTTTTTCTCCAAATTATGTTTCCTAACTTATAAACTGATATATAATCTAATGATGCGCAATATATGATATGATTAAATAACTTATTTAATTTCCTTAATCTCTCCAAAATAAAAGTCAATGTGTCTTATATTTAGGATATGAGGGAATACTTTATATTTCTACACACACACATATATATATATGATGCCAAACAAAAAAGTCTACATTAACAATATAAATCTGTTTACCATTTCCCCAAACAAAAACTGTTTACAGCACTGTTGAACTATTGTTATGTGGTAAGGACTCCGCCCAAAACTATTCATAACCATGTGTTAATTAGTCTTATCAAGAGAGTAAATTAAAATAGTAGAAAAACAATCCCAATGAGTTGAGAGGCTACCCATTAGAATCAAATTAAAACACATATTTCAAGTTTTTCTCAAGTATTAATTAATTACTTTAAAAGAAAATATAAAAGAAGAAGCTTACTAGAGTCATAGCAAATATATGTTCAAAGGAAACACAGCAAAGTCTTTGAGACTTACTCCTATTATGTGTCTTTCCTTGATTCGTATTTGATCCCTCTCCTAAATATAATACTACCTCAAGTATTTAATACGAGATATTGCCCCTAGTCGTTGTATAATTTAGACTACAAACTAAATCTTATATCAAGGATCAGGGATAATAAGATATAATGAGGTGAGATATAATGTCTTAGTACATAACTACGTATATTTTTATATATGTAGGCAAACCACCACATACAAACATACCATATTAATTATTCACACATGTACAGCTACAAGTGAACAGAGCTTAAAACTAAACTAGATTAAAGCGACAAATCTTAGGTTCGGAATATTTAGTCAGTGCTCCACAAGATTCCCAAAATATGCTGTGCATACCAACCTTGATTTATCGTTTCTTTACTAATATTATTATTTTATTAAGTAATGTGTGTGGACACAAATGAAATGGGAAATAATAATTAAAAATAACAAGAGAAGCATCTTTGCCGATCAGTAGTGGCACCTAGCTTGGCATGAGCAAACAAATCAATTTCTTACTTTCAAAAAAACTTGTATAGATTTTTTCTGATGATCATAAATCATAAAACAAATGAATTTTTCCTAACTTCAGTTTGTATAATACAGTTGGAATAAAAATCATTTTGACAAACATTAATCTAAACAAGTCTTAATTAATGAGGTTTAAGGTTTAAGGTTTCCTTACTTCTGTTAATTGAAATATGTTAGAAATGATTTATAATAGATATTGAGTTCGATCGTATTATATTTTGAAATACAGTAATTAAGTATTATGGTCAGATGCTGCATATTTGAATCACATATTAATATATATATATATAGAGAGAGAGAGAGACAAACACAAATATAAATATATAGGTAAATACTTATGTCAAGTTTCTTATATCCATTTCGTCAAGTTTTCTAATCATACATGATCAAGTGTCTTATTTTAAATAATTATCATTTAACTATAAACCTATATGGAAAAAATAGGACACGTGGTCAAGTACGATTGAAAAATATGATGGAATGGATATAAGGAACTTGATGTATGATTTTAATATATACTCCTATGAAATTCCAATCAATTTCACAGACGTAAGCTACAAGACAATTACAAATGAAAGCAAGGGGTTTTTGTGTGATAGTGCACTTGATAGTTATATAAAAGCAGAGAAACGCAGAATGAGAGTGAAGGAAACATCATAAGCATATATATCTCTCTTTATTATATTATTCGAAAGGGGCAGGCTCTAACAGTGTGAGGTAGCGATATCGATCGAATCCGTGAGGCCAATATAGGCATCAGAAGAGTGTGTGTGTGTGTGAAGGTAGAATTTAATAATCATATCATCAAACATGTACGGAGAAATTGAGCATGAAGCAGAGTTGAACGTGGCGGCGAGGGAGGCGTGGGATCTCTACAGTTCGCTTCGGATGGGAAAGCTTCTGGAGAAAGAGCTCTCTATGTTGCAGAAGGTTGAAGTCATTGAAGGTGATGGAGGAGTAGGCACTGTCCAGAAAGTAACGTTTAAGCCAGGTAAATATTATTACATTAATTTATGAATATAAATTTCCACTAAATGATTTATGTTTTAATTTGGGAAAAATGGATCTAATAGTAATTATTGTTTAGTAGTCAAACATCTTACCTATAAAAAGTAAGAATTCCATATTAATCTTTTAGGAACTAATAGGTATGGTGGAATAAAATCCCACCTTAACTATCCAGTGTCGTGTTAGAGCTTTGTTAGAGCTCCGATCGGATGGCGATAAGGGTCAATGGTGGAGGGATTTTTTTTACATGAGGGTATTTATGTCATTCCATAAAAACTTATTCTCCAAAAACCTTATAGGAATTAATTACTGTATCATTTTTCTGGACGATCTTAAAAGGGTTAATATACTCTTTAATTCCTTAAGTTTATCCTTATTTTAGTTTTGATCCCTTAAGTTTTATTCTCCTTAAAACATTGGTTCATATAACTTAATAAAAAATTGAATCATTTTATCTCTAGAGAAACCAAAACCCATTGTTGAAATTTGAAGGATGAAAAGTAAAATAAGGACAAACTTGAGATATCAACAATTATATTAAACCATATTAAAATTTTGCATACTTTGGTTGTACTTATTTGTCATTATCTGCGAACAAATTAAATGAATGTTGATATATTGATGAATAATTATTCTTTTTTTTTATTTTATGAGTTGAATATTAGATTTGCAAGGACAACAAGGAAGCTATAAAGAGAAGTTCACAAAGATAGACAATAAGGACATGATCAAAGAAGTAGAGATAGTGGAAGGATGGTACTTAGAGCTTGGGTTTACTTCATATAGGACTCGATTACAAGTGATAGAGAAAGGAGAAGATTCAAGCTTCATCAAATCAACAATGGAGTATGAGTTCAAGGAGGAGGCTGCACCCATCGCCTCCCTCATCAACACAGAAATTTTGGCTCAGATTGCTCTTATTGCCAAAATTCATCTCAACCAAAACAAGCCTCCTACAAAAGAAGACAAATAAACTACACACACAGACACACTTGAAGTCTTTTCATATCGGACTTGGCTTTCCTTCTCTACCCTTCCAATTTACTTCCTCTTCACTACTCATATCTACTGTCAAATTGAAATTTGTGGGGTTCAAATGTAATGTTTTGTATAATTTCTAATAAAATGTGATGGAAATGAAAATAATAAGAAAAGGATTAAATGAAGATTCTAGAATATTTGAACACCATTAAAGAGATTTGAAGATTAATGAGAAAATTTAGAAATATTTTGGTTTAATGTTGATTTATCGTTATCTTTATTAATTGTTTTTCGCATTTAATTTTATAATTTCTAGAATGTTCTCTATTTAATTCTTAGGGTTAGAGTTGGGGTTATAAATAGCTTTCAACAATCTCTTTTTGTAGACTTCTTATGAATTGAATAAAAAGATTATTGAGCTTCCTCTTTAGGTCTCTCTTCCCTTCTCTCTCTATTCGTCTGGTCCTCTTTTCACACTTTCTTGTTGTCCTCCCTCCTCTCTTCTCTCTTTCTCTCCTCTATTCCCTCTCTTTCTCCTCTCTCTACTCTCCTTTCCCCTTCCCCATCCTGCATCAACATGTCAAATTATTAAAAATAAATAAGTTCAAACTGCTAAAGTTTAGTCGTGATTACTTAAAACTATTATTAAAAAAATATTTAACACAATAATTTTATAAAACATTAAATCTAAGCCGCTCAAATTTCAATCTGATGATGGATACGTGCAGTGAAAAGAAAGTGAATGGAAAGTTGAAGTGAAGCCGTTGTGCCCATGAATGGTTGAATATCGTATGTTTGGGGATCTCAGGAGCCTATGTTCGCTGCTTTATATTGTGCAAACGTTAAGTATGAATGTTGTATGGTTTAGGTGTTAAAGCGAAGACTTGGTGTTTGTGCAGTCTTCAGTGTGTGGGAGAGCTTGTTTATGGTGTCAATTATGGACTCAAATAAGGATTGTAAAAACTAGTTGTTGAATAATATGGCGTTGAAGAAACTAGTTTCTAATGTTGGCAATGATATTTTGACGGTCGTTGTATTTGTGGAAAATATTTTTTTCTCACTTGAGGTTATGCTACTCCAAAATATGTCAGATTAAAAATACTACATTTTTTTGGGTAATAATAGGAGTTGCTTTAAGAATCATTTATATTAAAATTTCAATGACTTAATTACATATTTTTAAACTATAAAAATCAAATGATGAACATGGCAGAGAATCAGAATGTGATGATATAAAGCTCTTCTTCAATCCATTTCAACGGTCTATTTTGGGAGAAAACCCATAATTACTTCAAAAAAAAAAAAAGAATCATTATAAATATTAAGAACAATATTTACTGTCATTAATATAAGAACAAATTAACTAATTTGGGGAGAGTAAAGAAGATAAATAATTTACTTAATTATAAAATATGTTACTAATTTCTCTGAAATATCTATGTGTATAATTAGGTTATATATCAATTTATAAGTAATACAAATTAACTTAGAGAAAAATGATAAATATTAATATTTCAAAATAATTTATTTAACTTCCTTAATTATTCCCAATTAATTAACTATTTTATATTAACAACTAGAAGTAGTATTACTTTTCTATTGCATTCCTAAATTTTCTCTTTTTTTTTTTAAAGCAGCTACTTGTCCACTATTAACCTCACAATGCCGATCATCACCACATTGCCACTATGTCAATTCAAAAACATATTTTTTAAAACATTTATCCAAATTGATTTTTTGTCTTTTTTGTTTCCAAAACTTAGGGCCTGTTTGTTTCCCTTTTCTATTTTCGGCTTTCAAAACAGTTCTATAAAATCATTTTTAAAAACAAGTTTTAAAACAAAAAATAATGTTTAATAATTGTTTTTAAAAAAATTTGTTTTTATTTTTGAAGCGATGTGACAGCCACTAGTAGTGTGATTTTGATAATAGATAGATGGTAACATCAAAAAACATAAAAACAAGAAAGCACCTAAAAGCTAGCCTTTTTTTATTATGTTCTCTCTTTTTTTTAATTCTATAAAATTGTTTTTGAGCACAAGTTTTGAAAAGAAAAATTAAAAAGTGTTCTATTAGTTTTGAAAAATATTTTTTTTTAATGACATGGTAGCAACCATCACCAATGGTAACAACCATCCCATCCCAATAGTGTGGTGTCGATGATAAATAGGTTATGATCTCCAAATAAAAGATAGAAAAACAAAGATAAGAAAACAACTAAAAATTATTTTCGTTTCACCTTTTTAAAACTTCTTTTTATTTTTTGTTTTTAAAAATATTTGTGGAAAACAATTTTCCAAACAAGTTTTGTTTTGAAAAGTTACAAAAAAAAAACTGTTTTAAAAAACAAAATTAAAAAAAATACCAATTGTTAAAAACAGTTTTTCAAACAAGGGTTTTAGATTTTTTGTTTTCAAAATTAAAAAAATATCTTTAAAAACAAAATCATAAACATTTCCAAAAACAATTTTATAAAACTGTTTAAAAAAAACAGAAAAAATAAACAAATAGGCCTTATTTTTTTCTTATTTCTAATGCCAAATTCTCAACAGTTGTAAGCCAAAACAAAGACTATCCCATTCTTTTGAATAAACAAGTCAAGAAACCAACACGAGTCAGATAAAAGCCACACCCTGCAGGAGAAAATTATTCATTCATTTCAGATTAACAAATTGAAGCTAAATAGAATACATGACTAGCGGAACAGTAGCCTTTCAAACAGCTGACACAACAATTTACAATTTGTAGAGCTTACATCACTTTCCTATGCTAAGATGTGGCCAAAGAATGTACCCAAAAATAACAAAGACAAGGGGCAAAAATATGGCACATGCACATCTTACTGCAGATTCAACATTTCCTTCTCTCCATTCTTAACTCCTACAAATTTATGGATAACAATGATATGCTACAAGTGGTTCAATTGAAGGCCAAAAAATATAAAACCTCCAAAAATGAGGAAATAAATTAGGTGCAAGGCAATAGTTCCTCAATCAGAAATTATCGGAGCAGGAACCCAAGGAAATGCAATAAAATGGGTGTCAGAGAATCTTACCACCAACTAAAATATCCGTTTTATTGTATAATTATGGGCTCTCTGCTATTTATGCGCTTGAAAATAATTAATAATCAATCATTTGATTGGAAGCCAAACAGCTTGATAGTTGATTTGTGAGGAAGTGTATGAAGCAAGCTCCATGGATGCATATGCTCTTAATCCTCTTAAAATTTCTGGGCATGACTCCTGACAGGATATGCAAAAATTAATTCAACCATCACCACCACCAAAGCACATATAATCATAGAGAAGACGAATGAACAGTTTTTGCAGCATCACACATAACAATTGTTGAAACAGTTAATTAAAGGACAAGGTAAGCACCAAGCAGTTTGTTGCACCTAGGAGAGAAGTTCACTTCCCCCATTAGTGTACAGGGAAAATATAACTAAAAGAGCTCCAGCTCGGTACAATACTTCATGACTACATTTTAAGATTGAATATAGTAGACACACCAGTGTGTTACACCTAGGAGAAAAGCGACTCAATTGCATCTGTATGCATAAATCTTGTTAAATAGATCTGAACCTCAGTTTTTCATTAATTTGAGTTGATATCACCATGTCTAGTTAAGAGAATGAAAAGAACAATTCTTTTTTTTTTTTGGCTAATGAGTATTGACCCTCCAATAAAAACCCAAGATTTAGGGGGGGGGGGGGGAATTTAATTTTGCAGAAAATTATTAAGAGGGCCTATGCAGAAGTCAAGCAAAATCATACCGTACCTCCAAATTTCATAGTAACCCAGCCATGACAAACCATCTAGAAAAATCATGTTGTAGGCCGAGTCATTGTAGATAAACCGCGTCCAACAGGAATAACTCCGGGATAAGCATCAGATGCTTCTTCCTCTTCTAAGGTAGCTGCATGATTGACACAAAAATTAACTTAAAGAATATTATATAAGCAACCAGAAACACAAAATTATACTTGTTCTGACATAATAGACTCTATTTGTAATTACTCCCTCTAGTCCTAATTATAAGATAAAGCTGGTTTTTTTAGAGAAATTAAGGAAGTTAATTAAATTAATTTAGAATATTTTTATTTTTATTTTTTTCTTCAAACTAATTAGTTTGACTAATAAATTAATATATATTCTAAGGATATATAATATATGATATGATTAAGTAACTTATTTAGCTTCCTTAATTTCTCCAAAAAAAGTTAACTTTGTTTTATAATTAGGACCAAAGGTAGTATTATTTCAACTTCTGCCAGAGAGCAACGCCCGCTTTTTTCTTTTTTGGCATCAGCATGTGCTTGTTTTATTACATGGAAACAATCTTGGAATCTATAAGGCCAAAACTGGAATTGGAATTCCTATAGAGTCTGTGAAGGGAATTTTGGCAGCAAGGCACTGAATAACTCCTTGGAAAAATATATAGGTAGAGAAAAATCTAGGAGGAGTTTATCAGGAAGAAAAAAATAAAGAGTGAGGACCGGGAAAGAGAAATTTGGAATGAATTTAAGCAGAGACCTCTAGCAATCTCAGAGCTAGAATATCTTCTATTTTTTCACATTTCTTATGCTGTTACTTCAGACGCAACCCTAGGGTTTCCATTAAACTCCTCTGAATTTAAGCATGTTTCAAGAGTAACGTCTCATTGCCTGATACCTAGCATATGAAAAAAGTCATTACACAGGCGAACAGACCCAGGAACATTAGAACTCTCACCTGTATTAGTAACTATTAATCTAAGTTTAGAATAGTCAATGCTTTAAACGGTTAATGAAAAATCTCATAGGGATTAAAATGGCAATGTCATCTTACTTTATCCTAGTTAAAATATTTACATCAATTGAGATAGTTGTTACCACTCCCTCCAGTCCTTAATATAAGACATATTTTGGGAGTTGATTTTGATTCTAAATATAAGACATAGTTTACAAATTTGTCAATGTTTTTCTCATTTACCCCTATTGATGCTCCCTCAACCATAATCAAGGAGGAGAAAGAATTAAGGAAGATGACTAGGGTGTTTTAAAAAATGCATATCATATTAACTAACTCAACTAACTTCTTTAATCTAATCAAATTAGGTAAACATGTTTTATATTAACAACTAGAGTTCTTTTTTATTATTATTTGTTTAAATATCTTTTCAAAGAACAAGCAATACTCTCTCAGTTTTGGCCTTGACAACCAATTAAGCAACAAATAGTTAACAAGAAACAAGCATCACCATCAGAGACTAGTTTTGAGAATAAAAAGCCTCAATTACAACAATAGGCAATTTGCCCGTCATGCAAAACCTAAGTTGGGATTCCAATTTAATTCCAGTTCAGTTGAAATTATAATTGGAGTTTAGTGCAGGTTTCAATTTAATTCCAGCGAATTGCACCGCTTTTTTTTTTCTTTGTGGTGGTGTTTTTTTTTTTGGTTTTGAAGGGGGGGGGGGGGGTTGGTTCAAATTGAGAATACTTGTGCACCTGCATTATCTTGTCCAGCCTGAGACCCAGCAATCCCAATGCATGAATATAGAGAACTGTCATCTACTTTTAACTGCTCATAGGCAAGGAATATATCCTCAATTGTTGCAGCTTCATAAAGAAATGTTAGATCCTTGATACATGATGTGTCCTGAAAACCACATTTAACGAAGACATCAATGCATCAAAAACACGCATGAATATGAAAAATTCAATTAAATTAAATTAACATCTTCAGTTTAAATTTCTTTAAACAGAAAAATGAACTTTAACTTGTTCAAAATATAACTAAGTCTACTTTTATTTGAAAACATAAAAGATTTGAATATTTGATCATCATAACTGGATACCAAGATTCAAACAATTTTATCTCACCTTTCTTGGAACAGAAGAAGCTTGCAAGTGAGCCATCAATCCCAGCCAGTAGGCATTTGACTTAATTTCAGCTTCATGTCTCATAAGAAGGGTCCGCTTAGCCTACAATAAACAAAAGCACCCAAAGATATTCAAGAATTTAAGGCCCAACTGCATTAGAAGGATGCAGCAGGTGGCTATGCTTTTGGAAGTTCTCTAAGTTTGACTTGTATCCTAAAGACAAACGTTGATGCTGAAATGTAATGCGAGAACAACTCAGAAAAATTCAATGACTAACCCTGTCCAATTCCCTCTCAGTAATTTTGTTGCTATGCAGACCCCTAAGAACATTTTTGCACGCATCAACGGCTCTGTGCACCTGAATATATTTTAAGTTACCACCAATAAACAAATTAAATTAGGCAATAACCACTTAGATTAAAAAAAAACAAAAGTAAGTATGAATAAGAGTGAAACCCACACAAAGCAAGTTTAAATAAGAATGAAACCCACACAAAGCAGGTTTAAATGAGAATGAAACCCACACCTTGCTTGGGGTTGACGTCACTGATATCACATACCATCCAAGTTTAAGCCTATCGAACAGGTTTAATTCAAAAGACACATCATAAGTCAAGCCCAATGAGTCTCTGACAGTTGTGAAAAGCCTATTCAACAAAATAAGTAATGTGTCAGGTTGTGAGCAAGGTTACAGCATTGAACAAAGAATGCTATTCAGGCAACCAGAAAACATACTGGCGATCAATATAAATACAAAAGCCTGGTACTGATGGCTTAGATCTCTACCACCCAGTAAAATAATGAAATATCTCTATGTTGCCTAACATTTCAAGAGTTTTAGACATTTTTAACTAATTACAGGAGTATATAATATCAAGCCTTTTTAATATAATTTGCATATAGCCACCAATCTTTTAAGTGTTTCCGATCTAAATCAAACTTTTAGTATTTTGTAAGTCAAAATCACAAGTTCAAGTCTTATAACTTCCATTTATAAAACATTCCCCTTACCTAATGTGCAACTAGCAGACCATGTTCCACTAGCAGAGTCACATGCCGTACAAGTTTCCCACCATCAATTCATTCAAGAATAAAATTCTAGGCACTAATGCACCTCAGTTAAACGCTCCAGTTTAAAAAGAGATCTAATCTGTAAGATTTTTTTCTATTGTGGATATGAGGAATTTTAATGTGAGCAAACTTTAGTACTCTTGAAGATTAACCAGTTCCCATCTAGGTCGGGAAAAATATATAGACGATTAAATTCTTAATTGGACAAAAATAGTAACAACATTGCTCAAGCATCGTCTATGATCAAGCTGACTGCAGGTGTGAAGGACAGTATACCTAGAATTTATAATCTCAGCCATCAGCCCCATAGTTATGCCAAAGAAAAGAGGATGACCACGAAGACTTCTTTGCAAATCACCTATCTTCTGAGAACCAGATGAGGACTGATCAACTGCACAAGAATTTAAGCATTTGAAGATAAAAAAATCTGAACAGTTATTCTGAGGTAATAATTTGCAATTATAGAGTATGATATCAAGCAGAAACCCACTATCACTTGTTGACGTATTATTAATTGACTCTAATAGGTCTTCTCCATCAACAGTAAAACCCCAACGGTTTGGTGCTGGTCCAGCAACGTATGCACATGCCCTCTCATCAGTGTCCTTCAAGAATACCTGTCCAAAAGCAAAAAAAACAAAAGTGTCACATGCCTAAAACATTAAGAGCATATCCCATCAGCTTCATAACCTATGAAACTTAATATTGTTCTACAATGTCACTGTGGGGATGGGGAGAAGAAAAAGAACATTGAAATAATATCCGTAGATTCTTACTTCTTGAAACTGCAAATCAGATGGAGATGGCCGAAATACAGGTGGGATAAATTTTTTATCTTCTTCACAATTTCTGGTGACGTGCGCTGTCCCGAGGTAATCAAGAATACAAGATTCAATTTCCTCCTCGGTGAAGTCCCCTACAATGCTTACCTACAGAACAAAAAGTTATTAAATATGCCACTAGTGTTGGAATGTAATGCACTTTGAGGACAACACACTCAGGCTGTTAATGGCAGACCTCCATGTTATCACCAACAAATTGATTCATCACTGCATCCTTAACACATTGCAAACTTAAATTTTCTAGAGATTTTGGTGTAGGCTCAATAAATCGCTCATCTCCATCCATCATCGCTACCATGAGTTTATGGGCAGTTGAGCGTTCCAAGCTTTTAGGTATGGATCGGTAATATGACAGGTACAATTGCCTAGCTCTATCAAAAGCATCATCTAGCCAGACGCTATGCTGCACATAGAGAACCCCACATAAGGCATAAAATAGAGTAAAGCAATAATTCCCATAAAGTTATAACCCAGCACATACAATGCAGTTCAAGGACTACAGGTGCAAAACAAGTGGCTGAGAACAGGCTTAATAGAAAGAAAGCGTGTAATAGTTTGTAAGATTATTACCTCAAGCACCATATGAAGCAACTGAAAAGCTGCACGCATCCCATTCTCTCTTAAAGTAAAACGAAATTCCATAGCTATGAATTCTTCTGTAGACTCCAAAGAGCAATTTATCAGGTGATTTACACAGAAAAGTTCAACCTGGTATCATCAGTAAAATATACAACAATCAGCAAAGATGAAGTCTCAAATCTGTGGCCATAAACACCAGCATTTTTCCTGAACTCTTAAAACTGACAAATGCAAGGATCCAACAATATCAGCCTTTGTCTGCATATTGAGATACTGAAAATGTCTTTATGTGTATGTGTCAATGATATCTTTGTATGCATGGATGATCAAATGGAATAGATCTATGCTATCCTCACTATCAAATTAAATTTCAAACTACTAGATATATGCCCATAACACATAATTATGTGTGCAGAACAGAAAAATAAGTTTAGTAAGTTAAGAAGCAATGACAGATAAATTACAATTAATATAAGGCAGGAAAGCCTTCTCCTTTGAAATAAAGAAGAAATGTAACATTTCTTGTCAATTGAAATTAGAAACATTTTTCACGCATTAATGTTTAAACAAAAAATAGTAGGATAAATTACCTGCTCTCTCGAAAAGTTGCCAACACGTCCCCCCTCACTAAGTGTTCGAACACCCACAATCACAGCTCCTCTAGAATCAGGACTTTCAGCTGCCCGTCCACCACCAACAATTAACCTCATAACACCACTTTGTGTCTCTGTTTTTGATATCTACGGACAAGAAAGGAAGGGTAAAATCATATGAAAAATCCAAATTACACCCTCCTACTTTAAGAAGAAAAAGCTGAAATTCTAACTTCTATTTGCAAATCTTACAGTTGCCTTCAGTATTATCTCCCCAAAAGCAACTGGAAACGTAAAAAAGTAATGCAATTACAAGGCTTCCAGGTGGCACAAAATTATTTGGGGCAGGGATGGGGGGTTGAGTGAGAGATCCTTTTGTCTTCTTGAAGATGGATAGAATTCTTTTATTTCAAACGTTCACCTTGGACATTTCAGTTACATAATTTATTTTCCTCATTTAATTCTCTTCTTTTCTTAAACTAATTTCTCCTTGTTGGAATCAATGTATAGTGTAAATACCAGAAGTATGCTGACTGCATGTTTGCTGTATATGAAGGTTATGTAATTTCCCCAAATTAGTAGAGTTTAATAACTTGCCTTGTGCTATCAACCTATACGTGAAACTTTTCATTCTAGTTAGTAGTCATTAAATACATTTCCCCCAAAAGGTTTTCTCTCCTTTTACTCTTTACAGTCAAGAGTGTGCAGAAGATTCTCCAATCACTGTCTGGGAAAGAGTTCAGAGGATGTCAACCAACCAGACTATCGAGTCCAGTCACATTCTGGCTAACCATGTCATTCAGCTTTAGGGAGATATCATGTGGGCTCCAGTGAACCTTTGGCCAGCCCAAAAACAGCAAACCAATCAATGCCAAGCTAGCCCAGGTCTTCATGCATCCATATAGATCCTCCACTTTTAGCAACCAGTTGCTGTTTAGTTTTGCCACTATAAGCAAAATGGCTAATCGCTTAATTCCTCCATTTATTTATCAAATAATTCTGTTCTTCTACAGGTTCAGGCTGAGACATTTTTATAATCAGGTGCGAGTCAAACGGGCTTGTATCATGTTACCATCCAAACATCCTCAATCATTTGCACTTCCACTTATTCACCTGAACTTCGTCACAACCATCTGGATCATCCTAGTCTAGCTAAGCTTCAAAAGATGAGTACAATTCTCTCCTCTTTACGTTTTTTTTTTTTTTTGGCATTTTATTCTTTACCTCCTTTAGAAAGCGAGTCTTGTCAATTTAGTGCATATACCATGCATCATTGCCAAATTATACCCATAGAGTAAAATACCCCTTTTCTTAGTCATTGTTAATTGTGGCTCTAGTCATATCACTTCTGCTTTGGGATTTCATACGATTTTTGAGTCATTTTTCTCATACATTTCTATTGATTTCATTGTTACTTCTAATTGATTTTAGCGCTTTACTATGGACCTTCGCCTATGGCACCTATTAAAAACTCCACAACTCATCAAGTTCCTTGAGGCCCTTATCTTGCTCCTTCTATCCAAGTCTATAGTTGGCACCCTATAAACTCTAATCTCTATTACCACAGATCCTGCAGATATACCTGCTGACTCATCACCAATTCATGTGCCTTTACCTACCTTGAGCCAGGCAGAAATTCCTACTAACACAACTCAAGGAATAATTGCAGCATAACCCAAATTAATAGGATAATTGATAGAACCTCAAGATTCACTAGTATCATTAAAAGCTAGTGGCAAAATTTCATACCTTATAGTTGATAGGAATGCCATTTGCAAGACGACGTTGAACAATCCCTGTTTCCTCATCACGAATTTTTGTTCCATCTGTTCTAGGACTTACAGGAACGAAGGCAGGCTTACGCTGCATCTTTAACTCCTCAAGGTTTGCCAAAGATATTAATTCTTTTGGCACCTCAAGCTACAAAAATTTGCAATTATTAGTTTATCAGAAATCAAGTATGCCATATATACAGCACCTAACTTGTAATTGACAAAAACTGAAAATGGCTTTCCTCTATGAATTCTCATCATCTAAGCATATGAATAGTAAAGCCAACAATCATATTGAGACTATATTTTAGGAAACACAATATATGCAAAATAAATATTCAATGTCTGAACACAAAATCTTCAGCTGTTGGATGAAACCATGTACTTATAATGTTAACTTAGACACACAAGGAGGGAAAGAAGTTTAAGACACCTCAGGCTCAGGCTCGATATGCTCCTCCAATCCAGCTTTGATAGCATCAGTAATTTCACTGGAGGATATCTTAAATTCTGTTTCACCAATTCCCTCAACATGAACTTTCTTAGGAACACAAGCAACAATTGCCGCAGGAAGGGGTGATGTAGGCTTCCCAAAATCAGCAATGAACTCTAACACCTCTGCGCCAACAGAATTAACCTACACCAGAAGATTACAAACATAATCAACCAAATAAATTGAAATGCACTTTCGCTAAAAAGAATTAAAATAGCTTTAAATTATAGTATAAATATAAAAGAGAAATGAATAATCAAATGCTAACAGTTAAGCCAAAACATAAGAGAGTGCAAGTACAGGCAACTTAATATTTCCACAATGTACAAATCAAGACTGTCGACCTGCTAAGCATTTTTTTTAAAAAAAAATTCTTTCTTATATTTACAATTATTACAAGCTGCAAGATAACAAAATCAAGATAATACAGAAGCATCTGCATCATCTCCAGTAATCCAAGGAATATGGAATCATTACCAAGTAGAACATCCTCGCTCTCAGGATAGATAAGCAGATTCCAATATCATAAAATGATCCCTCAAAACGAAGAGAGGTATGCCTAAGCACTAGTTATGTCTCCAAAAAGCACTTACAAGCCATAAAGGATTTGTTTAAACTATCATATAACAAAATAATGACTAGCAAGGTCAAAGTAAAAGGTTTTAAACTGAGAGACTGCACAAGGTCCAATGGCTGGCCATGAAAATACCTCCTCAAGGGTCACTGTCTCAGCAACCGCAAGTAAGCTTTCATGTCCTTGTTTCTGGTCCATAACTTTGTGGCCAAGAGCATCACTTTCCATGATAAAATCCAAATTATCAACAGAAGGTACATTATCAATCATAGCAGCAAGGTGTTCACTATCCTTCAAAAGTGCATCCAAGTATCGTGTTAATTCACCTTGTGTAACACCGAATTCTTTAAGCCTCCGAACCTGCATTGTATAATATAGGTCATTACCCATTAGATCTGCATCATGAGAATAGGCAATCCATCTTTCGGGTAATTTGAAATCATAGATCAAAAAGGTTTTCTTTCTGAAAGAGATTACTAAAACTTGTCCAACAGCAATGATTAGCGACATGAGACATACCATAAGGACACTTAACACTGAAAAATTGAGCATCTTACCCTCTCAGCATTTATATTTGTACAGATCAAACGTAAAAAAATGGTAACTATGACGTATAAACAAAAGTAGTAGAAACAAGAATAGGAACAATAAGCAAAAAGAAAATTGATAAAGGGCAAAAAGGAGCAGGACAGATGAAACAAACCTCTTGAACAGCAACTCTAATGGCACTTTGCCAATTATTTGGTTCTGCATTTATGGTAAGGGTGGTCACAGTACATCCTTCCCTTCCAGAATCACTATGATCCAATTCAACTGAAGTGAACGGTGGATTTGAACTCTGGAAATTTATTTGCGTTAAACACACATTTAAACCATGGAATGGACCATTTTTTCACAAGTAAATAAATTATGAAGCCAGTGATTTAAACATTGAGAAACCAAAAAATATATGAACTGAAGAAATGAAGTCCCAAAAATGTCACTAAACAACAGTATAACAGGGATAAAAACTGTGTCAATAACTCTTGACATATTTTATGGAAAATTTACATCCCTAAATTCCCAAACCACTAGTTATTATTATTCTTAAGATTGGTAAACAAAAGATCTGAAAATTCTGACATAAAATCTATCAATATACAACTGCAAACACAGAAAAATGCAGCATGACCTAGAGCAACTAGGCCACTTATACTCAAATTACTGAAACTCAGATACAAAAGAATAAATAAGATAATAAACCACCAAGTAACACCGGAAATCATGACAGTTAACAAAGAAGAAAAGAGGAAATAGCAGATTCAATAGATTTTGCACACCTTATATCTTGTGTTGATACGAAAGTGCATGGCAGATAGAAATATTCTTTTCATCAAGACATTTCGCAAATCACAATAGGTTCGAACCTTATTCACAGGAACCTGCACATGATAATTATAAGTCATTTAATAAAGAGAGAGGGATTTACAAAGTACCGCTGCATATAATAACTAAACGCATGTAATAGATATTGTAATAAATCAGGACTGCAATCAAATAGGTCAATCTAAGAAGTTCATATGGATGTCATAGTATTGTTTATGCTATCATTACATCTTAATGAATCAGTTTCTCAAATTCATGTTCCTTACTTCCTAAGGAACCCTGCATACAAAAACTACCAAATTTTCACTAATAGCATGATTCAAGCAATTAGAGTCACTGCAAGAAAAATTCAAACCTCTAAGTACCTTGCAAAACATATTTATTGAAAAATTTTGAAGTAATTCATGTTGAAATATCTGCGGTGGCTTCACATCAGTGTTGATTCCAGGAAGTGACCAATTATGATTCACTGGAGGACGAACCAACTGTCTTTCCTTAAGAAAGATTTTGGACTGATCCACTGAATTTGCTGGCTTTTCAATAGAATTTCCACCCAGACCATTAGAGTGCTTAGGGACAAGAAAACCGGCCATTGCACCAAATGCACTTGGAGTGGCCACCGAAGCCTTCTCATTATCCATACCAGTTTTTCCAAAAACAGCCTGAATGACAACAGTAACTTTCTAAGAATCTTACAAACCAGAAACATGAGCGTGCCTGTAAGAATTTCTTGGAAAATGAATAAAAAATGGTTCAACATACTTCAATATGATGAACTGTCTTTGAGATGTTATCAATATCCCCCACAATGTACAAAGTAGCATTGGCAGGGAAATACCAACGCTCATGAAATTTCCTTATTTTGTCTGCATCCCACTTCTTTATCTGTTCTTCTAATCCAATCGGAAACCTTTTGCTCAGCTTGTTTTCAGAATGCAGATGCTGCAATAACTGTGATTGTAGAAATTGCACAAGGTGAATGATTTGCACAAATATCAGCATATTAACAGCCAAAATCCTTAGTTTCTAATACCCACCTGGCAATCAACCCGATACTCTATTGTATTCATCATTTGAAGCTCTGAGAGAATAGCACGCCGTTCCTTTTCAATTCTAGAAGCAAGGAACTTTGGATGGAATGCTATCTGAAAACATCAAGAGGTGTGAGTGTGTAGATGCCAACCTAAAAGTACCATTAGCAAACTTGGATGGGCTGACTTTTAACAAAAACTAGCCCAAACCTCACGCGATGCACAGGGTGAAAGGCCAAGCAACTATTAATGTGTTGGCACGTAAGAGAATCACTTAGGTTTAAATTCACAAATATCTATGTAAACTCATGCTTAAAAAATGAAGCAACTGAAAAACCCATGTGAAAGCTATTTCAAGGATAACTGGAGAGCTATGCGAATTTATTTGAGAATAATTTATCCTCAATGAAGCTAAAAATTGATAATCTCCGCCCCTTCCCTAATCCACTTTCCGCCAACATCTCTCCTTTCTTTTTCTTCTCTCTTCTTCCTTCACTGTGTTTCATGATCCATTTAAAAGCTATCCCATATCCATATTATCCTTCATTTCTTTCTTACCCCTCATATCCCTCCCAAAGGCCAACAACCAGATGGGCTCAAACCAAAACATCAGACCATTTATTTAAAATTTAAGACTGCACACACTAGAACGTCATATGCGTGCTATATGGGATCATAAGCAGATTGGATAGCAAAGAGCAAAGCAAAATAAAATAAAGCATACCTCATCCAAGGCATCCAGCACAGATGGAAGTAGATCATCTTCAGAATCCTGACAAATGACATCAATTTGCAATCAAATGCCATATAGAAATACAGATATACTACACAACACATGGCATGACAGTTGCTCAGACTCAAAGTGATAGCCTGCAGTGACAGTTGTGAGCCTATGACACTTCACAGTTCACACTTCACACTTCAGTACAAACGTTCTCTTAAACTAACCAACCTCAATTTCAGGAGCAAATCATAGGGAATTACTAGTCAAACAGTCCAAACCTTGGTACTGGTAGGAGCATGGATATGAAATACGGTGTGGTGGAAATCAGTGTAAGCATTGGAACGTGCTCCTGTTCCCAGAAGCTTCTCACGTTTTTTACTTCCAAGGAAAGCAACGTGCTCAATCATATGTGCAATGCCTTGCTCATCATCCTCTTCATCTATTGAGCCTGCATGAACTTCCAAGTGTGCTTCAAACCTAAAATTCAAGAAATTGGTAGACAGTATTAGTATGCCTGCCAGAACCATCATCAATGAAGCACATGATGGTTCTAACGACCAAGGAGCAGATCATGCAGTCACCATGAACCTTGTCACAGGTTGATATAAAGTTAGTATGCCTACCACAGCCATCATCAATGAAGATGAAAGTTCTAACAAACAAGGAATGGACTATGCAGGCCCCTCGAACCACTTCAAGGGCTTATGTTAATGATAAAAAAGATTTCTCAAATTTAATCATTGATAGTCCAAACTTTTCCTCCCTTATTGCACCTGCTTCCTTCAACTTAACCACTTATATAAGCATTTATTCTAGGACACAATTAACAAACTTCACCAACATAGCGCTAAAATATCGAATGGTAAAAAAAGAGGAAAAAAGGAGGAGTTCAGAAGGCTCAAGAAATTGAGGATAAAGCACTATATCACATAGCAGCTAGCCAACTACACTTAAAGCAGCTCATTTAGTCCAGTATAGGGGCGGCCCAGTACACAAGGCTCCCACCAAGTGCAGTCTGGGGAGAGATAGATGTACGCAGCCTTAGCCCACCATTGGAGAGGATGTTTCCTGAATTTGAACCTGTGACCTCCAAGTCACATGGCAGCAAGTTGCGCCAAGGTCAAAATTCCTCTGGCATGCCCCCCTCGACACTAACTAATGAATGTATGACATACAAAATCATTGAAGGGGGAGGAGAATCAACAAGCCTGAAGTAATATATCCAAGTTCAAGATGTAGTTCATAGATAGATGCAAATTCATGCTTGACGACTTGATATATGATAACAAATTTGAACTCTCATTGCCCATATATTATTACTTATATATCTACCATCATTGTTTACAACCAACCTTTTTGGTGGAACCTTATTTGGCAGTATCAGATAGCGCAGCCCATTCTTCAGTTGACCTCGATGCAACTTTGGATGAGATGGAAGTTCAGAACTCAAAAATGCTTGTATCTGCTCAAGCTCAGAAGCCAATATGCCCAAATCTTGTTTCTCAGTAACGCCATCTGGCCAAGCTGTACTTGCTGCATGTGGCTCATCTGGACCAATGGTAGCATGAGGAATTTGAACCTAATTAACCCCCCCCCCCAAAAAAAAAAAAAATCAATCACCCCATTTAATATGATCTTCAAGGGCAAGGAAAAGAAATTAGATTGCATCTAGAAGGCTATCACCATAATCATTCATTATAAAAGCAGATACGAAACAAACATAGACATCTGCAGGATAATCTCCAAATTTAACCATGTCTACTTAGAGAATTAAAAATAAAGCATACATATTCAACTTTCAAGCATTATATTACTGCAAAAATTGATAGCATGTAAATTAGTTTTGGTATATAAAATTGAGAGTATTCAATAAACATGTTACCTAAGACCTGGAAAAATAGAAAAATGGCAAAACAGACTCAAAGGCCACTTTTTAAGCGTGATGAGGATTCACAGCTGAAAAGTAAATATGAAAAATAAACGCAAAAGAAAATATAATTAAAATTTAAAAATTAAGAATGTGGAATGTCCGTGCAGAAACCGATTTTTGAAAATAAGGACCAAATGAAAATGCAATAGCAATTAAAACAAGAACTTGTATTTCACAGTTCACACAGCAGACTACTCATCATATAAAACAAGTAATATAAACACTTTGTACTGAGGGGTAAATTATAAAAAAACCAAACAACAAACAACTTTTTTAGAGTATAGTTGCAAAGTTCCAGGTGCAGAGACATATAGAAGAAAATGAAGTAGAAGTGCTTACACGACAATGACCGAGTTTGCTATTAGACAGCTGGAAAGAGGATTTATCAAGAAGAGCTCTGGGAGAAAATCTTCTAAGATTGGCTCGACTTTTTCTGGCAGGACAGCAAGAAATTAAGGGATACTGTGGGGTTGAAAGTCCTTCAGTCACTGATTCACCAAGCATGGAGGTATACTGTTTCCAAGCACCACCATTCTTCCTTCGGAGATCCAGTCCGCCTT
This sequence comes from Inga laurina, assembly GCA_963855925.1. Lineage (NCBI taxonomy): Eukaryota > Viridiplantae > Streptophyta > Magnoliopsida > Fabales > Fabaceae > Inga > Inga laurina. The sequence goes on along the minus strand of OY979707.1, from coordinate 44,059,349 downwards.
TAGCAGCATTATGTGAAGCCCTTTCAATAATAATGAGACACACACAAAAATAAAAAATAAAAAAAGAGCAGAATTAATTACAGGAACTCAATAGCCAATCTAATTATGGCCGTATCTAATATTGAGATGCAAAATATCAGTACAAATCAATCTAATTATGGCTGTATCAAATATTGAGATGCAAAATATCAGAACACCGTAAGGTATACTTTCCCCAATGATTCGTAGCTTCAGAAAATTCTCAGCTTTGAAATGAGAATTTGGATGAAAGAGTCTCCTTAGTCAGTACATTCATACAAGATAATACACCAATTCGAGCTTCAAATAGGGAATTCCTTAAAAGCATATTTACAAAGTACAAAAAAAGAAACCCGAAAGATAAGAAAGCTAGAAACATGGAGAAAGAATTCCATAGCTATTGATGTCATGCAGAGCGCGCGCACAAACAATTCCAAAATGAAAAGCAATCGATAACAACATAAAAGAAGCACCTTCTGGAGGAGAAACGAAGCGAGGAAGAAGAAACAGGAGTTGTCAGTAACGATAGTCGATTATTCCGCAATCGAGAGGGGAAACGACAGCAACTTGCAGTGGGCTTCGAATTGGAAGGAGCATAGCCTCTGGAGCGAAACGAAGGAGGAAGTTGAGTGAAGGAGCTCCCAACGAGCGACGTTGAAGCAGCCATGGCTAGCGAGAGAGAAAAGGGGCCGAGCCAGGAAGAGATTTATATATAATGGCGACACAGAGGTTTTTTTTTTTTTTTTTTTTTGACCGGAAGATTTTTTTTACTTGCTTCTTCTCTCTTCCTTTCTTTCGTAGAAGAGCTGTAACGTGGAATCGCTTCTCGCCGGATATCAGAATTGAGTTTTATTCGCTTATAGGCTGTGCCCAAATAACAGGGGATACTTCCTTTGTTGACCCTCCGATTGGGGGAGGAAAATCCCATGGGGTATGGAGATAATCCTTTTGCTCATACAGCTTTGATCTACACCGTTCAAGCGACCACGGATGCCATGTGCACTTGCACACTTGATTTTTTGGGAAACGACCTCTTTAGAAATGTAATGGCATTCTAGGATGCTCGATTCAGGAAATGATAATCAAGGATTGCCAAAGAAGAAGAAATTCAAGATTGAAGTCATTATTAACTAAAAGGTAAAATTATACGTAATTTTCATGAACTTTATATTAGATAAAAATAAAAATAATATAAATAATTTGAGAGGGGGCTTGGATCATCTAGTCAGATGATACTTAAATGTAATACCATCTCTAATTAACTCTAAGCTTAACGTGGTTTTTCAAAAAAAGTTTTAAAGATGACTTCCCACTTCCCTTTTCTTTTTTATTTACATTGTTAGATTATACCATAATTATCTTTTTTATCTTAGGATTATAATTTGATTTAGGATTTAGATTTAAATTTAAAAAACATATTAAATTTGATGAGTTAACATATTAAAATTAATAAAATCATCATTTCAAATATATATATATGTATAAAGTTGTTTGTCATATATAAGGGAGATATAGTTTTTTTTTTTTGGGCAAATTACATTTAGATCCCATGGAAGAGAAAAAATGAAGAAATGGTCCCTATAGATTGCAAAATGAAAAAATAGTCCCATTAACAACTCCATGAGCATGTATTGACAACTCATTAACAACTCCAGGAGCATGTATTGACAACTTCATGGGACCATTTTTTCATTTTGCAATCTATAGGGACCGTTTCTTTATTTCTTCTCTTATTTAGGACCTGAATATAATTCTCCCTTTTTTTTTTTTTTTTGCAATTTATAACTTAGGAAATAGTAACTTTGATATCTAAATAATACAATAACATATTTTTCAACATTTAATTAGCTCATCTCCTTCCTCTCCTAAACCAAATAAGAAACTTCGCTTCCCCTCCCCTCCCATCCAATCAAACAAAACTCATAACTTCCTCCCACCTCCTCTCACCTCCCCTCGTTTAACATCCCCTCCCCTCCCCTCCATTGAATCAAATAAGGCCTTAGGGTCTGTTTGGTATGAGGGGAGGGGAGAGGCTGGAAATGGAGGGATCTTACTCCCCTCCTCTTGTTTAGATAACTAAAATTTTTGGGAGGGGAGGGAGAAAATTTTCCCTCCTCTCCCCTCCTAACCCTCCTTCTAAAATTTGGAGAATTTGAAGGAAAAGGTTAATATTTAGTCAAATCCATACTATTTTAAAATATTCCCACAATACCATTCTCATTATTTACACAAAACTAGGTCACAGATTCATATGTCTCAATCGTTGATGTAGCTCCCCTTCTATACCAAACATGGTAATATTAAAATCCCTTCCCTCTCCTCTCGTTTTGTCAATCCAAACAAGGTAAAAGAAAATCCCTATCAAACCATTCCTTTCCATTCCCTCCATTAAAATCCCTCCCTTCCCCTCCCCTCCATTGAGCCAAACACAGCCTTAGGGCTTTTTTGGTATGACGGATTTGGAGGGGAGGAGGGAATAGGGATGAGATGGAAAATTTTTATAAGTTGAGTTTAAAAAACTTAGAGAAATGTGGTTATAAAATTTTGATAAAAGAAATATGTATGATAAGATACTAAGAAAACTTAATTAAAGATTTTAACCCCACTTTTCTAATTGTTTTAAATCCAACTCAAAAAAAATTTTCCTCCCCTCCCGTTATACCAAACAGCTCCTCAGCATCTCATCCCCACTGCCTTCACACCTCTGTTGACTCTCTTAGGGCTTGTTTGGTTCAACGAGAGGAGATGGAAGGGGAGGAGATGGGATGGAAGGAAAAGATAAGTGGTCATCTTGTTTGGTTTGGTTGGAGGGGGAGAAAGGGGAAGGCTTTTAAATGGTCCTTTGTTTGGTTCAATAGGGGATAGAATGAGAAATAATATCTAATTTACCATTTTACCTTTATATATTAATTTATATATTTTTTCTTGTATAAATTATTTAAATTAGTTTACACCTCAATATAACCTATATAGTTTATGAAAATTCACTCTCATCAACACAATGACAAACCTCAATATTTGGAACTCGTCTTCTAGTAGCAGCAAAGCATATTATATAAATTAATTTTTTTGGCCATCTATTATATAATTAAATATAATTTACAAAAAATAAAGTATTATCCCATATCATATGTTAATAACATACGTATTAAAAAAATTGATGTAATAATAGTATTTTATTTTTAATTATATATAATAATATATTTTTTCCCTTCATTATCTTTATTACATTTACTATATAATATCATTAAAAATAAATAGTGTTTTTTATATTCTTGTTGAGAGACATCTTTCCAAAAACCACAAAATTCCTTTTTAGCGCCTCCGTTCCTAGCACCAAATCTTTCCTTCTGTCTTGCTTGATTTCGCGAAGCTTCACTTTCCTTTGAGTAGGGCCATAAGCTTGATTTCGTCCCATCTCCTTTGTTCAAGCTATACCCACAACAGTGTTGAAAAAGGCGAGCAGGGAAAGATACAAGCAAACAACGGCAGCGAAAGAACACAATGAACAGACGATGACCATGGATCTCGAACGCAAGCTCTGATCAATGACATCAGTGCAAATAGGGGAAGGGAGTTGCCAGCCAGGTACAGTGAGAAGGGTCTGCACTCAACAAGACATGAACAATGAACAATTGAGGGTTTATTTTTATTTTTATTTTTTGACATGGGGTATTGATGGAAAATTACAAAATACATGAGGGCAAATTGGTCTGAAAGTTTGACTCTCCTCCCAAAAATCCCAATTTGGAGAGAACAAAAATGAGGAGATTTGGGGCAAGGGGATGGGTGATTTTAGCTCCCCTCCCCTCCAAAATTTCAAACTAAATGAGAGGAGGGTTCATTTTTCCTCCCTTCCCGTCCCTCCAACCAAACAAGCCCTTAGCGTCCCCGTCTTTGGACATTTTAATATTCTAAGTCACAGTCTCCGCTTCTTGTGTCTTTAATGGAGGAAGCCAGCTGCAGTAACTCATTGCCGCCAATCTTCTTTGTTCGACATTAATGGATTTAGAGCTTTAAATACAATCAAATGTTATTGAGTTGTCTCTTCAATGGTCAATTTGGAGGGGGGGAAATTGACGCCTGTATATGGTGTGGGACCCTCAAACTCTGACTTTACATTGGTTTGCATTGAGTTAATGGTAGTGCTAAAATTGTCTCATTTTATAAAGTTTACATACATTTTAGCATTCAAAAAAATTTAATGGTACTAAATGCCCATTTTACAAAAGTTTATTGTTAAAATTACACATTTACCCTTAAAAGAATGTAGGAGAGAATGTAGAAGATTTTATTGAAGGCAATTTAGTATTTTTAATTTAATATTTTTATATTTAGTCCTTCTAAATAATAATAATTTTTTTGAAAAATCACTCAGAGGTCCCAAGAACAAAAAAAAAACAATAAACCAAGGGGAAAAAACAACAATAAAGTCCTTATGGAAATTTCAAAATTAGAAAAGCCCCTGGGGACTTTTGTGTGATTAATTGGCAAGGTGAAGTGACATAGTTACCCCCAATGAATTTGCTAAATGAAAGGCATGGCAGGAGGAGGGAAAGCTTGGTTTTTCTCATTAATGAGAAAGAGAAGACGGACGGACGTGATGAGTTGGAGCCACAACGTTGAAGGGATTAAGTGTGGTGTTCAAGTCCTTGGCAAATGTTAGAATTTGCAGCCTTTATCTATTGGTACAAAGGTAGAACAACGAACTCAATTTTTTTCTCGGGTGTAAACGTTGGCTGGATTGAGATTGAAGAGTTGATCAAAGGTTGGAGTCTGGACTCAATAGTGGACTATGTGGTAGCAAGTAGATAAGTAATGCTAAGATTTTGCTAAAGATATGATCTTGACCATTAAAGTTAGGGTTTCACTGTGGTTGGGTTGTGTAAATGTTATAGTGCTCTGTTTTTCAGGAAGGTTACAAATGGTCTGTTTTAAGTGGGAATGATTGAATGTGATGGTGGTTTGTTTGTTGAGAAAAAGCTAATATGAAAAAAAAAATGTTGTTAATTTGTGCAATTGTGTTATTAATATGGATGTTGTAGTTAGTAATACAGAACATGTGCTCTATTTGTGGGTAATGTAATAGAGGGAATGTTCTGTTTTGGGCAACGTAATAGAGGGATGGCTCTGTTTTAAGTAGGAATGATTGAATGTGATTGTAGTTTGTTTGATTACAAAATACTGATATGATATTAAAAAGTGTTGTTAATATTTGTAGTTGTTAATATTACTGTGGCAATTGTTAATACGAAGTTTATGTTACAGGTTAAGAAAAAAATGAGAATAACATGCATGTGCAAAAGGTGTTGTCCATTGTAGATGTCAACCAACAAAGCAAGAGGAAGAAAGAGACATAGAAGCTTTTATGTTATTTTGTAGGAAAGGCTTGTTATGTAAATATGTATTTTGCCAACTTTATGTTATTTTATAGGAAAGATAATGATATGTGGCTATTTTGACAACTTATGCAATGGCTAATGTATGTGCCAAGTTATGACAAATTATACATTACCAAGTTTGATATTGAAAGACAATGATAATAAGAAGTTTAACAATATCATTAATCATTGTAACAACTTAAACAGTCATTTTCACAACCTCTTTTTCATGCAATGAGTTCTTTTGAAATTTCATAAATCCCTTCATTCACAACTGCTAATCAAAAGTTTAATAACTTCAACAAACATTTTAACAACTTAAGCAGTTATTTTCACAACATATTTTTCATGCATTGAGTTCTTTTGAAATTTCACAAGTCCCCTAATTCACAACTGCTTATTAGAAGTTTAACAACTATTGTTGCTTGTTTTTACAACTTTATGAGTTATTTGTACAACTTCTTTTCATTCCTAAGTAAAATGATAAGTTTCACAACTGCAACTTTCACAGCTGCATATTCCTTTTTTAACAACTGGTGTTGCTTGTTTTTACAACTTGTTCAAGCCTGACTGAAATGACAAGTTTCACAACTACTTGAGTTATTCTCGTAGGGTCAGTCAGAACTGCTAATTTGGTTTTTAACAACTTTGTTTTACAAGTGCATGAGTCATATTTACATCAGTATGAGTTATTCCTAGAGCAGTATATAACTCCCACATGTCACAACATTTGATTAATTTTTTACAACTGAATTGTAATTCTCGGAGGAGTTTATAAATTTCACAAGTCCCTACTGTCACAAAATGTTTATCAAAATTTTAACACTTTCTTATCATATTTACAACTGCTTGAGCTATTCCTGAAGGGTCTATCACAATAGCTAATTTGTGTTTTAAAAAGTTCTTCAACCTTGGTTTACAACTTCATGAATCATATGTACAACTGCTTGAGTTATTCCTTGAGGGTCCAACATAATAGTTGATTTGTGTTTTAACAACTTCGGTTGCCTTGTTTTACAACTTTATGAGTCATATTAACAACTACATCAGTTATTCATGCAAGGGTTTAGAACTTGAGAACTCCCAACTATCACAAATGGTTATTTGTCCTTTAACAACTTCTTCTGCTTTGTTTTACAACTTCATGAGTCATATTTACTGCTATTTGAGATATTCCTGGAGGGGTTTAGAAGTTGACAACTCCCACCTATCACAACTAGTTATTTGGTTTTTAACAACTTCTTCTGCCTATATTTACAAATGCATGAGTCATTTTTACAACTAAATTGTAATTCCCAGAAGAGTTTAGAAATTTTCCATTTTTTATGATAATTTGCAATATAAACTTTGTATTAACAACTTTACGGCAATATTAACAACTATAAATGCACATATTAACAACATTTTTTTAATATCATATCAGTATTTTATAATCAAATAAACCACTATCACATTTAATCATTCTCATTTAAAATAAAGCTGTCCCTGTATCATCTTACCCAAAAATAGAGCATTCCCTCTATTACATTGCCCAAAAACATAATACAGGTTCTTTATTAACAATTACAACATCTATATTAACAACTACAACTGCACGAATTAACACTTTTTTTTTTCATATTAGCATTTTCTCAACAAATAAACCACCATCACATTCAATCATTCTCACTTAAAACAGAGCACTCCCTCTGTAATATTCCCAAAAAACATAGCACTAAATATTCACACAACTCAACCACAGTGAAACCCCAACTTTAATGGTCAAGATCATATCTTTAGCAAAATCTTAGCATTACTCATCTACCTTCTGCCACATAGTCCATTATTGAGCTCAAGCTTCAACCTTTAACCAACCTCTAAATCTCAATCCAACCAACGTTCACACCCAAAAAAAAAATTTGAGTTCGTTATTCTACCTCTGTACCAATAGATGAAGGCTGTAAATTCTAACCTTTGCCAAAGACATGAACACCACACTTGATCCCTTCAACGTTGTAGCTCCAACCCGTAGCGTTCGTCCGTTTTCTCTTTCTCATTAATGAGAAAAAATGTGTCTTCCCTCCTCCTCCTGTGCCTTTCTTTTAGCAAATTCCTTGGGGGCAACTTTGTCATTTCACCTTACCAATTAATCATACAAAAGTCCCTAAGGACTTTGTTGATTTTGGAATTGTAAGAATTTTGGGTGTACCTGCAACATATTCTCACCGCAAAAACAAAAACAATAATATATATTGGAGGCATGTATACTCCTGATTCATGAACCTTCAGAGACATTAACTATCGTGCCAAAATAATTAATGGTTTCACAAGTTTGTAGAAGATGTCATAGTTATAGACAGTAAAGATGTATTATGTGACAGTGGTTTCTACAAATAAGGTATATGTTCCAGTTTTAAACACACATATAAACCAGTCACAAAAACAATAGGATAAATGTAGCGAAACAACAATATGGATAAATTATACAAGTTATTTTATAACCTGGAATCCAATTGACTCATTGAAGTACCCATACGAAACCGGAGCATCGATGCAGACCCTGATCACGTTACACAACAAATACACCAAAGAAAGGAAGAGAGGAGAACATTCTTATGAGAGAATCTTTTAGAGGGAGAATAGTAATATTCGGTGTGTTATATCTTCATTAGCCTTATCCCTTAATCCCACACATTATATATATAGTGTACGTATAGTTACATAGGAATAGATGTAACCCTTAAACGTACGATTACATAGGAATATATGTAACCTTTAAACTACAAAGAGTATCACTTTTTATAACATGTGTCTCTCCATGAAGCCCCTATTGAATTGGGCTTGGGCCCTAATCCACCAAGGGTAGACTAGTATATTCCAACATCTCCCACTCACACTTGGTGGATTAGATATTATGGGTCAAGTCTCTTTCTCTTACTTATTTCATACTAGGTGTTTTACTGTGACCACATGGGCATGACGTCTCCATTTGGGTGCTTTGTACTAGAAATCCTTTTTTATAGAGATCAGCACAAGACAACCCTGTAGTACAGCTCGATATTGATATAACGCTCGAATGTCCTAGATTTACTAATATACACTTTACTCATGGCCAATCTAATGCCTCTTGAGTCAGTATACAATTTAGATTGCCTTTCTCATATATATAGTGTCTACACTAATGAAACTACAAAATAATATAATAAGGGATCAGTCTTAAACACTAACATAGGTGTGTATATTTCAAGTAATAATCTTTCTTTCGCCCATATATCACTTTGATATGTATAAACTACTTTCCTAACATAATGCCTTTAGATCGCATCAATCATGATCATAAGACAAAATGCTAAAGTAGCAGACATTGAAACATATTTCCATGATAATGTCAAAGTCAAAGGACATGAATGAGGGGTTAACCTTTCTAAGACTCACACAGCAATAAAACAGAGATCTATTCACTTGCTTCCTATTTACGGTTCTTTAGCACATGTGGTATGAATCACATGCTACGATATTATTTTTATACTTTAAAAGTATATGTCGTTTGATTTTATTATTAACACTGTACATACTTAAGTCTGTATACTCTCAGTATCTAAACCCAAATTTCTCAACTCCACTCATATTACATGACGTCAATTTTGAAGAATTTGTTGTATGGCAACAGGTATCATGGGCGAGGGTTTTCATAATTCAATCCATATTTTACAATCAAGGATCTCATCTCGACTTACCGCACTTTAAGTCGAGGCGACATAATTTGTGTTTCTTCTCTACCATATTAGCAGTCTTGCTACTTTACTGGTGAATACAATTATCTTATCTTTGTACACTCCTCCTGAATGTCATAGGCGGCCACTTGTGTGAGAAAGATGACCTCACCAACCTGTACAACAAATTAGACATTGTATACTTACACACACATTAAAAGCCAAAATGAAGTATCATTACTCCATACTATATGTATGCCAAAGAACTTAACATATTTCTCATACATGCCCTTAGTCATTAGGCTTAGTTAGGGGACTTTGCATATGAATGTGTTGTTCAACAATAACTTTATGCGTTATGGCATCTCTCATATAGCTATACCTTTGCATTTATTCTATTTATTATTCTTAGGGTCTTTTATTTAGGCAATGGCTACATGTACTCACAATACTTTGACACTAGATTTGAATTCTCTTTTTCAAAATCTCTCATGTTCAATGAACATTACCAGCCATATAGCCCACATACTTTGAATATGCATAATCAATGTATTCTACAAGTATTTCAGGACCTTCTTGTGAAACCATCTAATGTCTCTGACAATTATTAGATTAGTACCGAATTACAAGTCCTACAATAAGTATATATTTGGTCTTGTATATATTATTGCATACATCATACTACTAAAAGTATCTATATGGACATTCTTTTCTATTATCTTCTTGGTTGGTTCAGTGAGGGAAATTTATCAAGACTCAAACTCACTCCTAAAGTCATTAGGGTATCCATGGGATTGCATTCACTTATTTTGAACCGCTTAAGAATCTTCTTAATGTAATTCTCTTGTAAAAGAGAGGAGTCTTCTTAAGCTATTTCTTAGAACCTCAAATCCAACTGCTTTACCCATGAACTTCTTTTTCAAAATTTATTAGCACCATTTTTTAATAGGCATTACCAAATTCAAAATATATATGGCTAATAGTATATCATCAACTTAAAAGAATAACATCATAAATCATTTACTAATGGTTCTTTTCAACCATTTGAAAAACACATTGGGCTACCTCTCTTTTGAAGCATTAAACATCACTATCTGAACGATTGCATCAATCCATAAAAGGACTTCTACAAAAACACATAAAGTCACCACTATATGAAACTTCAAATACTGTTTTTAGTGAAATCTAATAGTCACTGCATATAGATTTCTTTATCCAGATCATCACTCAAAGTGTATGTTTTACATCTATATAATGTAAATTTAAATTTAAATAGTTAACTATTGCCATATTAAAACTAATTTAAATGCATAACCATTGACAAAAATGAGTTCCTGTTATGCATACCCCTCTGTAACAACAAGTCTTATGCATGTCAATTGATTTACCCACTTTTCTCCTAAAACTATAGAACTCACTAGTTCTTAATAGTCCTTTTTGACTTGGTAGTAGATCAACTGATTCTCAACTTGATTCTTTCTCAAAGAATTCACTTCTCTTTCCATTGCTTTCTTCCATTCTCCCTTAACATGACCTCTTGTACAGAATGTGGCTCATCATCCTCCTTTAAAATAACCATGAACATCTTTCTCAGTTGTCCATTCTCTCATGAGCTCTTTGCATTTCATATTTTATTTTATTTGGTCTCTTTATAAACCATTCTAAGCTCATCAAAAAACAATTGAGGATTATTGGCATGTTCTGTACTGCCTTGTCCATGCGTCATGCAAAGAGATGCAATGTGATTAGTTTCACCCATAATTGAAAACTAATTCACAACAAATGTGATACCTTTCAATTATTAACTCAAATTTAACAAGTGACTACTTTAGAGGGTACATAGTTAAACTCAAGAGAACATAAAATACTCTCCCACTCATATTTGATGGGTTAGCATGAGCCATAATATGTTTAGCTATATCTAATAGCATTCCATTATGCCTTTATAAACTCCTTTTTGGCGATGGAGTTCCTCGGATAGTTATCTATTTATTTATCCATTTATTTCCATAAAGCTAACTGAAACTAAAGGAGTGGGACCTTTAAAAATCCTATCTAATTGATTTTCAAACTTCATTCACATATTGTCTAAAGCAACAATCTTTAGACTTATGTGAAATTAAGTAATAACATGATAAATTATCAACAAAGGTAATAATTTACCCAGCTCTGTGCCTTACCATCAAACTTATAGGACTACATGCAACGAAATAAATAATTGCAATGTCAACTCAGTTTTAGTATCTTACTAAAAACTTTTCATTATGCTATTTCTAGAACCAAATTCTATGTCTTTGATACTAGTAAGAAATATATTTAAATTAGTATTTAAATTAGAAGAAATGACAATGCACTTATGTACAAAGAATTTACCAACCAAATAAATTCATTGAAAGAAAGATTGAATCACAACTATATAATTTTAAAAGGCAATTCATACTATTTTGTTTCCCTTGTCAAGCCATATATGTCTAGTAATCTTTTCTATATTAAGCAAACATCTCAACTTCAATATTACCATAACCGTTTGTCAATGGTTTGACAACGAATTATTTTTATAAATACCAGATATTTTGATTGTCCCCATTTAGCTTACAAATTATGTTCTTGGTAGCTCTCTTAGCTTAGCCACTCAAATTATCTTACACACAGGGTTATTCATAATTTATTTAATCTAAGAATTTATCAATAATATAACACTTTGAAGTATACAATGTCATATACTTGTATTATTCTTTGACTAGAAAAATAACAACATCATTGGGTTTATGATCAGGAAAATACGTTTGTACCTCTCATTACACATATTCCAACTATGTCATTATTGTCTATCAAGAATTTCAAACAAGTACCTTAAATAACATGCTCAATTATTACTCTCAAAAGACTCATTCTCTAGGAGCTTCCACTTAGATAAAGCATATGACGCTCTTGAGATACTTATTTCCCAAGAGCTCTCACTCATAACGAGTATTTTAACTTTTACTTTTTCATGCTTTTATCACATTATATTCATAATATTTTATTAACATTTTATCTGGGAGTTGGGAAAACTTAATAGTTTTTTTCTAAGTTTTCTATTCAACACAAATTTTTAACCAAAACAAATCCTCTAAAGGGTTAAGTCTCTATGCTTCTCAAACCTAGTATGATAGGTTCTCAACTATTATTTGTTTTTTTAAAGTTTTAAATATTGTATGTCCTCTATCTTATTATTTGCTTTCAACCCTTTTATAATTTTAAGTACTAGGGTTTGAACTGGGCTTACAATTTTGTTTTTCTCTTATAAGAGCTTTCACACCATGATTTAGAGTTTGGATATTAAAAAATCTCTTCGTTTGAGATTTTCTTTCACTTTGGATCCAACACCACTTCTTCAGTTTTAGATCATTTACTTTTATCTCCTTGAGATTTCTCAACATTCAATTCTTGACATCAAATTTCTTAAGATCTATGAAATTCAAGTCTTACTTAGGCATCATTTTCTCAGTTTTCTTCCAGTTACTCCTCTTATTCCATTTCAGGATCAATTATAACCATACTTAGGATTCTTTCATCTTGATCTTCTATCAAGATATTCTCCTTCTAGGTTGTCACTCAAAATTTCATATTTCAATAGAAAAATCCTTATCTTATATGTTACTCAAAGGCTTATATTTTTCTAAGTAATTTATGTTTGAATCAACATTCAATGGCTTTTAACTTGAAAAACTTGTTTATTTTCTAAAGCCATCAAGTTCAAGTTTAAATATATGTTTTTCAATCAAAACATTATTTAAAAGACTAAAATAAATTTTATGTTAGTTCTTTTTTTTAAAAAAAAATATCTTTTGACTCATTTATCTTAAGTAAAATGGAATAAATCATTACAAATATTTTAAGAATTTTTAAACAAATTATAATAGCACTGAAAGTGTTTAAAATAGATCCAAATATATGTCAAAATTGACATATTGTATGTCAAAATATAGATAATGAATTTAGGGATTTTTAGAGATAAACCGCATCTCAATTGGAGCTCAAATGCCCCTTCACTTGCCCCTAGAATATGGATGAGCAAATAGTTCAGCGGTCCAGTCTGACCCGATCTGACCCAACCCGATCTGCTAAAAAAAAATTGGCCCGAAGCTTGTTCTGACAGACCAGATCAGACTGGTCTTATTGGGCTGGACTGGACTTTAGACCAAGGTCTCAGACCCATTGGACTGGTCTGGTCTAGTCCGAGTAGTTTATTTATTTATTTTTAATCCTCCTTTAGACACACTTAGCTCTGGGCCCAAAACACACCTAGACGGCTAGACCAGCCCAAATGCCACAGCCGCCCAGCATCTTCACTTTCAGTCAGCGTCTCAGGCTCTCAGTGAAAGCAGAACTGCAGTTTCGAATTCGAACGGTGGAAGTGGAACGTGGAAGATTGGAAGTGGAACCCTAGGTCCGTCTAGCACTGAAATCACTCACGTCTCTCGCCGTCTCACATGTCCAGTCTCCGTCGGGCATCTCCGGTCTCTGTCGAGCATTTCTAGTCTCCGTCAGGCTTAAATCTCAGGTCTCCATCATCACCTCTCCTCTCTGCTTAGATCTGATGCTACTCTCTATCGAACTCGACCTAACTCTAATCTCTGCTTACGATAATCGTCAGGCTTAGTCTAACTATGTTCTCTAATCTCTGCTTTCCGTCTATGTCAGTTTTCTTTCTAAATTTCAGGAATCTTTGAATTTGCCGTCGAACTCTGTTCTCTGCTTATAGTCTTCGTCGAACTCTCGTCTTCACTGCGTTCAAATTTAGTGACTTACTTTGAACTCTATTCTGTACTTCATCAGATTTGGAATATTTGGAATGTAGTTGTGAATTAATTTGTGTAAATCGATTACTCGTTACTTTGAGCAGAATGTAGTTGTGATTTTGAATCTACTGGCTTTTGTGTAGTTGTGATTTTAAATCGATTGCTCATTACTTACTTTGAACTCTGTTCTCTGCTCACATGTACAAAAAAATATGTAAAAAATTTCGACAAAAAAATATGTAACAGGAACTGGACTGCCTGGACTGGTCCAGGTAGTCTATTGGACTGGTCTGGTCCAGCCCGAGCTCGGGCTGGTGCTGGACCAGACCAGACCTCGAGCTAGCCCGAGGCACTATATAGACCAGACCTCGGGTCAGGGCCAAACCCAGTCTGGCCCGGTCCATGATCATCCCTACTATGGGAATTTATATTTGATGTTGTTGTGGATATGCTGCTAATTGATAGAGATTGGTCTCCTACAGAATATGGCGCTCCAACTTTTTGATGGGAGTGACTCGGAAAACAATGACATATCAGAAGTCAAGATAAATGAGGAGTATGCTCGCAGATTTGAATACAACAAGAAGCGGGAGGACCTCCAGCGTCTTGAGGAGTTAAAAAAGAAGGGTGTTATCTCTTCATCTTCGTCATCTGAGAGTGATGAAGAATCTGAATCATCTGATGATGAGGAACTAAAAATGTCCCCAAGGACTAATAAGAAGTTTTTTGATTGCTTAATTAAGGTGAAGAAGAAGGACCCTTGTCTCAAGCAAAAAGATGTTAAGCTTTTTGAGTTAGATGATAGTAGTGAAGAGGAAAGCAATGAAAAGGAGAAAGTCTATTCTAAAGATAAGAGTCGTAAAAACCCGATGTATTTGAAGGATGTGATGGCAAAGCATTTGATTGAGGAGGGACCAGATTTTGGGGATACAGAAGAGAAAAGTGATGCAAAGGAGAAAGGTATAGCAGAAAATAAGAAGAGTAAGAAGTCATTGCATTTGAAAGATACAAAACATTTGACCGAGGAGGAACTAGATTTTGGTGACAAAGCTGGAAAAGGGACTTATATTGATGAGCAGGAAGAATTGAAAAGAGCTTTTCTTGATGCGTCTGAAAAGGAGGGTTTAAATGATCATGAAGAGGATTTTTTTGTAGTGAAGGAGAAGGCAGGTGACACCAAAACAGAAAAAGATGATGAGGAATATGTGAAGGAATTGGATGAGTACTTCGGTGAAGATACAAATGAAAATGAAAAGTCCAAGTTTCTGAAAAACTATTTCATGAACGAGATGTGGATTGACAAAACGGGGGAGAATTTGGGTGTTGATAAGGAAAACTTGCAATGGGTATCAGACTCAGAGGAGAGTGATCTCGAAAGACAGGAAGAATATGAATACAGATATCAAGAAAATCAGGGAGACAGGGTGTTGGGTCATGCTCGGAATGTGGAAGGATCAGTGAGGAAGAAGACAAATGCAAGGAAGGAACAGAGGAAGAGCAAAGAGGAGAGAATGGCAGTAGCACAGAAGGAGAGGGAGGAGGAGTTGAAACATTTGAAGAATTTGAAGAAGCAAGAGATGCAGGAGAAGGTTAAAAAGATAATGAAGACTGCGGGAATTAATGATGATGATATTATCCCAATGTCTGCCGTGGAAATAGAAGAGGAATTTGACCCCGAGGAGTATGATAAGATGATGAAAGCGGCATTTGATGAAAAATATTATAATGCAGAAGATGCTGACACAGATTTTTGTGGTGATGAAGATGAAATGGAGAAACCTGATTTTGAAAAGGAGAATGAATTGCTTGGACTTCCGAAAGACTGGGACGTGTGTGGGTCTGATGATGGGGATGATGGGTTTCGTGCTGCAAGGGAACGAGTACTGAAACTAAATATGGAGAATGGCAGTGATCATGACCTTGAAGAGGAGGAAGAAAACAATGAAGAACAAGTTCATGAGGAAGGTAAGCGGAAGAGGAAGCGGAAAACCGCTCTGCTGGAGAAAGCAAGACAGATGATGATGGATGAGTATTATAAATTAGATTATGAGGATACCGTTGGGGACCTGAAGACAAGATTCAAGTATGCCAAAACAAAGCCAAACAAATTTGGCTTGAGTGCCTCGGAAATACTGATGATGGATGAGAAAGAGTTGAATCAATATATTTCCTTGAAAAAACTTGCTCCTTACAGGGAGGAGGAATGGAAGTTAAGCAAACAAAAGAGGTATGAGCTGAAGAAGAGGGCTAAAGAACTTCTTCATTCAAAAAGTTTGGATAAGAAGAACAAAAGTAAAAAATCAAGAGATGATGCCAGCAAGTCAACTTCATCAGATAGATTAGGGGAGAACGATAAAGCATCTGCAGAGGAGGCAAACGTTGAGACGAAAAGTTTATCTCGAAAAGCCAGGAGGAAGCAAAATATGGCTCATCTCAAGTTTTCATTGTCTAGGCATAAAGCATATTATGGGCAGCAACAATCTAAATCAAAGGATAAAAAGAAGAAATAAAAGCGGGCAATAATTTTGGCAGGTAATTCTTTTCCTGAACCTTTTTTTTTTTTAAATTTTAGCTGGTTGATTATATCAGTTTTCATTTCTTATTTGTAAAGCAGTTTATTTCAATTTTATCTGACTAAACGCAAATCCATAATCAGTGATAGATTTGGCGATACAATTCCTTTTGACGAATTTTCCCCTTTTTAAGAAGATTTGTTTGTAATTTTGTAGAAGGAACCAACCATACAAAAAACCTCATTTGCTGGATATGGAATTATATAGCTGGAGATTGACACTGCAGTTTACAAGGCCCAGATTTCAGTTGATTTGTTGATTCAAGTTATGGATGGGAATTGTTTGTGCTTGTCTTTCTCTTATTGTTTTGTTGGATAGATTAGGTTACAAGTAATTTATTCATCATGACCGGAACTTATAGTGGGACTCACGCTTCATTTTTGACCGATTCCTACGTCATAATTTGTTTTTTATTAATATAGAGTGCTGTAATTTTCGAATGAATATCTTGCCAACAAATACATTTAAAATTGTTAAATCTCTTTTACCTGTTTTTTGTTCTCACCAATACCAAACAACAAAATTACTTAATGTTGCCATGTTGGTGATATCCAAGTGATAGAAAATCCAATTTATTTACATTTGATATTCTAAAAAGGAAAAATGTCTAGCCAAATGATGACATTGAAATACCATAGAGGCTATGTTGATATCAAAGTGTTTGAGTTAAAAAAAAAAAATCCTTTTGTCTATGTTTTATGTTTAAACGCTGAAAATCAAAGAAATTAATCCCATATACCGAAATATGGAGTATTGGAAGAAAATTCCTCGTCTGAGATGGGTTGCTTGCCACAAGGATTTTTCCCCCGACTTTTAGTACTAACAAAGAAATATGTAAATTTTTTTGGGAGAATGACAGTGAAGTCCCAAGGAAGAGGAGAAATGAAGAAATGGTCCCTATAGATTGTAAAATGAAAAAATGGTCCCATGGAGTTGTCAATATAGGCTTCTGGTGTTGTCATTAACAATTCCAGGAGCCTGTATTGACAACTCCATGGGACCATTTTTTCATTTTTTTTCCTTACATGGGACCTAAGTGTAAATCTCCCAATTTTTTTTTATAAGCAAAGAAATATTTAATCTCATCATCATAGATTAGAGCCCATCGAGATGATGACACTGAAAAAAATAAAAACTCCATATGCCAAATATGCAGAATTGTCTCTTGTATATATTTTTTTTTTTTTTGCTCAGAATCTCTTGTATATTGAAATTTGAAAGTTGTTCAATTATGTCTTGTCCCGGTCATCCCGTCCTGTTTTTGTTCCTTCCCGATTGTGCCTATATATCTTTTGTAATTTTGTATGTTGCATTTTTATCCCCAAATGGATAAGCCCTAACCTAATTTCCTTGCTTTCTCTCTCACATTAGTATCAATGGGGTCGCTAGGGCCATATCCTAGCCTTACTCCAATCCAATCATTCTCTAGTAATTGTGTGTGTTTGAAATCGCGGTAGTCAAAGTGACTTTTTAACAATCTGATTTTTATAAATTTAAGATTAGATACAAGTCAGATTATATAATATGATTTATGTTTGGATTGACATATAAGTGGCTTTTCTGAAAGTGAAACTTGTTTGAATGATATTTTTGAAAAGCAAATTTAGATGGAAAATAATTTATTTAACTTTCTCAGTTTGTCTAAATTAGTTATACATACTCCCTTTGATCCTAATGTAAGATAGAGTTGACTTTTTTAAGATATTAAAGAAGTTAAATAAGTTACTTAATTATATCATATGTGGTGTATCATTGGATTATATATCAGTTTATAAGTTAGACAATAGTTTGGAAAAAATGATAAATATAAATATTTTAAAATAATTTAATTAACTTTCTTAATATCTCTAAAAAGTCAACTCTATCTTATATTTGGGACCAGATAAAGTATAAATTAGTGATAAATATAAATATCTTTCCTCTCTCTCTCACCATCCTTCCCTTTTTCCTCTCTCTCCCCCCCCCCCCCCAAGTATCATGTGGCTCCCTTTTCCGTATCTCTCTTTCTCTCTCTCGGGTAAAAGCTGAAAGTCTCTGACTTATCCACCGCAATAAGCTACAAATTCTGGCTTATGGGAAAAAGTCATTTTTCCCTTAAAAACCCAATTGATTCAAAGTTATCCCAAGAACAACATGTAAAAGTCAAAATCTTCTAAGAGTCCAATTGGCCCTCTCATAAGGTTGTTTACGAGGTTCAAAAGTCATCCCAAACATAGTTTAAAAACTTCGCATCGTCGCCACTTCCGCCATCTTGCGGCCTCACACTCACAATTTCCTCAACATTTAATGGACACAAAGAGGACGGATCTGATCAAGCATATAGCGAAGGAGTATGAGTTGTGTATAACGATTTGGCAATGCTTTTTTCAGACTTGTCAAATTGAGCCAATCTACAATAAAATATTCTTTCTATATCCTAACATATTTCTATTGTGGATTGGCTTATGGAATTCTTTTTATTGTTAGTATTGCATTTTGAAAGTCGGATGCTAAGGTGTTGAAGTTCAGATCTCTAAGGCTGATGCTATTGTGGATTCCAATCTCAATACCCCACACTTGTTTATCTGTTTTCTATACCACACTCTGTTCTTTTGGTGTGTAAAAATGCAGTTTGAAGCAGCCCTCCATAGCAACGTTTACGTCGAGTTAGGGGTGAGCATCGGTTTTTCAGTTCGGTTTCTGAAAAAACCGAACTACCAAAATAAAGAAAATTCTGAAACCGAACAATAAAAAAAACCGAACCGAAATAACCGAAATTATTCGGTTCGGTTTCGGTTTTGTAAGAAAAAACCGAAATTTTTTTAACCTTTATTTTTTACTTCAAATATCTGAATATTCAACCAGCAAAAATTAATACAAATTATAAAATTGAATAACCTCATCAAGATTCAAAGAAATATGATATAAAACAAAGTATAAACAACATATTACATATATGATCAATGTAGTTTGGAGTACCCAATATTCCAATAATGGAACTAAAAATAGGAAGGTTTTTTAGAGATGCAGAATAATTATATTCAACATTACTTAATCCAAAGAAAACATAACAAAAATTCAAAAAGATGAATATCTAATGATATATCATTCTTTGTCTTGCATCCGATTTTTCATTGGTGGCATACTCTTTTAACATTTTCGGTTTTTCGGTTTAAACCAAATTTTTTTTTGAAAAACCGAACCGAACCGAAAAACCGAACATGTACCGAACACCGAAAAAACCGAACCAAAAAGACCGAAATTGATTCGATTTGATTCGGTTTTTGATTTTGGTTCGGTTTTGCTCACCCCTACGTCGAGTGCTTCTTTATGTGGCATAAGTTATTTGCTTACTCGGTTACTCCTTCCAGTTGCACAGGTTTAAATTTTTGCATTTAGGTTATGGTTTTTTTCATTTGTAGGATGTCCCGTTCCCGACAGCAACCGGGACAGGACATAGGACAAAATTGTTGTCCTATGTCCTTTTACGGGATAGGATTGTAGTGTCCTGATCCCATCCGATGAACACCCCTAAATTTATGAGTATTCTATGTTAATATCTGAGATTTAATATTTCTTTTCAAGTAATAAAATCCCAAAATTCCAGACACTTTACTTCAAGAGATAAGAACTCCTATTGCTCATGTCAATTTATATTGATTGTCACTTTTATTTTTTTAATTCTCTCTTCTTCTTTTTTCTTTGTTTCTCCCTCAATTATGCCGTCTTCATCTTTGCATGTGGTCTTTGAATTTTTGACTAATTTTGATCAATAATCTTCCTCGTGCAAGAACATGGATCTTGATACATGGTTTCATGCATGCATGAATCTTAGTTTCCTCCTCTTCACTGTCCATCTCACATATCTCGTATTTCTATCTCTTTTCTTACATCAAGCTCTAGTAATAGAGAATCAAAGTTCTACTTCTCTTGGCACACTGATATCATATGATGGATGATTATACAAACTTGTTCTGTCCATTTTAACATCTACGTCTCTCCTTATACTTTCAGTCCCACTAACTTCCAAACAAGTTTAAGTATAACTATTATACTCCTCCGTTCTTGAATATATATAAGACATATTTGAGAAATTGATCTTGGTCCTCAATATAAGACAAAATTTTCATATTTATCAATTTTTTCCTAATTTAACTTTATTAATGCCCCCTAAACAATAATTAAAAAGGAGACACTACTACAGAAATTGCAATACATGATAGTTACTAACTGTTATACATCATGGTTTTGAACCGACATACATCGTGATACATGCACCACTGCACTGCTGTCCTCATCATCATGTTCATCCTCCTCTACCTTGTCCTCATCCTCATCCTCATCATCGGAGTATGGAGATGAAGGCCAGGTCAGGGCATTATCACTAGTGTGGGGGAGGGGAAAGGTTTCAAACCATCACGGAATTTGTTGTTTCATGATGGTTTTTTCTAAACAACCGTAATTCTTGTGAGCAAAAATATGATGGTTATTAATTACCATCGTTATATATTTTCCTAGATTTCTATTAAGTGATGAGTTTTGCATACTAATCGTTATATATCTCAAGAACTAACCACGTCGCCCCTTCCACCGTCTCTGGCTCTCTGGCTCCTCTGCTCCCTCCGCCAATCCATCTTTGCGCTGAATGACGCGATGGCACAAGAGAAAAGATCACTAGAGAAGGGTCTCTTTGCCATGAAGGAGATCCAAAAGTAAATTACGAGAGAGTGGAGGAGACTTATTGTGAGGTGGAACAAGAAATGACAAATTATGAAATCTAACAAATTGTGAACTATCATATTTTAAATTTGACATTTCTTGTTCTATTTATAGTAAGTTTCCTCCCTTCTCTCTTAAGTTGGTTTCTAGATCTCCTTCATCACAAGAAGATCTTTTCCCAGTGTTTTTTTCTCGTGTCATCTCGTCATTCGACAAAATAGATAGATTGGTAGAGGGGGCGAATGTGTTGGTGAAAACGAACGGGGTGTAATATGGTTAGGATCCTCAATACTTGAACTGTTTGTTACCACCACCAAGCCTTGAGAAGGAGGTGGAGGAGGAGGAGGGGGTGGCATCGGCGGAGGAGTTCCTTGGGAACTTATAACATGATGAAGGAAAGTAGTTAGCATCATAAGGAATAGTTTTTGAATAAAGGTATAATGAATTACAAAGGGTTATGAGTTATGACTTATGAAAGTCTAACAAGATTACGAAGGTTTATGATGAGTTATGACATTAAAAGTCCAAATGTTATAAAAAGTTATGAAAGAGTTAGATAACAGTTGTTTCTGAAGACTGTTTTGTTTTATCTTCGCTGATATAAATGGTTAAAAGTTGAATCGTGTATAAGTGTTATATGGTGATTGTTTCGAAAAAATTGTCCTTTTTGTCTCTAAATAAATGATGGCTATTAACTACAATCGTTACTTTTGTGTTTTCGCGACTTCCACAATACATAGCGATACACATAATTAACTATTACATTTAAGCATTATATATCCTTACGCGACCTCTGCCTCAAGATACATGATGTTTATTAGGTGTAACTGTTATATATTAAATGTTATCAAAGCCCAAATCTGTAGTAGTGAGAGGAGGTGAGGGAATTAAGGAAGGTAACTAGCTATGATATTTTAGAAAATGTATGTTATATTAACTAACTTAACAAACTTCATTAATCTAGTCCAATTAGATTAATATGTCTTATATAAAGGATCGGGGGAGTACTTTACATGACATGACTAAACTCTAAAGCTAGTTAAAGTAACTTTTTTCTAAAGTAGATACATTTAATTCAATATTACTTCATTACAACCCTATACTCCCTCCGTTCCTTTTTATAGGAAACAACTACTCCTTATGGCTTATTTCTATTTATAAGAGACAATTTAGAGGGCTCAAAATTTGTTTGTTGATTTTTCATTTTAACCTCATTTAATTACTCACCCAATATCATTTGTATTTAATTTCTACGCATTTTCTCTCCATCACATGTTCTCTCTCTTCCACTTAAATGAGGGTATTTTTGACCCCAAAAAATGTTACATTTTTAACATTTTTATTGTCCTTAACAAACTTTTTAATCCACATTCACGGAATTTGGTTTAGTGTTTCTTAGAAAAAGAAATGGAGGGAGTATATATGTCTATACTAGAGGTGAAAACAGGCTAGACGGCTTGTCAGAGGCTTGTGGCTTAACATGTTTGAAAATAGTAGCAAGCTCAGACTTGTTAGAAGACATGTTTTCCTTAAAAGATTAGGCTCATGCCGTTGACAAGCTTGTTAAGCTTGTTAGGCCAACCTGGGCCTCTTATAGATATGTAATATTATAAAAAAAATTGTATTAAAAATAAGTATTGAATATAGCACACTAATTTTTATTTTTTGATTTAATTATCATTATGAAATAATTGTTTCATGATAAAGAGATTTTATCATGTAATTAGTTGGGTTATATGAATTTACCTAAAATATGATTTATTAGGGTAAAAGAAATTATTAAAAATATACTAGAAATAAAAATAATAGAATATAAAAAATAATAATAAAAAGGGAAAAGATAAGAAAAAGAAATAAAAGAAAATGGGAAAATAAAAAGAAAAGACATAGAATAAATGCAGGCTTTTTAACAGGCTACAGGCCAGACTTAGGCCAACGTGTTGTTAAATAGCCTGGTTTATTAAGGACAAAGACTGGCCTGATCTGGCCTGTTTCCACCCGTAGGGTGTGTTTGGTTTGAGGAGAGGGGGTTAAATTACCTTTTTGGGTTGAAAAATATTTAAATTTTGGGCAGGAATCTAAAATTTAAAAGGAATGAAATGATAAATTTTGGGTTGAAATCCAAAATCTAAAAGAATGGGAGGGTAAATTTTAGGTTTCTCCTGTCCAAAATTGTAATTTAGCCCCCTCCCCTCCCCACCCTCCCCTTCCCTCAAACCAAACACGCTAGTCTATATACTAATAAGAGCCTCCTGAAATAAAATTAAAAATAAAATCAATAAAACACTAAACTAAAACCTAACCAACCTCATAATTTGTCCAGCAAGAGCACAGTTCGGAACGATCTATTATGAGTAGATTAGTAAATATGTTTGTTAATTACTAAAGCTATAATTGTTATAAGTTATAACCTCCAATAATCTATGTTATGAAAATTTTTTAGCCCTTTGGTCTTCTATGGATTTTTACATTTTTTCCGCACGTGATATTATGGGATAACTTCTTTTAATCCTTCTCTCCGTATAGGTAAATACTTATAATTTGTTAGCGAAAAAAAAAAAAATTATTGAGAGCGAAAAAAAAAATACTTGTAAGTTAATTTTTAACGTTTATCGTTTATATGGATAAGATTTACACAATTTATATAATTTATACTTTTATATTTTTTGTTATCATAATTTCTATAATTACAATATTGAAATTTGACACGATTTATTATACTGATAATATTTTATTTTTTCACCGAAATATTTGATTACTCATTAGAAATACTTTAATGACATAAATAAAAATAAAAATTTAATTATAAATATTTTAATAAAAAACAAATTAAAATTAAAAATTAAATCAACATACAAATCAAATATTGTAGCATACTATAATTTTTATATATTAATGGGACCCGAATATATTTAAAAAAATGCTCTCTGGGTAGGTTTTCTTGCCGGTTGCCACTGCCTTGTTGTTTAGATGTTTAGATATTTCATTATGGGAATTTCTAACCAGAGAAATTCTTGCCTGAATCAGGTGCACCAATCCATGCATGGTCTGACTAATAAAATCATGTTAGCTCAATTATTTTTGTCTCAGTTGTTAGCCTACATGTCACTCACTTCTCTTAATATTATTTTAATTATTTATTTTAGAAATATGCGCTTATTTAATGCTATACTTCTGTCTCATCTTCGTTGGAAAAAGTACTAACGAAGAAAAGAACTATATACATATGTTTACCCATTCACCCTTATTGTTAGGTTCTGAAATTGTGAAAATTCTTGTTTACCCTTCTTCTAGCGGCTAGAATAAAATTCTCTACCCAAAAACTATAGGGATTGGTGATTGCATGCCATTGCAATGGTTTGTTATTTTGGTTCAAGCAGTTTTGTAAGATTGTTAAAAAAACTACTGAAGTTTGATGCTTTTGTGAGATGAAGGCACTTGGCTCCATCAGAATTAATTTTTCTATTCAACCAACAAGTGGCAAAATTATGTCTTCTGTTGCTTTCTTACTAAGAATATGGTAGTTATTTTTTTTTAATTTATTTATTCTGTTGTTATTAAGTCAGATAAGATGAGGCAAGTAATTCATTTGAAAGGAGAAATACTACATACTCAAGAATATCACCTCATCTGTATTCTGACTAATTAAAATATAACAACCCATCTTATTTTAATCCTATATGATAGATAAATCATATAAAGAAATTCAAAT
The DNA here is from genome assembly GCA_963855925.1 of Inga laurina. Lineage (NCBI taxonomy): Eukaryota > Viridiplantae > Streptophyta > Magnoliopsida > Fabales > Fabaceae > Inga > Inga laurina. The sequence goes on along the minus strand of OY979707.1, from coordinate 44,034,491 downwards.
TTTATGATTTTTTAAAAAACCAACAACTTATGGGAGAGAATTGTGTCTTATGGCATGTGGTAGCTTATTTGGTAATAATGTCATTTACTTCTACTTCCTTTTCAGCCTTTTCCTTTGGGGGGGGGGGGAAATGACAACAAGGTCTCGATTAAGAAAATTAATATCAGAAAAGTCTCATAACTTGTCAATAGTAGATCATTTACTTGTCATTTGGCAAAATAATAATAATAATAAAGATCATTCACTTGTCAATCTGATTTTTTGATATTATTTTCTTTAATTGGGATCTTGACGTCCCCCCTTTTTTTTTTATAACATGAACAATTTCATTAAAAGGTAATTTTGCTAGAAAAATAGTGTAAAGAGATAGACACATCTATGTGCCTCATCCCACTCAATGCCACCACAAATAGAACTATCAGATTGATCTCTTAGGGGAAAAAAAAATATTACCATCAGCCAAAACATTATCTAATTTAAAGAGAATCATATTAACTGAGTTCTGAAAGAAGTTTTAATTCTTCTCTACCATTGGTTGAAAAATGATGATTATTGAGGATCCATTAGTCATGTTAACAGAATCCAAATGTCAATTGTTAATGAAAGTTAGTTCCTCAGTAGACAACTTATTATCTCATAAATACATGAATTCACATTTTGTTTCTAATATGATGACTTTTCTAATGGATGGATAATCTATAAATACTTCACAGTATGTTGACTGTATTCTACGCCTTATCCAATACAGCGTGAGGGAAATACAGAGTACGGGGTGAGTTGTCAGATTTTAGTTTCCTTCCAACACAGGAAATAATGTAAAAGGTATACTTATTAATCCCCCCCCCCCACAGACACTAGAATAAAGCTACATTAAAAAAAAAAAATATATATATATATATATATATATATATTTGCTTAGTTCTTATATTTTGAGACTTGTTATGAATATTGTGGTAACCGATATTCATAGTCTCTTAAGATTCTATAATGTTTATAACCTTTTATGGTTTTATATAGTTTTATGTTGTAGATTAATTCTTATATTTATGACATTATAACTCTATCATAATGTGGGTTAATTCTTATATTTATGATATTGTAATTTTTGGAAGAATTAAATACCTATATATATATATAGAAGCTTAATATAAAGGATTGAATATACATGAAAATACTATATGAATGAGAGTTCTCCTTCACTTTTTATCTTTATAATTCTCTCTTATCTTTTTTCATCCTTTCATCTCAATCTTTTATATTTTTTTGATTTCATAACAAGACTCAAGTTATCGTTTCCTTTTTAAAAGTAGTTTTTTTGTGCTTTCTTTTTTTTACCTGAATGTTTCATGTGCCTCTTCGCTTTCAAGAAGTAGTTTTTTTAATAACAGAGAATTAAAATTCTACTTCTCTTACCACACTGATATTATATATGATAGAAGATTCTACAAACTGGTTCAACCATGCACACATCCGGGGCTTCGCTTATACTTTTAATCCTACTAACTCTCATACGAAGAACAAACAAACATAATTATTATACAAAACCCCCACCCCCCCAAATTTGATGTAGTTTTCCATTTTGAAACTTACAGCAGAAAGGATTTTTACCTTTTTTAATAAGTGTGTTTCTTAATATTTAGTGAGTGTTTGGAATGACTTATTTTTAGGAAATAAGCACTTATTACATAAGTCGAAACAAAACTCATCTCATATACTTACCTCGTATACCATGAATAACGAATTATAAGCATTTATTATTTAAAAATAAACTATCCCAAACAAATACTTAAACATGTATTTTCCTCTTTATATGGATAAGGCCGGAAGCTGATGATTGCCATTTCAACTAAGAGCTTATTGATAAATACCTTATTACATAAGATTCTAAGGCATAAGATATTGACACGACTAAAGTCGCTAAAGTAACCTTTTCCCCCTAAATATACATTGAATTCAATGTTACCCCATCGCTGCCCTATATTACAGATCTATACTCATAACAGCCTCTTGAAATAAAAATAAATAAAGTTGACCAAAAAAGAAATAAAAATAAATAAATAAAACACTATCTAATTCCATTGGGCCTTGACTAAAACCTAATCAACCTCAAATAATCTGCCCAGTAAGGCACAATTTGAAACGGTCTATCGTGATTAGCCAATTATGTTTTTTTAACTTCTAATGCTATAATTGTTGTTGGGGAAAATTGTATATAAATACTTTATTGAAATCTTATTTGTTAAATGGGACCTTCGGGTGCAAACAATCTTCCCCGTATACAAAAGATCTTCCTTTGTGTTTAATATATATTCTCCATATGACATTCTCTTGTGTTCAAATAATCTTCTCTCATGTCCCATTTAGTAAATAACTTTCTAATGAGGTATTTGTGAGCAATTCTCCCTTATTGTTACCGCCTCAAATAACCTATGTTATGAAATTTTTTTACCTTTTGTTCTTCTTTTCGTATGCGTAAATACTTATAATTTGTTAGCGAAAAAAAAAAACTTGTAAGTTAGCTTTTATCGTTTATAGTTTATTTCGATAAGATTTACACAATTTCCATCCGTTTATAATTTTATCTTTTTTGTTATAATAATTTCTATAATTACAATATTGAAAATTTCACCATTTATTATATTAATAAGATTTAATTAATCATTAAAAATACTTTAACGACATAAATAAAAAGAAAAAGGGAGATTTGCCTAAAGATACCTTTAGGCCAAATTAATTGCTGATTGCTATCAAGTGCGTAAGCGATCTTCTGTGTGTGCAAGCGATCTTCCATTTTGTGCAAACCATCTTCCGTGTGTGCAAAAATCTTCCATACAAATGTGTAAACAATCTTCCGTTATGTATAAAATATCTTCCGTTATGTGCAACAGATCTTCCATGGTAGCATTCAGCAATTAGTTTTCCAAAAAAGTATTTATCAGCAATTCTCCTAAAGAAAAATTCAATTATAAATATAAAAAAATAAAATAAAATATCACTTAAACTTTAAAATTTTAAGTAAGTGATTTACTACTCTTATAAGTTTTTAATTGATATACTTTTATAGATAATGTGCTCGTTTGTTTCAGCGTTTCAGTGTTAAATCGGACTTACACAGTGTCACTAACGGACTTGAACAGTAAAAAAGCTATAATGAGTGTTTGTTTCGACGATTGGATTTAAGATAAAAAAAGTCATAAGTTGAAAAAAGTCATAAGCCTCAAAATGGAGCTTTTTGGAGTTTATGTGCATGTCTGTGTGTAAAATAATATTGATAGGAGTATTTTCATATTTTTGGGATCAATGAAGTACTCAAAATCACTTCTAATCACAAAAATTCTTTTATGAAAAATGTTTTAAATAATTTTCTCTTTCTTTAGATAATAATCTTCTGCTAATTAGAGAATACTTTGGGATAAGAGTCTAGGCAAGTTTTGAGTTTTATTAATATATGACTGTAGAAATGTAGAGAATAATTAATAATTAATTTTAATCAGTTTAGATTTATTATTTAGTTATTTTATGATTTTAAAATCAATTTTTTTTATAAACATATCATAAATTAGTTTCTATATAGTGTTTTTACCCATTAAATTTAGTTTAAATAATTTATTTGGATTATTGAAGGTATTATTGAGGTTTTAATCAGTTTATTTTGTTAGATTTTGAGCTATATGAAAATATGAGTTAGGATTTAATATTTAAATTAGAGTTTGATATAATTTTAAATATTTAAGCTTGAGGTGCACAATAGAAAAAACTTTTGGAGTGTACCAATTTAAATTAGAGTTTGATATAATTTTATTACAATTGTACCATTACCAAATTTTCAAAGTTAATTTTTGAGAAAATTGTGAAAAAATCCCTCCGTGTGTAGATATCTTCCCAGGTCCCATTGGCAATTAAGTTGCCAATGAGGACTTTTTTCACAATTATCCCTTCATTTTTTTCATTTTTCATAATTTTTACAATTTTTTCTCTTAATTAATACAAAAGTTACTTATGCAAAAGTCAAACCAAACATCATTCATTTTTACATAAGTTACTTATCCAATCGCTAATCCAAACACTCATTATCTTACCCAATCTAACTTTTTTCCAATCTTAAAATTCCATAAGTTTAAGTAAAAATAAGTTACTTATCCAATCGCCAAAACAAACACACCCAATATCTATCCTCTTATACGCAACCAAACTTATTTGAAATTTTGAGATTCAAGTAGTATTTTCTTTTCTTTTATTCTTATAAATATTTGAATAAAAAACAAATAAAATTAAAAATTAAATAAAATTTTCAAATATACTATATTTTTATATATTAATGGGATAAAAATATAGGGTTAAGGTGGGAAAATACCTATAAACTTTTTCTAAAAGTGTACCCAATATCATAAACTTTTTTTAAGTGCAAAAGTAACCATAAACTTTAAAAATTGATGCAAAAGTGGCACAAATGGTAAATTGAGGAACAATTATCATTTCTCATGGGCCCCACATGTCCCTGATCGATCATCTGTGCGTGAGCAAAGATGAAATAAGATCAGTATGACTTTGATATGATATGGAGATACGAATTAAAGTCTTAGGCACTTGTAAGAGTACAAGATGCTGGACCGACCCGCTATGAGAAAGCTGTATGGATCAAGTCATAACCTTATCTCATGTACAACCACGTCACAATACTCTTCGACCAGAGGTCATCATGGATTTCTATATAAGAGTTGCTAAGCTTTGAACTAGTTAAAAGTTACCTTTTGACTAGGTGATGATAAAGGCTACGACGGGGCTTGATAGTTTTTCATGTAGAGGAATATAAATGGTCAAGATGGAATTTGTCCCTCATATTAGTAGAGAGATATTATTGGGCCCCTCAATAAATGAGTCTAAGAAATATATGGTCATATTATGATGAAAAGGAGTTTCCATTTCTATTGTCAGACTACTTAGGAATCGAGAAAGTAATGGTCAGGAACAGGAGGATGACATTATCCATGCCTCATCCTTGATCAAAATATCGTGTGACAAAAGGGACGTGATATGCTTGTATAACAGGTTGCATCGTGTTAACGATTCTTATATGAATTGGATACTCGTAATGTCTTGCTAGAGGCCGCTTGCGACCTGTGGGTTAGTATATTTATTGGCCCACTGCCAATTTCATATGGGCCTATAGGGTTGCACACAAGAATGACCTAACACGAGACAATGTTTAATTTAGGGTGGACGGATTTTATATATTTATATATATAGAATATAAAATTCGTGAAAATAAAATTAATAATATTATATATATATATATATATGTATTTTTGAAATATATATATATATATATATATATGTATATGTATATATATGATAGTATTATTATATTAGTTTTAAATTTAGTTTTTTTATTAAGATAAATTAAATTTAATAACTAACATGATAGATATATAGTATCTCAGATTTAATTTATGAAGATAAATTAAATCTGTTGGCTCTTTATTTGTATTAAATAAATAGGTTAAATTAAAACTGTTGGACAGATTTAAGTAAACCAAATTTATTTAACTAGCTCATCAAGATAATTAAGGGTCCCTCATGGGTTATAAAAATGATGGAGTAAAAAAACTCATGTATGGATGAGAAAAAGGAGCCGCAAAAAAACCCTAAGGAGACATTGGAGATGCTAACACGCAGTCCATATTGGAGTCGCATTCGTGTGGATACTGGTAGAGGGTTCGAATATGAGGTGTTAGCTTCTAGAGATCAAAAACCCAGAAAGCATAAAAGATATGATTCTTTCTAATTCAGTTTAAACGCCTTTGATAGATCATCGATCGGGATTAATGAAATTTTAAATTATTCTGCAGTGCCAAGCAATTCCAACATATCTATTTGAGGCAAGCAATTCCTTATCCTATAACTTTGGCTTGATTAGAGGCTTTTGCTCGTTAATTTGACGTGGTTTTTTTTCCCTTATTCATAAAAAAAAGGAATGAGTGAGAAGATCAATCGGGGTTTGAGGAAGATTTTTTTCTTCTTTTTACGCTAAGGGTATTTGGTATTTTTAATTTTTTACAGGGTAGTAGACAACAATTAGCTATATTTAACGGTTGTGTCACTTTTATACTATTTTTTAAAGTTTATGGTATTTTTTCACCTAAAAAAAATAAGGTTATTGAACAGGGATCGATCGGGATATTGGGTCTAGAGTCAGTGGATCAGATCAGAGCTAACCGAGATCAAACCGATGAGAGAGTGAAAATTCCAAATTTATTGATATGAAATTATAAATAAATTATTTAAAAAAAAGATTTTAAAAAACCAGACCAGTTCTCTGACCGATCGGTCCGGTCCGAGGTGTCGCATGTGCCTTTAAAAAATATTTAAGAGTATTTTTCCGCTTTAACCGTAAAATATATTAAAAAAAGGGTCTCACGTTAGGTTTTCTTCCCGGTCGCAATTGGCTTCCGGTGCTGCTCATACGTCATATTCAGAGCCTCGCGCCTACACAGGTTGAGCTGGTGCTTTACAGAATCAACAAAGATGGGAAGGAGAAATGGAGGAAGGTCACTGCATGAAATTCTTCGTCGTCGACTTGAGTCCTGCAAATCCAGGTACTCAACTGTTGATGAAATTGTAAACCATCTTCGCGCAAATTACCCAGATTACCAGCGAACAAAACAACAAACTTTGACTCGATTTGTTCAAGAAGCTTTGGAGTGGTCTAAGCGTGGGAACAAGCAATTGAACAGAAAGCCCAATACTCCCATATTGAAGCCTGACGGTTCAGAAGATAATGATGAAGATGAAGAGGAAGAAGAAGGTCGAAGTGCATCTCGAAAGAGGCGCAAGAAAGTTGATGAAACTGAAGAGAGATTGCAAAAAATGGAGAGTTTACACCTTCAAAGGTTACGAAGGGATCGGAGCCGCAGCTTATCAGGCTCTTCTGCCTCAACTTCTAGACCGTCATCGTCATCAGAGTCTGAAGAGAGTGATGACGAAGATGGGACTGTGTCTACATCAGAGGATGCGATTTATGACGAGAAAGTGGAACCAGCCTTTGACTTGATGAAAACAATGTTGCGGGCTTCATACTCGGGAGCAAAGAATGTGAAATCTACAGCAGAGGAGAAAAACGTTGAACTGGAGGTGGCTGATAATAAGAAGGCAACTAAGATTGATGCTATGAATGGGGTTGGAGGTAACATGAAAGATGATTTGGAACCAAAAAGGCAATTGCGGGGTTCAGTTTCAAATGGCAATGGTGATGTTGAGGTCAAGGGGAAGGGTGGCCCTAGATTCAAAGATTTGGGTGGGATGGAGAAGGTACTGGAGGAATTGAAGATGGAAGTAATTGTTCCTCTTTATCATCCACAGTTACCAAGAAAGTTAGGAGTGAGGCCAATGGCAGGGATTTTGTTACATGGACCCCCAGGGTGTGGGAAAACCACTCTGGCTCTTGCTATAGCAAATGAGACTGGTTTTCCGTTCTATCAGATATCAGCTACAGAAGTGGTTTCCGGAGTGTCAGGTATGAATGTTACTATTGTATGTATTTATTTACTTTTGAGTGCTATCAATATAGTTACTTGTTAGAGGAAAACTTCAAAGCTTATATTGATTGGCATTATCTAAAGATAGTTGATATTTGAAGTGAAATATGTGAAGGACTGATGTCGCTGGTGCTATATAATTGCTAATAATAAACAATGCTTATTGGAATAAGTTGACTCAGGTACAACAAAAGTTCCTGTTGATTGCAACTTTATGATAATTTAAACCTACTGGTGCAGTGGCCAAACAAAATTGTTGCAGCCTGTAAGATTGATATTAACTAGCAAGGGTCTTTGGAGCGTGATTAGTGATTACAGCTTGTTATTATTACAGTTATCCTGATATTGATATGGATGCTTAGAGAGCTGTTATTTCTTGGATATGTAACCTCAGGAAGTTAAAGTTGTGGATTTTTATGTTTTATTTTACTTTTCTTAGCTGTAAAGAAATTAACCTTATATTATAAGTGATATTTCTTGTTAATTTGGTGGGGACATGGGAGTTGAAAAATGAATGTGTATTTTGGCAAACTAGTGTCATTGCTGCTGCCATCAAGTCTTTATATATAGTTATATATATATATATAATTTTCTGTACTAATCATTTGATAAATACTTTAGGAGCGTCTGAAGAAAACATTAGGGAGCTTTTTTCTAAAGCATACAGGACTGCCCCATCAATTGTCTTTATTGATGAGATTGATGCTATTGCTTCGAAAAGAGAAAATTTACAACGTGAGATGGAGAAACGAATTGTGACACAATTAATGACTTCAATGGATCAATCGAGCAGGCTCTTACAACCAGCTGATAGTTCAGAAAGTTCTGATGCTTGTCCTGGCTATATTCTTGTTATCGGAGCTACAAATAGGCCTGATGCTGTTGACCCTGCCCTGAGAAGGCCTGGGCGGTTTGATCGTGAAATTTTCCTTGGTGTTCCTGATGAATATGCCAGGGAGGAGATCTTGTCTGTGCTTACACGCAATCTTACTCTGGAGGGCTCATTTGATCTTAGAAAAATAGCCAGGTCTACTCCAGGTTTTGTTGGAGCAGATTTGGCAGCTCTAGCTGACAAGGCTGGTAACCTAGCAATGAAAAGAATTATTCATGAAAGGAAACGTGATTTTTCCCAAGATCTTTTTGATGAGCATGGTGAAGATTGGTGGAGGGAACCTTGGTTACCAGAAGAGATGGATAAGCTTGTCATCAAAATGTCAGATTTCGAGGTGCATTAGATTGATTTGTATTCTAATATTCTTCGTATTTGTTCCTTTTCTAAATGCTGCCAAGAGTTTTTTTTCCTTGCCTCGAATTATATTTATATTATTATGTCTATTCATCAAATCAAGTGTTATTCTCAGAACAGTCGTAGTGAAACATATATGTCTTTGTATGTTTCCATTTATTTATGGTTAGGAACATCTCGGTTGTTTGATCAGAATAAGTTTTGCATCAGGATTTTTCATTTCAATGATTTTTTCATTTCAATAAATTGATGAATGTTTGGTAAAGTTTGCCTTTATCATTTATCATATTATTTTAAATAATGTGGAAAACCATTATATTCATCTGGGTATTTTTGCAGGAAGCAGTCAAATTGGTTCAACCTTCATCAAGAAGAGAAGGGTTTTCTTCCATTCCTAATGTAAAATGGGAAGACATTGGTGGGCTTGATTTTCTAAGACAAGAGTTTGAGCGTTATATTGTTAGACGCATAAAATATCCAGATGATTATAAGGTAGTTTTGACTGAAATTATTTTATTGAACTGTGGCATTATTTAAGGTGGACGTGTGAAGTAGGCAGCCTTTAAATGGGGAAAATCACTGAATTAGCTGAACTTTATATACAATTTTTCATCTTTTAGATTCTATCTTTCTATTCTACCCTAAAACTTTGGGATAATTGGTTGGTTGTTATCATATTATAATATAGGTAAGGGAGCACTAATACCTTTTTGAAAACCATTGGTAATGACTAATTTGGGGTGCAATTGGTTACGAGAGGAAAGTGCTTGTGTTAGTACAATGCAGGATTCTTAAATGAGTTGAAGATGAATATTAGTCTATGTTGGATGGAATATATTTAGTCTGTCAAAATTTTTCTCATATTAGTGTAACATGATGTTTATAAATAGTAACTGGACATATTTTATCATACATGGAACAGAGTATTGTTTATGGCTTGTGAACAGTGTAGCTTACTATGGTTTTTATTATGTATATTGATATTTATTATGATAATCCATTTCATTCAATGGGATTTAATATTAGAGATTTGAATTGGAGAGTATACTTTGCAAAAGGATTTACTTTTTCGAATATTTTGGGCTTGGTACATTTGCGTTAAGTAACAAGGTTGTATCTGGATTGTCAATTTGATATTTTTTCGTGTCTTCTTTAATGTAGTAGTCACCTTTTCAATTGTACTGTGACCCTCTGGAATTCTATTTACACTATGCTTATGATATTACTATTATTGGAGCTTCCAGAACCGTGTATTGTAATTTATATACTGATTGTATAACTAGATTACTGCTCAATTGTTCACTTTCTAATGCTCTCTAAAATTCATGTTACTAATCTATAGTGGATCAATTGTATGTACACGCTATGTCATGAAAAATCATTGTACACTTTGTTTCACGTGATTGTTAATCTCTTGAAATTTAATTTTTCAGGAATTTGGGCTGGATCTTGAGACGGGATTTTTGCTCTATGGACCACCAGGATGTGGTAAAACACTGATAGCCAAAGCTGTTGCCAATGAGGCAGGAGCAAATTTTATTCATATCAAGGTCTGTCTAAAGCCTACAGCACCATTGTCTCTTAAGTTCTGGTTTACTTGCGGGATTCTCCTCTGTCTGAAATGAAGTGTCTTAATGAATTGTCTCAATCACTTTTGTTGTAGGGCCCTGAACTTCTAAATAAATATGTTGGAGAAAGTGAGCTAGCAGTACGGACATTGTTTAGTCGTGCAAGAACATGTTCACCTTGCATTCTCTTTTTTGACGAGGTTTGTGGCTGTCTCTCACCTTTGAATAATGTTTATTGTGAGCCCAATTTTTGCCTTTCTACCAGGAGCAGCAGAGAAATGTCTAAAATCTGGATGGTCCTAATTTCATTATTTTCCCATTGAAATCATCTTTTAATTTGGCGTCATAAGTCTGTATTTTTTGTATTGAATCTTTTGAAATAAGAAAATATTGAAATTAAAAATATTAAAGGCCTGTGCGCTTGTCCTTTGTTAATTTCTTGGCCTGTATATTAAAGGCCAGTATAAAATTGCATACTAAATAAACTGAATTTGTTGTAGAATGAACCTTGAAATTTATCGGCAATATGTAAGATTTATCTTTTATATTTTGAATCATCTTTAGGTGGATGCACTGACAACCAAACGTGGTAAAGAAGGTGGATGGATTGTTGAGCGACTGTTGAACCAGGTAATTGCTTAATGCTAACATGCTATAAGGACAACAACAATTTTCAGCATGGATAAAAAAATTGACAAATATTTGCAATTTCAGTTACTTATTGAGTTAGACGGTGCAGAGGAAAGGCAAGGTGTTTTTGTTATTGGGGCCACTAACAGGTAACTTGTTTGCCATCTCTAGTTACATTTTATATACACCCATTTGGTTTAGGGGAGGAATTTGAAAATGAAAGCAAAAGAATATTATTTTTGATTTCATATCTATTTTGCTTTTCTCACCATTATTTAGTAGTGTGTCTCTTTTTTTCTCAAAAGCATGGGACTCATTTACATTTACATTGTCATTTCCTTTTCCCCCTCTGCACTTGATAATTCTGGATGCCAAGCAAATGTTTGCTTCTCTTATGCAGACCTGAGGTGATGGACCGTGCAGTCCTTCGGCCTGGTAGGTTAGGTAAACTTCTGTATGTTCCTCTGCCAAGCTCAGATGAACGAGGTTTGATCTTAAAAGCTCTTGCAAGGAAGAAGCCAATTGATGACAGCGTGGATTTGTGTGCCATTGGAAGAACGGAAGCTTGTGAAAATCTCAGCGGTGCTGATCTTGCTGCATTGGTATGTATCTGCTTTTTTTGTCGAATCAGTTAATCTAATCTGATCTTTATCAGGACAACAACATCAACAGTATATGTGAAATGTCTAACAAAAATGTGGTAATGATTCTGGGGAGTTTGCTGACTTTGATTAACATATAGATGAACGAAGCAGCACTGGCTGCTGCTGAAGAGAAGTCGGCATCAACAGAGAGAACTTCGGATGCATTGACCATCAAGTTCAGCCATTTTGAGACTGCTCTCACTAAAATCTCTCCCTCGGTGTCAGACATGGTATGACTGATTACTATCCATTGAATTCTTTATTTTTTGGCCAGACTTGTTTCTATTCTTTTGCCATGTGATGTTGGAATTATATATATTTAGACTTAGTTTTGATTGAGGTTTATACTTTATATACTTAAAATGGTTTATTTTGTTTTTTGGTGCAGCAAAAACAATACTATCAGCGATTGGCAGAGACTTTCAAGGCTGCTTGAGAAAAGAAGTTATATTTTTTTCGCTAGTGCATATTTATCCTCTTAGTGAAAGTAATCATGTTGGAGGCAACGTGAGGAATTAAAAGAAGTTACATTGGGAGAATTGTCCTCTAATTGGACGTTGGCTGTTATATGGATTGATGGGTTGATCCTAAATAGTTTGTGCAAAAAAAATAACAAGAAAGAGAAAAAAATAAAGTGCAAGAAATCATGGCAATTGTGGAATAGGTGGTTGGATTATTTTCAGGAAAAGGGCGCAGAGAAAAACTAAGAAGACAACTACGCATGGTGCAAGGAGTTGCAGTGAGAGTAGGATATAATTTTTGTTTTGTATTTTGTTGTTGTTGTTGTTGTTATTGTTGTTGTTATTATTATTATTATTATTATTATTATTATTATTATTATTATTAATCTTTTATTTTCTTTTTGAGACCTGAATGAGTATTTATTCTTATATTTAAATTTATTTTTTAATCAAACTACCTGTGAAGTATGGTGGACTTCATTTAAGATTATACCATCTGCGGATCCCCATATTTTGGGAGTTTAATGCATAAAAGCTGGAATTGGATAACGTGTTCTTTAATAATGATATTGACTGGCTTTTTGAAAACTATGCTCTAAGCTTCGAAAGGGTAATTCCATCTACCAAATAAAAAAAAATTGTTGACTTCTCGGTCAAAACTAGGGATTGCAGGTTTTTGTGGGATAGAAAAGTTCAAGCTAGTTCTTAATGATCTTCAAAAAAGTTATCATACTTGGAACAAAATTTGAACTCACTTCTTTATGAAATGAGTTATAAGTCGTATATTTGTTAGGAGACTGACTAGTGGATACTCAATAATCATCAATTTTCAACCAATGGTAGAGAAGAATTTAGGTCTCTATTCCTGAACTATTCATGAACTAAGCTAATATGATTCTTTATAGAGATTATTCTGTGGGATATTTATATTTTCTTAAGAGAATTTGATACTTCCATTTGTGGTATTAAGGGGGATGAGGCATGTAGATATGACATGAATATCTATCTCTTCACTCTATTTTACTTGCAAACATTCCTTTTAATAAAATTGCCCATGTTTTCAAACAAGAAAAGAGGAGGCCAAAAAAGATATCAAATTACACATTATTACCAAACAGGTTATCATTTGCCACATGGTAGGTTTGAAATAGCTTCCCCAATGGATTACTTACTCCATCTTTTCTCTCTTGATAACCAAACAAACAATAACTACTATACTCCTATTGACAAAGTAACGTAAGACAATTTTGCCAGTTGTTGCTTGAACATAAAAACTAATTTTAATGGAGCAAAGTGCCTAAGTCTCACAAAAGCATCAAATGTTAGTAGTCATTTTTATGCATTTTTGAACACCAGTGAATGATCAGAAGATGAGGACTTGCCATCAATTCCCAAAATTACCTGAACCAAAACAACCAACAATTGCAATGGCAATGGCAAGCAAGTAACAACTGTGAAGTATGAGCTTGCTCAAAATTCCATCTATTCAGATGAGAATATTATACAAATTTCCTCAGTCAATTTGATAAGGGGAAAAGTGTATGCAAAATTGCAAAATTCTATCTCTTCTAACTTCTAACCATTATGGTAGTTGAAGTTACCATATAGTCATTCAAAAAAAAAAAAAAAAAAAAACACCTAGATTCCATGCCTTTTTGGCAACAAGAAACTTCGAGATCCTCAAGGAAGAAAGTCACTAAATCTGTTGACAATTAGTGGTCCTAAACCATGCTGTCCAAAAGTATGATCTAATGCTAGTTCCTGCAAGATATAAGAATTGTTGCAAGATTCTGGATTTTGTATATTAACCTATCTCTAGCACTATGCAGAAGATCCAGGCTTAGCAGTTGACTGTTTGGTAGGTTGTTGCAGCCCTGGCTTTTGATCAGGAGGAGAATAAGATGGCCTGTTAGGACAAGCCTTAGCAACTTCTTCCTCTTTAATGTCAAACTGTAAAACGCAAAGATATAATTAAAAACCAGAATGTTGAAGACTATCAGATTCTTTACTGTAAAAAGGAAAGATATACATTTGCAATTATTTTAACAGATCACTATGGTAGAAAAATGAAACTTGTGTAGTATTAGATATAGTTCCCAGGAGCATTATTTCCTCTGGAGCTCATTGACAATATTCTCAAGCCTAAGAGTCCATAATCTTACCATATACTACATATAACCTTAAAAGGGAAACTGTTATGCATCTCACTATAGACGACTTAACTAAAAGTATGGTAATTAAAGATCATACTAACCTTGAAACCACAGCCGGATGCACATGCATGGAAGCATTCCTGCACATGAAGGGGAGGGATCAACAATTATTTTTTTTAAACTCTTAGCAGTGCAATGCAAAATACATGAACACCCTGCTTATATCATTTTAAATGAGTGTATTTTAATCTCATGAACTCTTGGCAGAGCAATGCGCAATACAAAGAATTGAAAGTGATATGCTCGGCTTAAGTGAGTAAAAGGTCATATCGAGAACTCATGGCCTTGCAAGTGAATTATCGATCTCATGATTATATGTTACCACATGACTCAATTTGCTCACTCACTTCACAAAAGTTGCCATAATTTCACCTCTAAAGTAAAACTGCCCATAAGCCAATCAGAAGAATCACGCAGTAACATACCTTTCTTCCTTTAGGTCATATCTTTTTCTTGAAAAACAACCATGAATGCTTAGGATTCTAAGAGGGAGGAAATCATTGACCAAACAAAAACTCTAATCAGAAGAACCCAAATGTCTACATAAATTGAACTGCATCTCCAATGATAGCCATTACTACATCATTATTGCCCTCAATTTCCTTAATCAAGATTCAGTGATTATTCTACGAAACAGAAACAGCTAAGTTGTCAAACCTTACTGTTTCATTAAATCATTTCCAAATCTAATCTCAAACCAGATTGACCTTCACAATAATTTGAAAAAAGCTTTAACCAAGAACTACCTACTAATCTAATCTCAGTCAGTTGCTCCTACATCAAAACAGGACATACGCCTCTGGCCTTTTAGTGCCCTCATTACCTCCTAGACAGAGTAAGCAATGTCATTATATGATACTCTAGAACATAATTATTCCATTTTCACTTGCTGCTATATAAAATAGTTCACAACCGACTCCTCTAACTAATCCACAAACACATTGGCCAAAACAGAAAAAATAACCGACAAATGTCTTTTGGCAACTCCTTTAAATAAACTATAAATATAAAACGTTCCAACTTCAATTTAGAAGTAATCTAAAGTACTACTATTACATCAAAGAACATCCAGTAGAAAATCATCAATAGGCCTGTCCTATGGGCAACAAGAACAATATTTAACTGAATAATTATTGTAAAACAATCACGGTATGCTGTATCCTCAGTCATAGTTTATATGAAATCAATGACATTCCTCAAACATGTAAAAGCTAAATCAACAATGACCAAAAAATTTCTTTTTATATTACAACAAATTGACATATAGACAACCTTAACTTCAAGGAAGCAGAATCAAACGTTCAAAAAAAATTTAGTAAAAGTGAAAGAGAAACCATTAAAAATCAGCACTGTTAGAGCAAAACTGATACACTAATTTATGTTGCAACAATGTAACCAGTAGCATAGCAAGTAATAGTGACTAGATGAGAACAGAAAATACCTCTGAATAAGAGGCTGCTCCAGGAGAACGGTCAATATATGCACTCCACTGCTGCCCCTCTATTACAGGGTCCTTGTAGCAAATTTGGCTGCAGTCCTCCAAACCTGTTTCAACAAGCTCCAAACCATGTGAGCTTTATGGATGTCTAATTCCCAAAAATGATTAGAGACAGCATTTTTCTCAGGAAGTTTAAAGGTTGAAGAAAAAAGCGCCAATATCTAAAGCAATAGCCTAACTGTCAAATGTTAAACGCTTCAGTTAAGCAATTTAATGAGTTTATCTAATCAATGGAAATCACTTTGTAGGAGGTATGGGCATAAGAAATAAGGGAGGCCAACACTTTTTTTTAATACTCTGTGGTATTCTATGTTTTTTGGTGGTTATTCTATTTTTCTATTTTATTTTTCGTTAACAACTATTTCTTAGATTTTTAATATATAATACGCCCTTATTTGATCACAGAATAAATTGATTACTTCTTGAATTTTCTCACTCTTCTATATCTCTTCATCACTTTCATTGGTCCAGCATCATAGTTCTGTTTCACTAGAATTAATAAATCAAAACAAATTCTACTAATATTTAAAAATATTTAGTGATAGGAGGGGACAACAGCTTTGTCCTTGTAATGCCGGTACAAATGCAAAAATACCATAAACTGAAAACTATATAGGTTATGTTTGAATAAAGGGTGAAAAAGAAGGGACAAGAAATTTAATTAGGAAAGTTTCTTTGACTTATATTAAATATATATATGTATATTCTTCCCTTTCCATTCATTAACCTCAATCTGAACATATTCTAAGGAAAGGAATGTTAGATTTGAATCAAATTCAAAGAAAATGCCTAAACTAAAATTTCACTTCTCCATTCTCTTCAAAGAATATGCGTATAATTCAATATGTTAAAAAAAGTAATGAAGCAGAAAAGTAGTCTCACATTGTTCATATGTCTCTTCATCCGAGTTGCAACCCTTCTTGCAGAATACTCGCCCTAAAGTGTTATCACAGGTAAGGCAGCAGTTCTTTGGGATAAACAAAAAACTTAAACGATGAATTTCTGTTCTTCACTATTTTCTGGAGTTAAAGCCAACCAACTGACAATATACATTATACTCGCAAGAATATCCCGTTAATCACCAAGCAGAATAACAATACATTGAAAACCATCATGAAATGCAACCCACCTAACCACAGAAATAATACTTGTCTAAGCAGGGACTGGTTTCATAATAAATTCTCTCGATCAACCGCACAAAAAATTCGCATGGTAGAACCATCCATGGCAGATAACCATTAACCACACTATCTATAAACAAAGATAGCAATTATTGCCCATGTCACGAACTCAAATTATCAAGCCACCGACCAAGCATGTTAGGAGTCAACGAAATGGGCTACGTAGTCACACAAATCAAGAAAATGATATGCATATGAGCATACATTATCAAGATTAAACATCTCGAAATCAAGAAAATACAGGAAGTGCAAGAAATTATAGAGAGAAATAAGCGGATGACAAAAACAAGAAAAGAATATAGGAGATTTATTAGACGGAATGGGAAGAAAAGGATTACATGGAAGCTGGGTAAGGGCTGCATATTTTCGGGTACATCGGTTTCCGCAAGGAGGCACCCAATGCTCCGGTAGCATCGTTGGGTGGTGGAATTGTGGTTGTTCAGAACTTGCAGAAGGAGAAGACGAAGAAGGAGAAGAAGAAAGAGAGTCAAGAGAAGGAAATGAGTCAGTAATTGAATGAACAGAGTCAGCGACGGTACATTACTCATTTATAGCAATTTTGCTTTGCATTTAAATTGACAATGGTCCGAGCTTCGCGTTCTAAATCTTCTGCGAGTGAATTTGGAAAAAGGACCAAAAGAAAAGGTTTTTTTTTTTTTTTTTTAAAAAGAAAATACCGCAATCTGTTTAGTTTAATTTATATATTTAGTGATTTATTTTTTAATGTTTTATTATCTAGATAGTTTCAACTACGCACATTTTCACAGGTTAAAAAAAAAATAGGCACATTTTCTTTATATATATATATATCGTATAGATTTTTTTTTTACCTGAATAATAATTTTTATATGAACCATATTATTAACCTCTTATAAATATTAATACGTTTTATCTTCATAGAAACTATAAACAATTAAACAATAAGTTATAGTTAAGACCGTTATTTGAGTGAACAAAACTAAAATGAAATCAAAACTGAAATGAACTGAATTTGTTTTAGTTTTTTGGTTTTATTTTTCATCAAGATTTTATCGGATTATATTGCATCATATAATTACAATTTAACCGAAGATACCAACTTACGCATGGCTGTAGAAGCATTAATATACTTCATAACACTTCACTTGGCAACGCGCGAGTGTGCATGTGATCAAAGTCATCAAACAAATTCGTTTCTAGATAAAAGGGAACTTTCATTTCATTTTTATTTTTTTTTA
Source organism: Inga laurina (assembly GCA_963855925.1). Taxonomy (NCBI): domain Eukaryota; kingdom Viridiplantae; phylum Streptophyta; class Magnoliopsida; order Fabales; family Fabaceae; genus Inga; species Inga laurina. The sequence goes on along the minus strand of OY979707.1, from coordinate 44,016,298 downwards.
TATTTGGTTTGCATCAACCTTTTTTTTTAGTTAGGTAGACACTAACGACTTGAGTTACAAGTGGGAATGAGCCCGTAACTTCTCACTTATAAGAGAGTATCCAAATTACTAGGCTACACGATTTCTAGTTTGTATCAACCTTCTAGTCTAGCTTCGGGGCCTTCAATGTACCTTTTTCTAATACTTTTATAAGTGTTTGGGAATTTCTCAAACGTAAGTTTGTGCAACCCGAGACAAAACTCCTCTCACACACTTACCTTGTAAATCATAAAAACTATTCTAAAAAACTAATCCAAACACACATATTTTGAGTGATGTTTAGATATCTCATGGTTTTTTTTTTTGGCCAAATAGACATCTCATGGTTAGTTTCAAAATTTTTACTATAATTTTTCAAAATCAAAATTGCACAACTAAAGAGTTTTTTTTTTTTTCCTTTGAAAAATCATAGAATACTTAAAATTGCATCATTTTATGATCATAAGATATCAAAACATCACTCATTTTATGTAGCATATAATAATCAAAAGAAAAAAAGAGAAAAAAAAAACATTTAGAAAGTTGGATCTTTACAAAAAGGTATTAAAGAGCATTAGTAAAAGACACATTAGAGACCCCTCAAACCCTTTACGTGCAATCTTGGGTCTATTTGCATTTTCTTGACATTAGGAAGGCTGAAAACCGAACAAATCGGCCTTAATAGGCTAAAAATTAAAAATTTATGCCAAAGAATCAAATCTTAAGATCTTTTGACCTGTTTACTTGGCTTTCGTCCATCGAAATTGATCCCACCCACCTACAGAGACAGATAACAACCTGCATTGAACAGACCAGAAAATATCTGCCAAGGCATAATGCAACGATTACGGTTACAACCAACAACAAAGTTTTTATTTAACTAGGTGGGGTCAGCTACATGAATCACATAACAATATTGTGCTGACAACAATTACAGTTGCAACAAAACTATAAATTGGAAGTTCTTGATCACTAGTCGACAATTTTTTTTCCCTAGGGGCAGAGACGAGAACGATCCACAGGATCACAAGTGTACTTGCCTGCAGCACTCAACAGAGAATCAGCATAACATTTAACAGAACACGTGGAGCTTTATTAACATGACAAGATGGTTCAATAAGTTGATGTTATTCTACGTTTCAATATGATATTTTCTAGAGGGAAAGAAAGTAAGGAAGTATAATTATTATACAGGGAACAACAAACAGACCAACAATTAAAGGGAAAAAAAATCAAACACACTCATATCTAGTACACTCAATTGCCATGTTTTTCTTGTTATGTGTTGATGATACAAGAGAACGATTTTCTTTACATTTTGCCCACCTTGAAATCTTCCTCTCCTCGTTCCTGCACAGCTTCGCAGCAATTGACTTGAGGCCACTTCTCATGCAGCTTACTATTCCAGTGAGGAACTCCCTGAAAAGTGAAATACGATATTACAATTCTTTATGCAAGGATGAATACTAATATAACATCCTAACTGGTCTCCAAGCTAAGTAGTTGTTACAAGGCATAACATACACTCCATCAATATATAAAATTCCTACTTTGAAAGCAAGTCAATAATCTGACTTAGGAAAACTTCATCCTCAATAACTTCTCCTAAGCATTGCCTTTCCATTGCATGAAACATGAGATATACAATGTCCCTTATACCCAAGTTAATATTACTCAACAGGGATAGTCCCTTTCTATTACTTTTTTGGTCCAGAGACAAGACTAACAATTTTCATCCTTTTCTTCCTTGCTATGCATAAAATTTGAGTCCCAAATAAGCCCTCAAGATCGAAGACAGGATTATTGTTTTTTTTTTAACCTTTGCAGACATCAATATTTTAGAACATTCACCAGACACTTTGGAAAATAAAAACGTGTCTACTTACTCAGGTCGTTATATTTGCTCAAAAGGAAACTCAATTATTTAAACAATTCCACTAGGTGGTAACTATTCAAATAAAATTTAATAATGATATCACCCTCTTACAAATCACTATGATAGAATTGCTTTTACTGGCCAGACCTATAAAAGGAAAATCAAGGAAGATAAAAAAGGAAGTTAATTTCTAATAACCAGGCTGTTGACCATACTATTTTGGAGAAAGAGCAGAGAGCTACTGTTGTTTAGGACGTTTTAGACCTGCCTGCGGCCAAAAGGGTATTTTGGCGACTGTGTTAGTTGTCTTTTGACTCTTTTTAAGCCGTTGTTGTGGCTGAGAGGATGTATGACTTATTTTGTATTCTGAGAGTAGTGAGGAGAGCTCTGTCCTCTCAAATGCCACCCAGGGGTGAAGGAAGAATATTTTGACTTTAATCAATTCCAGTGTTGTTTTGCCTACTGTTTTGTTGAGTTAGTGCTATCTGTCCTATGTTCCATTGGGTTCTATCACACTATCAAAGCTAAAAATATGAATTTGATTGGGGTAATATCCTCTTTTCATTTACCTATTTATTTTTGTTAAAGGGGTGATTATATCCTTACAACTAGAAGTGCTTAAATACAAATCATAACAACATACTGATGGAAAACTAATTTGAATTCATTTTGTTTTAATAATTTTATGATTAGTAATTATCTTTATCTTAAAAGTTAGGTTTTCTTTAATTTATAAGGCTTCATCCCATCTTTTATTTACGTTTAATTAGTTTAAATTATTTTGATAATTGTAGGTAGAGCTTTATGAATATCCTAGGGTTATTTTGATGTCAAACCCATCTTGTCCATCGAATAATATTAAGAATTTTTTTCTGTCATACTCTCCCAATTTCTTTATTTCTTCCTCCATTCTTCTCATTCTCCCTCCTACTTCTTCGTACCCCTCTTTCCCCATGCCCTGCATCACCTACTTCTAAGGAAGTTAATGACAAGACTTTTGAAATGACTTTCCTTCTGAAATGAATCATATGGTACTATCCGATGCCCAAAAAAAAACACTCCCTCTGGTCCTTAATATAGGACCTAACTAGGGAATTGATATTGGTCCTAAATTTAAGACATATTTTTCATATCTGTCAATTTTTTCCTAATTTACCTCTATTGATGCTCCCTCAACAATAATCAAGTGCGAGAGAGATGGAGGAAATTAAGGAAGATGATTTAGGTGTTTTAGAAAAAAATATGTCATATTAACTATATTAACTACCTTCCTTTATCTAATTAAATTAAGTAAATAGGTTTTATATTGAGGACTGGAGGGAGTAATTGAATACATAAATATAAAACGTGTTTGGAAAACTTTCAAGCCTAGACATTTATAAATCAATAAAGCATACACAAGGTCCTTACTCATCCAACTTAATCAGTTTGGACTGGAATGGTTCAGACCCCAGAAACTCACGTTTAAATCATACAAGAAAAGGGGCAACAGCTTTTACACCATCCATATCAAAAGGCTCATTTAAAAGCTGTAAGGTCAGTTTAAGCAAATTAAGGCGTAAAGGGTATTGTGTACTTACAAAGGTGAGCAAGGTGATCGGCCCCCATTCACATAGTACACAAATAGGTAAGAATCATAATGTTGACCGTTGATTAAATAAAATCCTTGCAGTCTTCTTATAAACCTGAAAGACATCTTCTTGTACAGAAAGATTGCTGGGTTATTGTAAGAAATCACGTGCAAATAAACAGCACGGCAGGTTGGAATGCTTGAAGCATACTTTATGACCTCCCGAATCAGTGAAGAAGCTGCAGATAAAGCAGAAATTGGCCCACAGATTCCACCAAGAACTCAAACTAAATTAAAGCGAAAAAATCTCATACCTATTCCGAGATTCCTATATGCATCCACTACTCCCAGCGTCAGAATATAAATTAAAGTTTGATCTGATTTGGATGAGTCATATCCAAGAATATCGACTATCTGTGTAAATAATATTTGTTGGTAAAAAACTTAAATTAATGATCAGCCAAAACTTCAGCTTTCAAAGAGTTGTACTCTAAGAAGGACGTACTCTATAATATATATTATAAAATTTTTATACCGAAGGGAGACATAATCAAATCTTTAAAAGCTCAAGATTCATGCAACCTTAAGCCGAGCTTAATTAGGATTAGGATGTTAAGGGAATATGATTTTTTCAAGTTTCTCTCTGTGCATAACCATGGCTTATAGTTAGATTCTTATCCTTGGATAAAATGATAGGTTAAACACACCTTAAATAAGATTCCCATCAACAATTTCTGACACAACATATATTGCCATCAAGTAAATGAATGCAAGCAATGAGCAGGTAAAGTCACATTCCAACAAAAAAATGCCTTTCCAGGAAGTAATTGAAGGCCTAAACAACTCAGTTTTTCTGTCCAGCTGGACTGCTACCAACAATTGACAATTTAACTTCTGAAAATGCTTCAAGCAATTAGGAAAGGCATACAATTGTATGTAATGGGACCAACCTCGCTTTCTTTTGCGAGAACAATTCGTGCTGTTACAAACCCAATGAGTTCATCACTTTCACCCTCAGGCCGACTACGGTCCACAGCTCCCCATGACACAATGTCATGCCCATTTACGACATCTTGGAAAAATAAAGACTCATACCTAAAGTTTGAAAAATCAAGTTAGCAAAATTCCCGTCACTCATCATAAAGACAATTTAAGATTGTAAATATTAAGAGAGATGATCTCACCTGATAGGAAAGAGTTTTCCATGTAAACGCTCTATAGTGTCAAGGTCAGATGGTAGTATAGGTCTGTAGCATATGTTTGGACGACCAGACACTTTTGACTTTGGGTTTACCATTGGCATTGAGTACTATTTGCAACTTCAGTTAATCCCCATCAAATATCTGACATAAGTGTAAAATTTGTCCAGCTGCAGCTCCTTTCATTAACACTACAGCAGAATGACAAAGACCATTGAATACTTATTGCCACTGCAAATTAAACAGAAATTTCAGAACTTTTAAATATAAAATAAACTATACAAGTAATACTGACTCAAATCAGATTGGGATATGTTTTTCCCAAGACTATGACAAACCAGAGATTTAATTACTTCTATTAAGCAAGCTGATATACCAGCACTAGGCCTTTTCTCAAAAACAGAAACCAGCATAAACAAAGGAATAAGAAACAAAGCCAAATAATCCTTCCACATAAAGTGATGAGTTCTTTTGTTTGCTTCAAAAAGGATTAGCACAGTTTTGTTCTATTCTCCGACTGCATTTTACGTCTAAATCATCACTGAGGCACGCATAATGCTTCTGTTACAGGTCTCAAATATTAGGACAATGCAAATAGTTCTTCAGACACTTAATTCTAAGAATCCTTATTAATATAGAAAGCCCTCATCTACCGCTATCGAAAATTAACCTCATGTTTTATATGATTCGTCCCCCAGTTTGCACAAAAGGGAGGCCAAATAATCAAATCAAATTGCTAAGCCGGTAAACAATCACAGCTTAGGCAGTGAAGAAATGAGAAAAACCCGTTAAAGAACAATATAAATTTAACCCAGGCGAAAAAAAAGGGAAAGATGCAAGATCATATGTAGAAGAATAATATAGAGTATGAAAAAATAACTGACCAGGCCATAAAAAATCCAATCGTCACCGAAAATTCGTCAAGAATTGCAAGGCATCTGATTTCGGAACAGAGTTACTTAACAGCTATAATAAATCGGTGAATTGAAGAAAGGTCACAGAGTAGATAGCGTAATTATAGAGAAAGATTATACCTCAACAGCAAGGTAGAAGAAGATGCCTGGAAAGGAATGCTTTCGATCTTGATTCTGGGCAACGAATATGTACCCCCAACCGAGCTTAGTCCTCCTCCTCTGCCTCTGTACAATTTGTTTAAGTCATATTTTTTTAATTTAATGATTTAATTTTTATTTTCAAGGGAAAATCTCAGAAAAATACCTCCGAAATCGGAAAATTCCGATTCAGTACTCTGAATTCCAAAATCCTAGATCAATACTGTGTCAGTACGGAGGCGCGCCAAAAGACAATTTTATCCTTCAGCTCTCATTCTCGCCACATTAGAATAACAACACGAGACTCTTAATTAACATCTCCGCTTTATTCTTTCACATATTCACATTTCAAAAATATAGTGTTGTTAATGTAAAATACGGTGTTGTTAATAAAGAAAGAAGTGTTGTTATTGGCTTTGAAACTTAAATTACGAAGTTGTGAAACAAGAAATGAGAGTTGTTAATGTAGAATATGGTGTTGTTAATAACAAAACCAGTGTTGTTATTGTGAAAGTAAAAAAGATGAAACTGGAGTTGTTAATCAAGAATCCATAGTTGTTAATTAAGAGCCTCATGTTATTATTCTGAAGTGACGAGAATGAGGGATAAAGGGAAAAATCGTCTTTTGGCGCCCCCGCACTATTAATCAATACTGACACGATATTGATCCGGGATTTTGGAATTCGGAGTATTGAATTGGAATTTTCCTATTTCGGAGGTATTTTTCTGAAATTTTCCCTATTTTTAATCAAAAAAAATAGGAAACATGTCAAAAAGAAAAAGAAAAAGGAGATTCCTGTATAAATACACTCAAATATATGAAAATCTAAATTTAGACTTACCCTTTCAACAAATTATTAATTAGGTCTAGAGGTGTAATTAGGGGTTTTTGAATATTCTTAAAAGACTAAAATGCCTCTCTGTAATTGAAAAGTAAAATTGCATATAGATGCATGCTTAATTTTGGTTTTAATTATTTCAATTTCAATTGTATTTAATTGAGATTTATACTTTTATTTTAGTTTGTTTGTTTGTTTTTCATATAAAAGAAACAAGCATTTATTATATATAATATAAAATCATTCCTTAAAAAACTATACTATTTAATATTTATCTATATATAAAATTATTTAAATTTATACATATCCTAATCACATCAAATATATTTTTTTTTTCGTGTTTTTTTAATCTTGCAGAATCATTCCTTCACCACTAATTAAAATGTTACGAACCGTCTTATCGGAGCTCAAAAATTCCTACGGCGTGGTTCTAATTCCTTTCCTTAAATTATCAACATTTCTTTTGTGCATTTCAAGAACTCGAAAAGGGTCATCGTCGTATCGTGCATACTGCAAATTGAGGTTTGTGACAAAGTATAGTTAAGTTTGATCTCTGCAAATTGATGAATTTTAGAGACAGACATCAAATATTGAGAGGGAAGAGAGAATAAGCCAGCAAAGATGATTTGAGAGAAAAAAAAAAAAAGATTCGGTTTTGTGAGGTAATATAGTTCTTTAATAATATTCCAAAATTCTTAATTAAGCTTCTTGTCTGTCTAAATTTTAATTTTAGTATTTCAATTGAATTTATTTATAATTCTTCAAAAAAAAAAATACATTCAAAATGTCAAAATTTCAAATTATTTTAGAAAAAAAAACATAAAAACAACTTCAAAATTGTTAAATTCTAAATTAAGGTTGTTATAGAGAATTGATAAAATAATAATGAGACTTTATCAGCAATTCACAACCCATTTTATAGGAAATACTTGATTTAGAATTTTGTAATTTCAAAATTCTTTTTTTTTTTTGTCATTTTTTTAATTAGTTTTGTATTTTACTATAAAATCACTGATTTAGAATTTTCAAATTTTAAAGGTATTTTTCTGAAATTTCTTAACCTATATTATCAATTTAAAAAATTATCAATATTAAGTAATCAACATAATCATTACCACGAAGGTCAAAGAAACATAATCATTACTATATACTACTATACGAGTAGTAGTAGATTTTTTTTTTTTTTTTTTTTTTTTACGAGCAATCACGGTAAAATCCATATAGACAGCATTACCGCACAACTCTCCGACGGAAAAAGAAAAAGGCACTATTCATAAGTCCTTGTAAATGTTGTTGACCTCCAATTTTATAGTATTTTCATCGGTCTTAAATATAAGATAAAGTTGATTTTTTTAAATATATTAAGGAAGCTAATTAAATTATTTTAAAATATTTATATTTTTTCATTTTTTTTTCTAAACCATTTTACCTAACTTGTAAACTAATATATACTTTAAGGATACACACTATATCATATGATTAAGTAACTTATTTGGTTTCCTTAATCTTTACAAAAAAAAAAAAATCAACCATATCTTATATTTAAGACCAGAGGGAGTACAAGACATGAAAAGTCAATTAATTTTTATTCCATGCTACCACGAAAGGAAGAAATGAAAGAGGAATTTTCTTTTATTCAATAAATATCTGTACATTGCTTCTTTTATATATATTACATCTAGTAGCATAAGTGACACATGAGAGCAGTAAACAAGTCAAGATAATCATCTAACTAATCAAGTTAACTAAACTAACTCTATTACCCCTCTCAAGCTAGCTGGTATATGTTTATCATGCAAAGCTTGGACAATAATGAGCAAAAAAATGGTTGAGGATTGAGGGGTTTGGTAAGAATATTAGCAAGTTGATGAGAATTGCGAACTGGTAGGAGACGGATAATGCCAGTCTAAAGCTTTTCTTGAATATGCAATCCAACTTAAGGTGCTTAGTACATTAATGAAAAGTTGGATTCACTACAATGTGGATGGCAGATTGGTTGTCACAGAACAAGATAGCTGGTGAAGAATGAGATATGTGAAGATCAGCAAGGAGATATAAGAGCCACTAGACTTCAAGAATGATAGATCGTAGTCCACGATATTTTGCTTCAGAGGATAAACAAGAGACAATGGTTTGCTTCTGATAACGCCATGAAATTAAAGCTTCATTAAGAAAAACACAGAAACTTGTGACTGATCGTCGAGTGTCAGGACAACCAACCCAATTAGAGTCACTAAAAGCATTGAGGTAAAATGTAGATTGGGAAGAAAAATGAAGACCCTTGCCAGGACAATGTTTGAGATAGCAAAGCACACAAAGGGCAACCTGATATTGTGTGGTTGTTGGAGCTCAAATAAACTGACATAGTTGTTGCACAACATAAGATATATCTGGTCAGATAGTAGTGAGGTATAAAAGGTGGCCAACAAGTCTGCAATAGCTCTCAATATCAACAAGAGGAAGACCTTGATCCTTGGAGAGACGTGTAGAACGATCCATGGGAGTAGAAGCCAGGTTACAAGCCAAATAACCAGCATTAGAAAAAATATCTAGGGCAAATTTGCATTGATTGAGTGTAATATCAAACTTAAACTGAGCAATCTCAAGGCCAAGGAAGAACTTAAGTTTGTCAAGAGCTTTAATCTTAATGGAATCATCAAGAAAAGATTTAACACGTTGAATCTCACCAAGGTCATTCCTTACAAGTATGATATCATTACCATAAACCAATAAATATGTGAAAGAATCTTCATACTCATGAACAAATAAAGAATAATCAGATTTAGATTGATTATAACCACAAGGAACAAGAGCCGTGGATAAGTTTGCAAACCATTGTCGAGATGCATGTTTTAAGTCATAAAGAGACTTTTGTAACTTGCACACCATGTGAAGATTAAGAGAATAAAAGTCAGGAGGAAGAGTCATAAACTTCTTCATTTAAATCCCTATGAAGAAAAGCATTGTTGACATCAAGTTGTTCGAGATGCCAATTGGAAGCTGCGACAATAGCTAATAAAAGATGCACAATGGTCATCTTGGCAACCAGAGAAAATGTATCAAAGTAGTCAACTCCCTTACTCTGAGTATAACCCTTAGCCACTAACTAGGCCTTGTAATGCTCAAGACTGCTATCAGGCTGAAACTTTGGTCTACAAACCCACTTATAGCCAATTGCATATTTGCCCTTTGGTAGCTCTAGAGCTGAAATTTTAGCTTTTATGGCTTGCTGCTACTCAGGGTATTTAATGGCCCCTCTATAGGACTTAGGTTCACAAAGAACAGTCATGGAAATAACATAATGCTTATATGAAGGAGACAAATGATTATAAGAACTAACAAAAGAAATGGGATACCTGTAAGTCTTAGACATCGAATGTGATTGGACAAAGCTAAGTAAAGAGCAATGATAATCCTATAGATAAGAAGGCTACTTTTGTTCTATAGTAGAGTAACGAGGTGCAGGAGCTGACGAAGAAGGTATGGAAGAAGAAGTTTGAATGGGTGAAGCAGGATTAAAAGAAGTAGGTGGTGAGGGATCATTGGTGAGAATAAGATTAGAGGAAGAGACAGTAGAAGGATTAATAAATGGAGAAGGGTAAGAATCAGGATGATCTAAAGAAGGAAATGATTGAGGCATTGGAATAGAAGCAGGAGAAATAAAGATAAAGCAGGTGGTATGAAGGGAGAAGATGGATTCATAAAAGATAACATGTCGAGAGGTAAAAATTTGGCTGTTATGTAGATCATGGAGAGTATACCCTTTCGTACCAGATTTAAAGCCAAGAAAAACATATTTGTAAGCTCAACCATCAAATTTAGTGCCATGACTTAAAGAAGAACATGTAAAACAAAGGGATCCAAACACTTTTAAAGTAGTGTAATTAGGAAATTGATTGGTAAGCATTTGAAATAGAGATTTGTTGTGCAAAATAGGGGATGGCAAACAATTAATCAAATATGCAACATATATGATTGCATAAGTCTAGGAATCTAAAGGTAAATGAGATTGAAACATCAAAGCATGGCAGTGTTTAAAATATGCTGGTGTTTCCTTTCAACAACATTGTTTTGCTCTGGAGTTTCAGCATATGAAGTTTGATAAAGAATACCTTTTGAAAAATAGAAAGATTGCATTTGAAATTAATGGCTATTGTCAGTGTAAGTGATTTTAACTTGTTTATTATACCACCTTTCAATAAAAGTAATCAAATTTTGAAAAAAGGAGCGTGCTTCTAAATTAAACTTAAGGATACAAATCCAAGTATGTCGAGTAAAGTCGTCAATACCCGTTCAAAAGTACTTATGGCCATGTATAGAAGAAACATTATAAGGATCCCATATATCAGCATGTAAAAGTTCAAGGCAAGAATAAGATTTAGATACAATAGTAGGAAAGGGTAAATTTCTTTGCTTTGCAAAATGACATGTATCACAATTTGAATGAGAAGGATTACAAGACATAAAAGGAAATTGTTTATGCAAAATATCTTGAATAGTAGAAGAACGATGTCCAAGGCGATAATGTCAAAGGTGAAAAGGAGAATTTGGTATAGGTTTATTAGGTAATACAAAGTTTACATAAGCAGCTTTATCATTGTCTGTAGAAGTATGACTGGAGAAAATGTATAAACCTTGATAAACCTCAGCAGTACCAATTGTTTTCCATGTCTTTAGTTCTTGTATAAGACAACGAGAAGAGAAAAAGGTAAGACAATAAGATAATTGTGAGGTCAATTGAGTCAAGGAGATAATATTGTAATAAAATTCAGGTATATACAAAACATTAGAAATACATATATCAAGGGTGATACGGATAGTACTAGAGATAGAAGTGATGACTGTGGAATCGGTAGGAAGACTGACTTTAATAGGGGAAATGGAAGAATATGATGTGAATAAATCTAAAGATAAAAAGCATGAGTAGTAGCTGCACTATCAATTATCCAAGAATTAGGTGATTGAAATGAAAGAAACATATGAATACCTTGCTTATCTGCGTTAGGCATAAGTGTAAGAGAATACATTTGATTAATATGTTGAGTGGAAACAGGTAGAGAAATAGGAGTGGATGCAAGGGTGTGAGTGATAGCAGTATTAGGTTGTAATAGAGCTAGTAATTTTTTATATTGATTTTGAGTGAGAGGGCTACATATGTTGGCATTAGTAGGTTTAAAGATCAAAGCATCGGCGGATGAGTTGGAATTAGAAGTCACCATGTTGTTAACTGTAGCATTATTGTTTTGGAACCTAAAACCAAAAGGATATCCATGCTTCTTGCAACAAATTTCAATAGTGTGGTGAGGATTGCCACAATAGGTGCCTACTTTGTTTGCCATAGAAGAAGAGAGTTACTATTAAGCATTCTAAAAAGAATTTTTAAAAGAAACTTGAGCCAAAAAAATTGTAGAATCTATAAAACTAGAACCAATTAATTTACGTTTTTGTGGAATAACAAGAGAGAAAACCTTGTTAATAGGAGGAAGTAGGTCCATCAAAACATAATTTGGGACCGAACATTATTAAACTTCTCATTTAGACCTTTAAGACACCTAATCACATAATCTTGTTGGGTGTAATCCTCGCACAACATGTACAATCGGGTATAGGTCAAAAATTAAGTTCATCCTAGATGATTTTCATTTTGGTAAAGTAATCTAAAACAGAAAGATCACCTTGCCGAAATTGATACAATTCTTCTTGGAGTTCGACAATACGAAACACATCACTATAGCTGAAATGTTCCTTGAGATCATTACACACATCGACCACTTTGTTGATCCAAATAACACTCTGAGCAATAAAAGGAGACAGAGATAGACTAATCCATATGAGAGCCATGGTACTGCACCTTTGCCAAGCATGAAATAGAACATCGACTCTATCAAGAATAAATAAAGATCCATCAACAAATTGAAACTTCCTTTTGCTTATGAGAGCCATCGACATAGCTTGAGCCAAGTGATGGTAATTAGATCCTATCAATGAAGGAGAGATGAGAACAAGAAACAGATTTTAGTTGGGATGGAGATAAAAACAACTCGCCAGATCCAAAGATTTGTTGGCAATTAAAGAAGAAGAAGAAGCAAAGGTCTTGTCGACAACAACCATTAGAGGAAGACTGAGAATCGAGATAAAAAAGAAGAGGAAAGCTTTGCAAAGAAGAAGATAGCACAACGAACTTTTAGTGCTTTGATACCACAACATTAAAGGAAGAAATAAAAGAGGAATTTTCTCTTATTCAATAAATGTATTGCTTCTTTTATATATATTACATTTGGTAGCATAAGTGAGTGATACATGACAACTGTAAATAAGTCTAACTAATCATCTAACTAATATGTTTTAACTTAAATAATCAAGTTAACTAAACTAACTTTGCTATATATGTTTTTTATTTTAATTTTCTTATAAATTCAAAAATTATTTAATAAAAAATCATGTGACAAGGAAAAAAATTCCTTAGCAAAAGTAAATAAGATCTTTTTTTACAAAAAAGAGAGTTCATTTTATCAATGTCCGAAAACAACAAAGTATACGCTAATAGCATAAGCCCAAGACATGAAAAAAAAAAACCTAGCTTGCAACCTATTCAAATAGAAAACCTGAACAAAACATAACAAATACACAAAAAAAGAAACTATGAACTACATCTAAAAAGTGAAAAAATGATTTGAGATTAGCTTTTGGAGAATAGTTTATGAAAAAAAAAAGTGATTTAAGAGAACAGATTTTTTGAAGAATAGCTTTTGAAAATGTAGAAAACATAGCTTCTAGGAAAACCATGGTTTCCCATCCCAAACCATGGTTTTCTGGCACCAAACCATGGTTTTCTGGCAAAAAATAGATTCCAAAGAAAAAGAGTGTGTTTAGCTGGTTTATAACAAAATCATGGTTTTGGTGGAAAAATTGATTATGAGAAAAATAAAAGTGTTTGTGTTTGGGTTGTTTTTTTTTTTGGAAACCATGGTTTTGGAAACAAAACCATGATTTTGGGAGTCACCTAAACACACAAAAACAAAGAAAGCAAACAAACACAACACACATGTCAGCCAACACCACACTTATTCTAGCCAATTAAGAAAATTTATTCATTGATCTAGGGTTCAAAGCAAGCAAGACATTTGGCAAAGGTTGCAAATCGTGAAGATCAGTCTAAGGGTGTGTTTGGATTAGCTTTTAGAGAATAGCTTCTAGAGAAAAAGTGAAAAAAGTAATTTTAGAGAATATATTTTGGAGAATAGCTTCTGAAAAGGTAAAAAAAATGGCTTCTGGAAAACCATGGTTTTGAACCCTCTAACCATGATTCGGGACAGTGTTTGGGTAACTTAACCCAAACTATGGTTTTGGAGAAAAAAGTGTTTCTGCCTTTCTTTTCAACCATGGTTTTGATTATTTTTTATTGTTATCCAAACAGACTAATACCAACCTTACCAAATTTGCTTAGAAAGGATCCATCAATGTTCACTTTGATAATTCCATTATCTCATTAAACTGCAATGAGTCCATAACTTCTCTCATTCTCTGGAAGACAAACTACTCCCTCCTTTCTTTTTTATAAGAAACATAATCTCTTATAAGGATAGTTCTTATTATAAGAAAAAAATTCCTTTTGTATAAATTTTAAACTGATCTTCTCATCTTTGCCCCCATTAAATATATGCCACTCATTATCTCACTGTAATAAATTTTCACTTATTATCTACCATGTACTTTCTTTATAAATAAGGTTATAATTGAAAATAATAATACATATTTGACACGTTTATTACTTTGAACTATCATTTTGAACTACATGATTTGAGTAGTTGTTCCTTATAAAAAGAAATAGAGGGAGTATCATTTAGTGCCTCCAAATAAAATGTTGAATCTTTAGGGGAACTTTGAGTTTCCAAATTTCCATATAAAACCCTCTGGGGTCTACATAATTCCTTTAATCAGTTCTTCACCAAACAAATCCCTCACTATTTTGAATTCCATTTATCATCCTTGATCAATTCAGCAACAACCATATCAAAATTAACAAGTTAATTATCATTAGATTCCACCAACTCTCTGTCACCAACCATGCTCTTTACATACCTTGACCTTGCTTCCACCCCTAATTCTCCATGTCAAATCCAGTTTAAGCACATCTCTTCCTATTAATAAGTTATGTAGGATTTCGGGTGTACCTAGAATATGACCGACTTATTGAAGTACCCCACACAAAACTGGAACATTGATGTGGACTCCGATCTCATTATATAGCAAATTCACTGTTAAAGAGGAAGAAAAGCAAAGGTGCTGAGTTATATTAGAGAGAGCAATTTTACAAAGAGAGAAGTATATTGCAAATTGTATAACCAACCTTCTCAAACCCGTATTACCTATATCACATAGAGGAAGTTACATAATCAGAAGAGCTAAGACTCCCTCTATATATCTATATATTTTCATATTCTCATAACCATCTCACTTCAATTGGGTTTAGACCCTAATCATCAAGGATGGATTAGGTATATTCCAACATGTTAGACCAACCCCATGAAACTATCCCATCCTTTCTAGCATTTAGGAAGCCAATTATGGGAAAATATGATGAATCCCTATTTTGAGATAATTTTAAGACATATTTTAATATATTTAGGAGTCATCTATAATAAATCAAAGGGATTTTAGTCAGATTTTGATAAGATATCGATTTAAAAGGATTTTATTATAAATATCAAAGTTTAGGATAAAAAATAATGATTTTGATATTAAAGATATAAATAATGATATTAATAATAAAAATAATAATTTAAGATAAAGAGGAAAAGATATTTCTATTATTATTGTTGTTGTTGTTGTTGTTATCATCATTATCATTATTTATTATTATCATTATCTATTTTTTTATCTTTTTAGCTTTTTGTTTGATTTTATTTTGCTAGAGAGGTATTGCGTGAGGATCTAGGAACCTGATCTATATATAGGGGTTAAGCTTCTTCAGGAGGGGGGAAGAGGAGAACACACGTTCGGGTATAGACGGAAGGAGAGGCATTCAGGTTTTGTCATCATCTTCACAGGAGAACGAGAGGACTGTGGAGACAACTAACTTGAAGACTAGAAGTGTCATTGTGCACTGGATCAGAGGACGCTGTGGAGAGTTGGAGGCAACTGAAGCTGGGGAATTGAAGCTTAGAAGAGATTTGAGGCTCAATCTTTTGGTTTTATTAATTTATTCTCTTTCCTTTCAGTTAACTCTTATTTTGCTGTGGATTATTATTGCTTTGATTTGGTTTTGGTTATGACTATGAGTAGTTAAATTTCTTATTCTAGGATTGTTTTGAACTATTAGACTGATTAAGACTTGTTTTATTCCTTTCTTTTATTTATTAATGAAATTTATGTGTTGATTTTATCTCATGCTTAATACTTCTGAGTGATTGACCACTACTTTAATTGTCGGGTTCAATTGAGTGATGCTTGAGAAAGCTAATTTAATTGTAAAACTTAGATAAAATTGTGCTAGACTTGAAGTTTAGGGGTTAAATGGATGGTTTGTTAATAGAATAGAGACATATCTATTAGCCTAGTGTAACCCCCTACCCTAATAAGACGTAATTATAGTTCAATAACGCATATTTAAATGAATTAGAGATCGTTGGATAATTTAAAACACATTTAAAACTCCCTCCTTGTAGTAGGATTTCACAAAATTTTCGAAACTTCTTCCCAATCTTGGTCTCAAGTTCAAACATCGAATATAATTACCTGTGCAGTTAATTCACATTCATACGTATTAGAGTGTACAACCAAAAATCCTGGCAACCCCCGAGTTCATATATATATACTAAGGGTCTCAAAATTCTCTACTAGGGGATTACACAACCATAACTAAAATATTATTTACATTCCAAAAAGAATATATAATACTCATACTCCAAGGTAGATAACCAACAGTCCTATATCTCTTTCAAAAATTCCTAACCGCTCTTGGTTGGCCGCTTCCCGTAGGAACCACCTGCCCTGTCTGAAGGTTTAACAATGGAAAGAATGAGATTCAAAAGAATCCCAGTAGTAACAAATTACTTATATAATATATAAGCATATAGCATGTAAGCAATCATCAATAGCAGCATCACAGCAACACAATAGCACATGTCTTCCATCACAACGACATCACTCATGGCTGTATACATAATCACGACAGCTTTCGCTGTATAACGCCAGTTTGCACAGGATAACGACAATTTTCACTGTATAACGCCAGCTTACGCTGGATAACGACAGCTTTTGTTGTATAACGCAAGCTCACGCTGGATAACAACAGCTATCACCAGTTGTATAAGCAGCAGCATCAAATATTCTCACAAGCAATGATCTACACACATACAATACACTTACACAAGATATAAGAGAAGAGTCACTACCTTATTCCTTCCGATAGTGACTAGTTAGAGGCTGCTCATGACCAGGATAAAGGTCGAATCCTATAATCACAATCAAGAACGGCGAATTAATTCTTTATTCCAATTCTTACTTTCATCATTCTTAACGTTGGTTATCATTTGGACTCTCTTTATGTAGGTATTAGAAGACTAGACACATGCCTAAAGGGTTGGGATAACCAACCCCAAAGATCCCTTTTTCAGAAGAATAACCCTGATTTTAGACTGACTCACTTGAGTGAAGAAGGCCTCATTCGAGTGATGCCCCTACTCACACCTGAGTCCCTACAAGTGAGACATAGAAAGTGCGTACCCTAGAGTACCATCATACTCTCGAGTGGCCAGTTCACTCAAGCACTTCTCTGGACACTCGAGTGATGACACCTAGTCACCCGAGTCCCATCGAGTAAGGTGTAAGAAGTGACAACCAGAGAGCAACTAAGAATCCTGGAGACAAAGATTCACTCGAGCACAGACATAAGCACTCGAGTGCTCATGCCACACTTGCGAGTGTCGAGTCACACTCTTAGGGTTTGGCCTGTGGGTGCTTGGCCGAGAGTAACCCTTACCCTGAACTTACACCTGCACTCGAGTGAATCCGAGCTCACTTGAGTAATCGCTAATATCACTCGCGGGTTAGAAAGTGCACTCTTGCTTTCTAGGTAAAAGCTCAAACAAAATGCAGAATGAAAAGGGAATTATATTGACGCACTCAGGTGAGACCCTCCCTCACTCGAGTGTTGCTCATCAGAAACCAAAAACGTAGAATTTGACAGAGTTTTCTAGATTTACCAAAATTGGTCCTAATGGTTCCAAGACTTATACCTAAGCTCATTCTCACTCAAAATTCTATAAGGAACTTATTGATAACCTCAAAACAATTCAAATTTCACTCAATCACCTCATTTGGTCTAGGATTAGCACATTACACTCAAATCATCTAATGACCAAACTTTCCCCTTTTCAAATCCCCAATTAAACCAAAGTCTCTATACCACATTCTAACACCATTTCCACACATTACTATAACTAATTCATCCATTCTTACTTCTCATAAAATCAGGGGAAAATTCCTCAATTATCAAAAATTAACCAATAATTACAACATATATATATATATATATATATATATATATATATATATATATATATATATATATATATATATATATATATATATATCAAAATACCACAAATGCTCACCTCTTCAACTTCTAAAGGCTAGTTTCTTGATTCTCTAGCTTTCAAACTTGCTTAACCTTTAAAACACCTTATTTCTAAAATCTAAAGCCATCAAGATGAAGCTCTCATCAAGGTGAATAACATTAATAAAGAGACCTAGAACATTAGAGGCCAACAAAGATGTCAAAATCTCACCTTTGATTTTCTCTTTCTTCCTTCTCTTGTGCGAAAATGGAGGACAAGGAGAGAGAAATGAAGAACTAAAGATGATGATATGAATTTTCCCTTTTTCCCATGCTCAAGCCAACTTTGGAGGGAGAGAGAAGAGAAAATATGTTGAAAGTTTAACTTTTGATCCAATGGTCCATATCTTACCACATGTCATGATCTTGCTTTCTCACCATGACCACACATGACTTCTTATTCATAGGGTTCCACCCCCATAGATCACTTGGCAATAAATCACTCCCGTTGATCTTTAAGTTACCAATGAGTTTCCTCTTCGGTAACAGACCAATTGGTGGGTAAATTTACCATTTTACCCCTGATTATAGTAAGACATATTAAACCATCATCAAACACATTTTACATCACAACACACCTCATATACTCCAAAAATGTTTAACTAGCATTAATTACATCGCCTTTGAGGCCATTAGCCCTTAATTACAATTTAGGATATTACACCTAGCATTGTCTAATTGAGGATAGAGCTTAATAAGTATTTTCATTAATTGAGACAAGAGATTGCACAAATTAATTGAGAATATAAAATTGGTTTTGACTTGAAAAAGCTTTATCAATTAATTTTGCACCTCTGACAAACACATGTTTTCATTATCAATTTAAGATTTAAGTTAGTCTTATGAAGTACAATAGGGATAGGTAATCCTAAGTTCCTCCCTTCTTGAAGTTCTCAAATAAATTCTCTTTTTAATCAATTAATTCTTAAATATAAAATATCTTTTAAATGACTCTCACTCAACCTAATTAAGAACATAAGTGTGATAATTAACTCATTTTTGCCTTAGTCCTCGTGAGAACGATATTATTATACTACTTGTGACGATTCGTGTGCTTGCGATTAAGCTAAACAGCTAACAAAATATAAACCTTGCAACATTCTAACCCATAAGGCCTATGGATTCTGAATAACCCTCCATCCAATCTTGGTAAGGATAGCCAAATTAAAATATGCAAACTCCCTCAAATCCATCCCCTCCCTTTTTCTTCATCATGGTCATCACTTCCCAAGCTTTCCAATGAATGCCCTTACCATCCT
Organism: Inga laurina; assembly: GCA_963855925.1. Classification (NCBI taxonomy): domain Eukaryota; kingdom Viridiplantae; phylum Streptophyta; class Magnoliopsida; order Fabales; family Fabaceae; genus Inga; species Inga laurina. The sequence continues at coordinate 43,996,865 of OY979707.1, read as the reverse complement.
CCATCCATACTAGGGCGTGTTTCGTATGAAGGGAGGGGAAGAGAGGAAACTGAGAGGAGAGAAAGATTTCTTTGAAGTTATATTTAAAAAAAAAGAGAAAAGTGGGGTTAAAAGTTTTTAATTAATTTTTCTTACTCTTTTATTTTACATATTTTCTTTATTAAAATTTTGTAACCCTACTCCAATTTTTTTTTTTAAAATCCAACTCATAAAAATTTCCCTCCTCTATCTACCCTTTCAAATCCCTCGTACCAAGTAGAACCTTAACCCACCAGAAATATGATATAACTCTTCCTTGAATGTCTTCTTAAGGAGTTTAAAACATGTCCTAGGGAACACCGGACCTGCATATGCCACAACTTTGATCAGTTTCTCTTTCCCCAACTCGAGTTAAATATCTCAATTTCCATCCTTGAATGTTTTTTTACATGTACTAGAGTGGATGTAAGGTTAAGAGCAACATTGTAAGCAATTAGATTTACTGTGCATTAAAAAAAATGGATTTACTAACCCGAGTTACATTAAATTTAAGGGAATATGACACTATGTCGCTTATATAAATTTAGATAAAAAATGGAATGTTACAAACTAATTATATAAAAATAAATTTAAAAATGAATAATAATGATTAATTTGAAAAATAACTCCCCACCCATTTATTGGAAAAATGTCTCCCTACACAATTAATTCTTTTTAGGTTTTGCGTCATTTTTTGTTGGGCTACAATTTAACGTGGGCCGAATTTCTTCACATGGACTGATGTTGGGCCCATGAAAGAATTCATTTGGTGATCTTATTGTACCAAAAAAAAAGTGTCTAATTCTTTAACAAAGGAAAACAAAAATTGTAAACTGTTATGAAATCGAGAAAATATAAGAGATTGAGATAAAGAGATAAAAAAATATAAGAGAGAATTATTGAGACGAACAGTGAAAAACTCTCATTCATATAGTATTTTCATGTACCTCAAATCGTTTGTGTTACAATGTCATAAATATAAGAATTAATCTACAATATAAAACTACATAAAACCATGAGAGTTTATAGGCATTATGGAAATCTAAAAGACTATGAACATCCATTACCACAATATTCATAACATAAATAAATAAATAAATAAATAAGATTACTTTTTGTAATTAGAGAAATAAGTTCTTATTGAGCTCTAACTATCTAAAAATTGTAATAAGATTTTATTTGAGCAGTAATTAAATCTCTTACCTCTTTTTTTTTACCTGAATCTCTTAGCTTTTGTAACGTCATTTTCTTTTATCAAAAAGTAATTCATTTAAAATATTCCGGATGAGACATAAATTTGTTTTGTTTAACAATAAAAAATTAAACAATAAAATACGACTTCCCTTCTATTTTTAAAACATACATTTAAATCCAAACTGTTAACTCCGTTAAAAATTTTCGTTTTTAATTAAAATCTATATTAAAATATTTTTTTACTAATTTATCTCTCATCATTACTAATTTCCTAATTTTGGATAAAATTGTTTAAGTAATTTAAGATTTTTTTCCTTTTCTTTTTATCATTAGAGTTGTTTTCTTTCTCTTAATTTATTTATTACTTTTGCAAACAGTTATCTATTCAATTTTTTTTCATATTTAGATAAATATGTAATTAATTTAATTAATGAAGACATGGAAAAGTTAATTAAAATATGATTAATTCTTTTAATAGATGCATAATTAAAAAAAATGTTTATAAATGTTTTTGCACAAAATGAATTTAAGAAATTAAAATTTAAAATTAATATAGGTTATATAATATCTTAAATTTACATTATTAATAACATATGGTGAATGAAAATATGTCTTCCAATTATGTCTTCAATCATAATGTCATGGCAAAAAAAAAAAAAAAAAAGAAAGAAAAGAAAAACAAAATTTTTTTAATCATTTTAAAAAATATTAAATAAATAAGTTTCCATAAATATGAGAAAGATTTATAAATCTAAAATTTTATAATATAATAAAAATTAATAAATTTTATAATATATCAAAAATTTTGAACATGTCTATATATTAGAATTATTGTTTTGTTTGTATAAAAAAATATTTTTAGGAAAATATAAATGTTTACTCATTTGTTGAAAGATGGGTATTTTGGTCAAAGCTAGTGCTTGATAGTCAAAATTAATGCTCATTTAGAACAGTGATTAGAATATTAAAAACAGCTTTTCAAATGAGGTTTATATATGTAAGAGAGATTTCTGTAATATGTATCTTAATTTTAAAGGAGGTTTGTATACTTTTTTAAAATAGAGGGGACATTTATATAATCTAAGTAAAATAAATGGGTAATCAAAGCATTTTACTCAAAATTAAAATATAATTCTGACTAACATGAATATCAAGCAATTTGCCGATTAATATATATATATATATATATATTTATATATCAAGCAATTTTTTTCCCTGTACAAATTCAGTACGAAGAATAAGTTAAACTTCCATGTTCTGTAAGAGTGTATTTGGATTATCTTTTAGAAAATAACTTTTGGAGAAAAAGTGGAGAATAATTTTTAAAGAATAGATTATGAGTAGAATACATAATGGGAAAAAAGTGATTTTAATAAAATGAGGGTGTTTGGATATTATGATGAGAATAAAATTTTTTTGGGTCAAATTACTAAAAAAGACATTAGCTTTTATGATAATTATATATAAATGATAAGATTATATTTTATGTATTATTTAATATTAAATTTCATAATAAATACCAAAAATAAAATAAATTTGTTTAAAAAATTTAAAATTATAACGTTAGTCAATTATGTAATGTAACATTCTTATTTTTAGAATATAATTATAATTTAGAGATAATCTTGAATTTAGTAATAACTTTTTGATAAAAAAAGAGGGATTCAATAAAATATATATATATATATATATATATATTATATATAAAATTATGGGCGCCAATTTAACCACACAATTGAAAATTGAGGGAGGCACCTTCTCATTAATAAATTGGAGGAGGAGGGTATTATTAATAGCCCCACTCCCTTCTCACTTCACGCAGATCGTCTACGTAGAGTGATTGTGCAGAAGGTGTAAGGTGTGATACTGAAAGGAGTATTTTCATATATTTGGAGATTAATAAGGTACTCAAATTCTTTTCTGATTATAAAACTTCTTTTATAAAAATGTTCTAAATAATTTTCTCTTTCTTATGATAGTAATTTTGTATGATTAGAGAAAATTTTAAGATTAGGATTTTGGACAAATTTAAGTTTTGTTAATATAAGGTTATAGGAATATAGAGGAGGATTAATAGTTAATTTTAATCAGGTTATTTTTGTTATGTAGTTGGTATATAATTTTATAATGAATTTTCTATATAATTAATCTATGAATAATTCTATATTAGGCTTTTTATCCGATTAAATTTGGAATAAATAATTTACTTGGTTTTTGGAGGTATTATGACAATTCTAATCGGTGTAGTTTGGTAAATTTTGTTGTATACGAAATTATAATTTGATATTAAGAATTAGATTTTTTTATATGATTTTAATTATGTGGGAGTTTCAAATATTTTTTAATAATTCGACTATATTCATATAAATTAGAAAAAGAGATTTAGTTATTTTAGGAGGTTGATATTGATGATTATATAATAATAGATATGTTAAAGGTGAAACTTTAATTTATAAAATTAAGTGATTGACGAGAAAGAATGATATAGAGGTTGTTTAAGGATTGTTAAGGAAGTTAAAATATTTAAGGATAATAGTTGTAGAGGAAAATTGGAGATGAATTGTGTAAATTATTTATTTTAGTATTGCTTGGGGTTAATTGTTACTTAAATTGATAATGTAGAATTTTCTTGGGATCGATGATTGTTCGTATTTAGTACTCAAGTTAAGGTTAAGCTTGGAATTGAGGTAACCGGGGTTAATTTATTTTATATGTTTGTTTTGAACTGTAAGGTGTTTTCTAAACCTAACTTTCATCTATACTACTTATATGTGTTTTGAGAGATTATGTGTATGTTTGAATATGAACCTAGTTCAGTGAAGCAATGTATTTTTCCAAATTGTATATATAAGCATATATATTATTAAAATTGTTACTGTTGTGATGGTTATCATGTTTGAGATGGAATGTTGTAGAAGGTATGATAATGTGTAAATGTTTCGAGAACTATATTCATATATTGTTTTTCTGTTATGGGATATGGTGGGTTGTGTGGAAGAGATATAGTGCCATTGTGCCCATCTGCTCTTTCATTCTTGGCTCGGATTTTGAGTTGAGTGTTTTGGGCGGATACCTTCCTGTTACAGTATATTGGTGGTGGCATGGGAGGGGGCAGTGTTCTTGAAGTGACTAGCCAACCTTTGGCCTGGTATAGTAGTACTGATAGGTTGTACCACTTCTAGAAGCTATAAGGAGGAGCATGATGGATGAATGGGGATGGTTCTAATTGTTGAACATATTATATGAAGTTTAATTATTGAGAATATTATTAATATTATGTTAGTTAAAGCTGCTTCTCTGACTTACAATCTTTTTCTGCATATTTTGTAAATTAATTTTTGGTTACTGAAACTTTTTATCTCACCCCATCGTTGTAAATATTTTTCAGGTGAGACCTCTAATTTGGCTAGAGGCCAAGGGGAGCAACCAGAGGCATAGATGCTGAGAATCCTATAGGCCTCTTGTGGTATTGGTGTTGTATTATTCTCTATATTACAATTATAGGACATCTCATGTTTCGGAGATATCATATTTACTGTTTGGATAACTGTTTTAGAATAATTGTTTAACTTTTGTTACACATGAGGCCTTATTTTCGTATTTTAAGATTTTGGTGAACCCACAACCATATATGTGATGGAAAAATTGTTTTGTATGAAATCTTAATTGTGGGATTCAATGTCGTAAGACTCGTAGGCTGTGAGTTCTCCTGTTGTTATGTGTGTAACCCCCTGCCTTAATTACTGTAATCAATACTCGATAATGCATAATAGAAAGGGGTTTGAGACCGTCGGATAGTTCAAAACGTATTAGATTACCTACCAAGCAGTAGGACCTTCTAAAATTTTCAAAACTTCTTTCCTATCCGGGTCTCGTTTTCAATTACCGAATATAATCACCTGTGCAAATAATTTACATTCACATATATCAGAGTTCGTAATTTAAACCCCGGCAACCCCCGGGTTCATCTATATATATATATATAGAGTTTCAACTTCCACGTAGGGGATTACAAGCCAAAATATCCACACTATTTACATTCTCAAAATGTCATACAATAATCCCTATCCAAAATGATTAACCAACAAAAGCCATACTAATGTCCCTAGGAAGCTCTAACCGCTCCGGGTCACACGCTTCCCCTTAGAGCCAGTCGCCCTGTCTGAAAGGTTAGTTCAAAGGAAAGAATGAGATTCAAAAGAATCCCAGTAGTAACTAAACATTTATACCACACATAAGCACATAACATGTAAGCAAATCATCATGCAGCAGCAGCACATATCACACTCCACCCTCATCCCCTTTCTCCGCCGGGAAGGCACACAGCCCTAACCCGAACCGTTGTTAGCTACTCAGGGACTATTGGCGTGGCAGTGCATAAACATAGCCTTATAGCTCATACAGCTATCCGGCTCTCACAAATGGCCCGTCGGCCTCACATATAGCCTTTCGGCTCACATATCACATATATCACACTTCATCCTCATCCCCTTTCTCCGCCGGGAAGGCACACTGCCTACACCCGAACCGTTGTTAGCTACTCAGGGACTATTGGAATGACAGTGCTAACACAAATCCACAAAGGTTGCAGCATACAAATCCATTTCCAATCGACGATAAAACACACATGCAATGCATCATATTTGGTACAAAAGAAAAGTCACTACCTGATCCCTTCCTGATGTCTCTGGGCACAGCAGGCTCACGAGGATAGCAGATGTCAAATCCTATAATCAAATAGGGACATTTGGTTAATTTCCTTTTCCAAATTCTTAATTCAATAACACCCTAAGTTGGTATTCATTTGGACTCTTTAGATGGCCATTAAATGCCTAAACATATGCCTAAAGGGTTGGGTTAACTATCCCTAAAGATCCCCCTTTAGAAAGCTAACCACTGATTTTTGGTCTCATCACTCGAGCACAGAAGGCCGTGCTCGAGCATGACTCCCGCTCTCACTCGAGCACACATGCGAGTGACCTCCAGCGAGTGCTTGCCCGAGAGCAACTCCCGCGACAAACCTACACTCTCACTCGAGCACAAGAGGCTGTGCTCGAGCAGAGACCTCGCCAGCACCCGAGCACCACGGAAGTGAGGCTTGCGAGTGACAACCCGAGAGCATCTCTCTACTTCTTCCTCTACCTTCTCTCGAGCACAAACACCTGTGCTCGAGCACTGCTCCCCAGTGCTCGCGAGCACAAGGAAGTGCGGTCCCGCGAGTGTCCACCCGAGAGCAACTCCACTCCCAGGCACCAGATTCACTCGAGCACAACTCCAGTGCTCGAGTGATCTCCCCATACTTGCTCCCAAGACTCGCGAGTGCCAGCGCACTCTTGGCAACCACCCACGAGTGATCACCCGAGACGCTCACCCCCAGTGATTTCAGGCACCCTCACTCGAGCACAACATGCTCACTCGCGAGCACATTCATCCTGTGCTCGAGTGAGTTCTTCCCTCACTCGAGAAATCACCTCAGAAACCAGATCGCAGCAACTGGTAACCTTCTCCAAAATCCACCAAATGGACTCTAAGGGTTCTTAAACTTGTGTCAAAGCTCATTATCACTTATTTCAACACAAGGATCCCATTGGCAACCACAACCAACCCAAATTCAACTCATTCAACACATTCTCTCTCTAAATCATAAATCCTCCAAAACCACAACTTAACACATTTCCCTCATTCAACTCCCATCAAATTCTGATCACTCCCATAAGTCAAAAATGACCAAATGAACAGTGACCCATTACCCAATGCCTACTCTTCCATTAACATCATATTTAGGTCAAATTTCTAGAATTTACATTAGTTATGCAAGCACCTTGACACATATATCAAAATGCATTACAAACCTACCTCTTACACTTGCTGAATTCAGAACTTGGATTCCTCAACTTTCGAATTTTCTCAAATTGTCATACACCACCAATCCCAAGTCTGAAATCATGGAAATATAGCTCTTGACCATAAGAACAACATTAATGAAAGCAAAGTGAGCATTTAGAGTCAAATACTCACCTATAATTCAAGCCCTCTCTTTCTCTTTACTTAGTAAATTCGCCGGAAATGGAGAGAGTAGTGAGAGAGAGTGAGTTGTAGATGATGATGATCTCATGGCTTCACACACACACAACCGACTAGGGAGAGAGAGAAAGAGTGTTTGAATATTTGACTCATCCAAGAGTCCACAACTTGCCACTTGGCACCATCTCAAGCTCCCTTACCATGATTTCACCAATTCTCTTCCATACTTGATTCCACCCCTTGATCTTTCAATCTCAACCATTGATCTCGATTACCAAGGAGTTTTCTCACCGATAACTAACCAGACAGTTGGTAAATTTACCGTTTTACCCCTGTTTAGCACAATACTTATTAAATCATGAATAATGATCTTATTATCACATTACACAACATAAACTTCAAATATGATTAATTAACATTAATTACATCATTTGAAGTCATAATTCCTTGATTAAAATCCAGGATGTTACAATTCTCCCCCCGACAATTCAATTTCGTCCTCGAAATTGTTACACTGCTTGAGCCATAAACTCCGGATATCTTCTTCGTATATCTTCCTCCGCTTCCCAAGTTGCTTCCCTCGAAGTCATTCCCTTCCAGATCACTTTCACATATGGAATGCTCCTGTGTCTGAGCCGTCGTTCCTCTCGATCAATAACTTGCTCTGGCTCCACTGCATATGTGAAACTGTCTTGAATCTCGACATCTTCATACTCAATGATATGAGATGGATCCGGTTGGTACTTTTTCAATTGAGAAACGTGGAATACATCATGAAGTCTGCTCAAGCTCGGAGGTAGAGCTACTCGGTAAGCAACAGGCCCAATCCTCTCAAGGATTTCAAAAGGACCTATGTATCTTGGGCTTAACTTCTTTCTCTTGATTGCTCGCCCAACGCCTGTGACAGGAGATACTCTCAGAAAAATGTGATCTCCAACCTCAAATTCTAGAGGTCGTCTTCTCTTGTCAGCGTAGCTTTTCTGTCGACTCTGCGCTGCAAGTAACCTCTTACGAATAATCTGAATCTGTGCTGAGGTCTGATCAACAAGATCCGGTCCATAAAGCTTCCTTTCAGATAGCTCGTTCCAGCACAATGGTGATTGACACCGTCTCCCATACAACGCTTCATACGGAGCCATCTGAATGCTCGCATGATAGCTATTGTTGTAGGCGAATTCCGCAAGTGGAAGAAAGCGATCCCAACTTCCTTTAAAGTCGAGAACACAGGCTCGCAACATATCTTCCAGTGTTTGGATTGTTCTCTCTGACTGTCCATCCGTCTGTGGATGATAAGCCGTACTGAACCTCAATTGAGTTCCCAAGGCTTCATGCAACGCTTTCCAGAATCTTGAAGTAAATCGTGGATCTCGATCAGAAATGATATTCTTCGGTGTACCATGGAGCTTCACAATCTCACGAATGTAAATCTCTGCTAGTTTATCAGGAGAATAACCAGCATTGATCGGTATGAAGTGGGCTGACTTCGTTAGTCGATCCACAATAACCCAGATCGCATCATAGTTTCTGATCTTGGGCAAGCCCACAACCAAATCCATGGTCACACTTTCCCATTTCCATTCCGGAATCTCTGGGCTCTGGAGTAATCCAGGTGGTCTCTGGTGCTCAATCTTCACTTTCTGACAAGTGAGGCATCTCGCCACATACTTTGTTACATCACTTTTCAAACCCGGCCACCAATATATCGATTTCAGATTATGGTACATCTTGGTCATACCAGGATGAAGGGTATATCGGCTCTTATGCGCCTCATCCAGAATCTTCTGCCTCAACTCCGCCTTAAGTGGAACACAAACTCTTTTCTGGTAGCGTACTAATCTACGAGGCGATAGGTCATAACCTGGGACTTCTCCCCGTTCAATTCGAGTTAGATTGCGCTGTATCCAGTCATCTTGCCCCTGAGCTTCTTCAATCTCAGTTCTTAGATCATTTTCCTCTTGGGAAACAGTGTAGTTGGCACAGATGATCTGGTTTGTCAAATTCAAATCACGAAAATCTTCAATTAATTTCTTCTCTCGTATCATCATAGCTGCAACAAGTACGGTCTTTCGACTAAGAGCATCAGCGACTACATTGGCTTTACCTGGATGATATTTGATTTCCAGGTTGTAGTCCTTAAGCAATTCCATCCAGCGACGCTGTCTCATATTCAATTCTTTTTGATCATACAAGTATTTAAGGCTCTTGTGGTCGCAGTACAGTTCCACAGTCACACCATACAGGTAATGACGCCAAATCTTCAAAGCAAACACAATGGCCGCAAGCTCCAGATCATGGGTGGGATAATTCAATTCATGAGGTCTGAGCTGTCGAGAGGCGTAGGCCACCACACGTCCCTGCTGCATAAGGACACACCCTAATCCCTGCCCACTGGCATCAGAGTACACAACATATGTCGTACTGGGATCGGGCAAAATCAACACTGGTGCCGTAGTCAACCTCTCCTTCAGCTCCATAAAACATTTTTCACATTTCTCATCCCACACAAACGGATGATCCTTTCTCGTGAGCCTGGTCATTGGTAACGCAATACGGGAGAAATTCTGGATGAATCTCCGGTAGTACCCGGCAAGACCCAGAAAACTGCATACCTCTGCCACAGATTCTGGCCTCTTCCAGTCCAGTACTGCTTCCACTTTACTGGGATCCACAGAGACCCCTTCTTGCGAGATAACATGGCCGAGGAATCTCACCTTCGATAGCCAAAACTCGCACTTACTCAATTTGGCGTATAATTGCTTCTCACGCAAAATATTCAACACAACTCTCAGATGATGCTCATGTTCCTCCATACTCTTGGAATATATCAGAATGTCATCGATAAACACAACAACAAACTGATCCAGATACTGTCGAAAGATACGGTTCATGTAGTCCATGAAAACCGCAGGTGCGTTGGTTAGCCCAAATGGCATCACCAGAAACTCATAATGACCATACCGGGTCCTGAAAGCAGTTTTTGGAACGTCCTCTGCTTTCACTCGCAGCTGATGATACCCTGACCTTAGATCAACCTTTGAGAATACGCACGATCCAGATAACTGATCTAAAAGGTCATCAATTCGAGGAAGTGGGTATTTGTTCTTGATAGTAACTTTGTTCAACTCTCTGTAGTCGATACATAAACGAAGACTCCCATCTTTCTTCTTTACAAACAACACTGGGGCTCCCCAAGGCGACACACTGGGTCTGATGAACCCTTTCTCAAGCAGATCTTCTATCTGTTTCTTTAACTCCGCCATCTCATTTGGGGCCATACGATATGGGGCCTTTGAAATAGAACCAGCTCCAGGTGTGATGTCAATTGGGAATTGAACTTCCCTCTCAGGAGGCAATCCGCTAAGGTCATCCGGAAACACCTCAGGGAATTCATTTACCACAGGTATATTACTCAAGGTTTCACCAGTTTCCCCCTGAACGGAGAAGAATACCATATACCCTTGGTAACCCTTCTCAATATACTTCTCAGCTTTAGCCGTAGAAAGGAAATTCATACTCGCATTCACAACCTCAGCCCTATGAGAAACAGGATATACTATCCTCTTGTTCCCACAATCAAGTAACACGTTGTTTGCCGTTAACCAATCAAAACCCAAGATGATTTCCAATTGGTAAAGCGGTAGACAAATCAGGTCTATAACAGACTGGTGCCCTTCCACAGTTATAACACAATTTAGACAAACTTCTGTGGTCAAGGCCTTAACACCCATCGGAGTTGACACTACCAAATCGAATGGTAACTTATGCACATGCATACCCAGGCGTTTCACACAATCATACGCAATGAAGGAATGACTGGCACCCGAGTCGAACAATGCTTGTAATAGATAGCCATTTAGAGAAATTTTACCTTGTATCAACTCAGGAGATCGACGGGCCTCCTCGTGGGTCATTGCAAACACTCGACCCTGTGTCTTCGGCCTCTGTTCGGCTCTCGGTTGTTGACAATCCTTGGCAAGATGTCCTGACCGCTTGCAGTTGAAACAAACCATCTCTCCCTGACAGTTTTTCCCATAATGTGATTTGTTGCAACGACGACATTTCTCCTCAGTCACAAATCTCTGAGACTCGCGACCCTTAGGCTGATAGGGCTTTTTGTCACCACTCCTGTATGAAGACGAGCCCTGGCCTTTCCGCTTCTGAGCGGCATTACCCTTACTGGGTTCACTGCGGTGGCTAGTAACTCCGGCAGGATACAACTCTCTCAAGTTATTCTCCGTGATCCTGCACTGTTCAACCGCCTTGTTGAACTTAGTGAATTGATGCGTAGCCAGGCGCTTCCTCAACTTCCGCCTCAGACCGCGAATAAGCATATCGGAATTCCATTCTTCATCATCCTTAAACCGGAGATAGGAGGAGTATCGAGCCAACCGAACAAAACGGGACAAATAATCGTCAAAGCTCTCTGTGTCCCCTTGCCTGATATTAAGGAATTCTGTTTCCTTCTCCAGCCGCACTGATTTGGGAAAGTACTTCTCGTTGAACTCCTGTTGGAACAGCTCCCAAGTCAATGGCGTCTTATTACTCTTCAATGTTGAGGCGATATTCCGCCACCAACGATCCGCATCACCCTCTAGTTTATAGACTGCCAACCGTGGCTTTACATCGTCTGGACAACAAAGTACTTCAAATATTTTCTCCAGCCGGTACAACCAGTCTTCAGCCGCTTGTGGGTCAAACCTTCCTCTGAATGCCGGAAGCAGATGCTTACAGAATCTGGTGACCCAATACTGTAAATCTCTTTCCTCTCCGAGTGGCATTCCATGTGACTCTCGATTCAGAGCAACATGGGGTGGGGACTCCTGAGGTCGTGTTGACCCCTCAGCAGTATCTTCAGGTCGGGTCTCCTCTTGAGTTTCTTCCGCAGTAGACTGAGCCGGAACTTCCCTATTCTTTGCCTTCTCAGCTCTGAGCTCTTCTCTTAGCTCAGTTATCATATCCTGCTGATCCTTGATTAGACCCATTAGCTCATGCATTGGATCTGGTGGATTTTCATTATCAACCTCCACCACAGGGTCCACACGCGGAATTTTGGGGCGTCCTCTAGTCTTCTTCATTCTACAAATAGCTTACCCCATTAATTCAACAGAAATGGTATGCACATATAGTCACAAGCTTATAGATATCCACATCAATAAAACATATGTGTGCATACACCACAATCATTCACAGATACTCTTATATCCCTAAACCAACTAAGGGATCTATCCTAGCAACCTCTACCCTTGCCAGGAACTACAGCTCTGATACCAAAATGTAACCCCCTGCCTTAATTACTGTAATCAATACTCGATAATGCATAATAGAAAGGGGTTTGAGACCGTCGGATAGTTCAAAACGTATTAGATTACCTACTAAGCAGTAGGACCTTCTAAAATTTTCAAAACTTCTTTCCTATCCGGGTCTCGTTTTCAATTACCGAATATAATCACCTGTGCAAATAATTTACATTCACATATATCAGAGTTCGTAATTTAAACCCCGGCAACCCCCGGGTTCATCTATATATATATAGAGTTTCAACTTCCACGTAGGGGATTACAAGCCAAAATATCCACACTATTTACATTCTCAAAATGTCATACAATAATCCCTATCCAAAATGATTAACCAACAAAAGCCATACTAATGTCCCTAGGAAGCTCTAACCGCTCCGGGTCACACGCTTCCCCTTAGAGCCAGTCGCCCTGTCTGAAAGGTTAGTTCAAAGGAAAGAATGAGATTCAAAAGAATCCCAGTAGTAACTAAACATTTATACCACACATAAGCACATAACATGTAAGCAAATCATCATGCAGCAGCAGCACATATCACACTCCACCCTCATCCCCTTTCTCCGCCGGGAAGGCACACAGCCCTAACCCGAACCGTTGTTAGCTACTCAGGGACTATTGGCGTGGCAGTGCATAAACATAGCCTTATAGCTCATACAGCTATCCGGCTCTCACAAATGGCCCGTCGGCCTCACATATAGCCTTTCGGCTCACATATCACATATATCACACTTCATCCTCATCCCCTTTCTCCGCCGGGAAGGCACACTGCCTACACCCGAACCGTTGTTAGCTACTCAGGGACTATTGGAATGACAGTGCTAACACAAATCCACAAAGGTTGCAGCATACAAATCCATTTCCAATCGACGATAAAACACACATGCAATGCATCATATTTGGTACAAAAGAAAAGTCACTACCTGATCCCTTCCTGATGTCTCTGGGCACAGCAGGCTCATGAGGATAGCAGATGTCAAATCCTATAATCAAATAGGGACATTTGGTTAATTTCCTTTTCCAAATTCTTAATTCAATAACACCCTAAGTTGGTATTCATTTGGACTCTTTAGATGGCCATTAAATGCCTAAACATATGCCTAAAGGGTTGGGTTAACTATCCCCAAAGATCCCCCTTTAGAAAGCTAACCACTGATTTTTGGTCTCATCACTCGAGCACAGAAGGCCGTGCTCGAGCATGACTCCCGCTCTCACTCGAGCACACATGCGAGTGACCTCCAGCGAGTGCTTGCCCGAGAGCAACTCCCGCGACAAACCTACACTCTCACTCGAGCACAAGAGGCTGTGCTCGAGCAGAGACCTCGCCAGCACCCGAGCACCACGGAAGTGAGGCTTGCGAGTGACAACCCGAGAGCATCTCTCTACTTCTTCCTCTACCTTCTCTCGAGCACAAACACCTGTGCTCGAGCACTGCTCCCCAGTGCTCGCGAGCACAAGGAAGTGCGGTCCCGCGAGTGTCCACCCGAGAGCAACTCCACTCCCAGGCACCAGATTCACTCGAGCACAACTCCAGTGCTCGAGTGATCTCCCCATACTTGCTCCCAAGACTCGCGAGTGCCAGCGCACTCTTGGCAACCACCCACGAGTGATCACCCGAGACGCTCACCCCCAGTGATTTCAGGCACCCTCACTCGAGCACAACATGCTCACTCGCGAGCACATTCATCCTGTGCTCGAGTGAGTTCTTCCCTCACTCGAGAAATCACCTCAGAAACCAGATCGCAGCAACTGGTAACCTTCTCCAAAATCCACCAAATGGACTCTAAGGGTTCTTAAACTTGTGTCAAAGCTCATTATCACTTATTTCAACACAAGGATCCCATTGGCAACCACAACCAACCCAAATTCAACTCATTCAACACATTCTCTCTCTAAATCATAAATCCTCCAAAACCACAACTTAACACATTTCCCTCATTCAACTCCCATCAAATTCTGATCACTCCCATAAGTCAAAAATGACCAAATGAACAGTGACCCATTACCCAATGCCTACTCTTCCATTAACATCATATTTAGGTCAAATTTCTAGAATTTACATTAGTTATGCAAGCACCTTGACACATATATCAAAATGCATTACAAACCTACCTCTTACACTTGCTGAATTCAGAACTTGGATTCCTCAACTTTCGAATTTTCTCAAATTGTCATACACCACCAATCCCAAGTCTAAAATCATGGAAATATAGCTCTTGACCATAAGAACAACATTAATGAAAGCAAAGTGAGCATTTAGAGTCAAATACTCACCTATAATTCAAGCCCTCTCTTTCTCTTTACTTAGTAAATTCGCCGGAAATGGAGAGAGTAGTGAGAGAGAGTGAGTTGTAGATGATGATGATCTCATGGCTTCACACACACACAACCGACTAGGGAGAGAGAGAAAGAGTGTTTGAATATTTGACTCATCCAAGAGTCCACAACTTGCCACTTGGCACCATCTCAAGCTCCCTTACCATGATTTCACCAATTCTCTTCCATACTTGATTCCACCCCTTGATCTTTCAATCTCAACCATTGATCTCGATTACCAAGGAGTTTTCTCACCGATAACTAACCAGACAGTTGGTAAATTTACCGTTTTACCCCTGTTTAGCACAATACTTATTAAATCATGAATAATGATCTTATTATCACATTACACAACATAAACTTCAAATATGATTAATTAACATTAATTACATCATTAAGTCATAATTCCTTGATTAAAATCCAGGATGTTACAATGTGTGCCTTGAGTAATGAATATATTTGTAGTGGGTTTGTGTCCTGAACTCTTATATGTTTTAAATGAGAAATTGTTTTCAATTATCACCGGTTAATCAAATTTTGTAAAATCAGTACGGTTAATTGTTGTTCGAAGAAAGGGTCGTTTCATGTAACATAAAAAATAGATCAAATATATATATATATATATATTAATAAATTGTATAATCAAAAATCATTTGTAAATAATAAGTATCTAAAATAATATCTTTTATATTGAAATAAATAATTTATTCTTAAAATAATTTGAATATTCTATTAATCAATTTAATCTGCCATTCGTTTTTTGTAATAAGAGGTTTTCTCACAATTTCATTGGAAAAGAAGAGAAGAGATGGGAACAAAAATGACAGAGAAATGGGACAGGAGAGAGAGAAAAGGGAAAGCGAAAGTGACATAGAGATAGGACAGGAGAGAGAGAGAGAGAGAAAAGGAAACTGTGAAAAAAGTCAGAAAAAATAGCTTATACGAAAAACTTTGGTTTTGCACAATAAAATCACGATTTTCTCCAAAACGGGATTATGCCTGTTTTTTTGAGTGTTTGGGTGAATTTTTGCAAAACCATGGTTTGCCAAACCCGAGACAAAACTCTTCTCACACACTTACCTCGTAAGTCGTAAAAGCTATTAAAAAAAGCTAATCCAAACACACAGTCAAATTTCACTAGTCAAATTTTTATGTTTGCCAGAACCAGAACTTATTGGTGGAAAAAAGGAAGTTTGCTAGAGTAAGTGTTGAAGTAGATTTGAATCAATCGTTGAAGTCCAGATTTGTGTTAAGATCAACAATTTACACTGTGGAATATGAAGGCCTTGAGTCCATCTACTTTAAGTGTGGTAAATATGGGCATTCTCAAGTGAAATGTGCTCTAGCTTCTAACACAGGAGGGTGTTCACCGAAAAACACGTCGGCGGTGGTGATGACTGATCAGGTTCCAGGTGAGGTAATAAATAGTAGAGATCATGAAAGGTCCTTGATTAGTGTGCCAAGGGTCTAGTCTGATGAGGAATACGACTTATACATGATAGCATCAAAAGCTTTTACGAGAAAGAGCCAAAGTATAGAGACAAACGGGAAGGAATGATTTAAGGTCTGTTTAGGATCACGGTGTGGAGAGGAAAAGCTACTTTTTCAACTAAAAAGCTGCTTTTATCATTTCATGAGTGTTTGTGTTAGCGATTGTATTAATGGGCTTTAACCTCCAAAACAGCTTTAAAGTAAAAGCCACAAATACCTACTTTTCATGGCAAGATATGGCTTCACGATAGAAAGCATGAAATGCAATTTTAAATTTTACCTTCCTCTCCTTTGCATTTGTCGCTTCTACTTGTGCAATTATCGCCTCTGTACTCTAACTTTTCATCAGCCATGACATTTATTTTCTTATTATTATATTTTCCATGATATTAAAGAAAGAGAAGTGATGAAGATAATAACGATCCAGTTGATGTAACATCCATATCAACTATTCGTAGATTATTTTCAACACAAATGAATCATGTATGTATTCTAATATAAATATAAATTTATCCTTTTTTAATTAAGTACTTTCGTATATTTTTTTTTTCAATAATAATTTCACCTTTTTTATTTTATCAATTTTTCTTAATATTTTTTTACTTCAATTATCATAATATATACAAATAATATATATATATATATATAGTATTCAATAAGATTCATACCTTTTTCAGTTATTTTCTATCTAAACGGGCTTTTCAAACACTAATCCAAACATGTTTAAGGTTAGAAAAAAAGTCACTTCTGTTATCGTTAATCCAAACACAAATCACATCTATAATTTAACCTTTTTTCTATCAAACTTTTCCAAAAGCCCACTTGTAAAAAAGGCTCCTTCTCCACCGCTAATCCAAACAGACACTTATTGTTAATGAGAAAAAGACAAAGGGGAGGGAGATGAAAGCTAATTTTGGTATGAGATTTGATGTTTTACAGGAGGAGGATTACCTTGTCATCTCAGAAGGAGTGGAAATTCAAACTAAGAAAAAAGAACCTGCAAAAGTATGGAGAAAGAAAAATGGTGATTCACTTAATTCAAAAAAGAAAGAAGATGCTGAGTGGTAGGAGAAAGAGAAATTGAATCTTGAAGTTGGTGAAAGTAGAAAAGAGGAAATGTTGATGGCTTATGATACGGTCTTACAAGATAGAGAAAAAGTGAAAGAAACATCAAGGTCAAAGGTGGAATTGAAGATTAGACAAAAGATGGAGACCATTAATTGTTTGGTGGGCCAGGTGTAACCCCTCCATAATTATATCAGAAATACACGATTAAAATGAAATAGAGACTAATAATAATCAAAACTCATTTACAATCCCATCCTTGAGATAGGGTTTTCTCAAATACATTTCAAAATCTAATACACCTGGTCTCATATTCACGTTTCGAATACAATTACGTCACACGGAATATCACATTTATACAAATATCAGAGTGCACAACAATATCATCCCGGCAACTTCCAGGTTCATATCTTTACATAGGATTCATAGGGCACATTCGCCCTTTACAATTTCTTAAACGGGGATTACACAAAGTCATCTCAACTACATATCCAAATACTCATCTCAAATAACCAAATATACATATGAAACATGTACATATCCAAATATACATAATCCCAACCATAATGATAATCAACTACCAAATTGACAACCCGAAGGAGTCCTTGATGCCCTTGGTTGCATGCTCCATCCTCTATCCACCTACCCTGTCTAAAATGTTGGTAGGGGAGGGTGAGATTCAAGAGAATCTCAGTAGGTAAACATTACCAATATGTATGCAAGATAGATGTTTAATGCATGACATGCTTGCATAACTCATGCTTATACACAATGACAAATCTGTAAGCTCAATGCTTTGAACAACATACATATGGCCATAGCATAAATTGAAACATAGCTTTAAATCATTCATACATGTTTCACATAATCAAGCAAAGCAATAACATGCATAAATACCAACACAAATATCATATACATGCAGGAGAGGTAAGTTCCCTACCCTTATTCTTTCCACGTATGCTCCAGCATCGGCTACTCACGATCAGGGCGAATATCAAACCCTATAACCAAAGCAAGGACATAGGGTCAATCTCTAATCCAAATCCTTACTTTCACAATACTTAAAGTTGGTTATCATTTACACCCTTTATGTGGCTATAATAAGCTCAATGAAAACCTAAATGATTGGGACGTACTAGGTTGGAAATTACCTTTTAAAATCATAAAATACTGAAAATAGGGGTTGGCTAAAGTCAAGAATCCTCTGGCTGCATCCAAAATGTGCACAAAAGGTTTTTGGCTGCAGCCAAGAATTTCTGGCTGTGGCCAAAACGCATACAGAAACTTTTGTGCTGCAGCCAAGGAAACTTCAAAAATTCATAACTAATTTTAGAAAAATCAAAATGAGGTAATCCTAAAGCCCATTGAAAGCTCTTTAAGTCCTCTTCATAGAAACAATATGAGCCCTTACCAGAAATCACCACACAATTCCATAATTACATGAAATTCCCTTGCTGTTCCAGATTTACACCCAGCTTTAACGTCAAACTTTGGAAAATCATAACTCCAAGTTCACAAAATGAAATGACACAAATTATATGTCCATTTTGAAGCTTGAGATGTGAAATTAAAGAATGAAAAGTTTCAGAATTTTTAGAGACCATTTTCTCATTTAAAACGTTCATACAAACTGACTGCCCAGAATAGAGATTCACTGGACAGAATTTCAGATTTTGCATCTTTGCTTCCAATGGTTCCATTTTCATATCAAACATCATTCTCACACAATTTCACAAGGAATCCATTGGAAATACCAAATCAACTAAATTTACATTATATTGACAAGTTTTCTCAATGGCACAACATGTCACCCAATATCACATACAAACACACATTGCCATTCTTTTCATTCCAAGGTTTCAAACAAATACCAATGGTCATAAAATACAACAAAAGACCATTTGCAACACACTACACAATGCAATTCCTCTATTTCAAAATCACATGAAAATCAGGGCAAAATTCAAAATTCACAAAACCTAACCAATGACCACAAAACTTAGGACAAAATGCTTCAAATACTCACCTCTTCCTCTTCCCAATATCAATTCTTTAATTCCTCCATTTTCTAAATTCTTAAAGCTCTCAAACACATTCTTTCACAAATATAAAACCATAGAGATGAAGCTCTCATCACTATGAACAACATTATATAAGGGTGTTTAAGCATTAAAGGCCAACAAACAAGCTAAATCCTTACCTTTCCATTTCTCTTTCCTTCCCCAAGCTTGGCGTCCATGGAGTTGAAGAGAGAGGATGAAGATGATGAAGAGGGTCTGATTTTCCAGCCAAAAGAGGGCCCTTGGACGTCCAAATAGAGAGGAGAGGAGAGAGGAAAGAGCTTTGACATGTTGACCCAATCAATGGCTCTCATGGTGACACTTGTCAAGATCTTAATCCATCACCCATGAGCTCACATAGGCACACACACATGAGATTCCACCCTTTTTAATCTCAAAACAATCAATCCCAACCATTGATATTTGAGCTACCAAGGAGCTTCCTATTCGGTAACCGATCAATTGGCTAGTAACTTTACCATTTTGCCCCTGATTATGACAATTCCTCTTGAATCACCACCAAACACACCATATCATTCCTTTTCTTCCACAATGCTCCCTCCCCTCTATTTTAAGTCAATTCTGTTAATCCATAATTGAGCTTAAATACAGGATTTCGGCGTTACTCACAACACATACAAATCTCAAATCACATCGGATTCTCCAAAAGGGTTATTTATCACTAATCACATCCACTTTTGGAGTCATTAACTCTTAATCACAATTTAGGATCTTGCTAAACCAGGGCTTATCAATTCACTAATCTCATGCTTATTCTCGAGCCTCAAGTCTCAAAATTTGGGGTATTACACCAGGTGCAGAAGTTAGGCCCAAACTTGCATTCTGAAGCAAACAAGGCCGAAAATGGATCCACTCTTTTGTCTTTAGTTAATAAGAAAAATAAAGTTGCAAGGGCCCACCAAATTATCCTTGGATATCTTAATCCAAATGATCAGGCCATTCCCTATGAAGTTAGTAACCAAGGCAGTGAAAAAATGAAAGAAAAGAAAGAAAGGAAAAAAAGGAAGAGAAGTAAGAAATGCTTAGCATCCAAGATCAAGTTGTTGTGCGCAGTAACAACAGGACATCTGACTCTACAATAATGATGGTGCATGATCGGAAATTAAATGTGGATCAGCAGTTAATGAAAGCCAGATATAAGACCGATGTTGAGAATGTCAATGGTTCTGAGAATAAAGCAGACGAGGCGGAACTCGTTCCATTGTCCCTGTAAGCAGTATTAGCTCTCATCTTTTAATTATTCATTTATTTATTATGAATATATTATCCTGGAATTGTTGAGGTGCTGTAGCTAAGTTGTTTCCTAGCAGTGTTAGTGATTTAATTCGGGGAAGAGATATTCATAGTCTCATTCTGCTTGAAACTAGAGTTAGTAGTGTTAAAGCTGATAGATTTGAGAGAAAACTAGGGTTTAACAATTGGATCTATTTAGAAGCTACTAGCTATGCGGGTGGCATTTGGATACTATGGAATGAGGAATCAGTTTCAATTAAATATATCCTTTCAACTACTCAATTAATGCATGTTCAAGTGGGGCCTACAAATTCGCCTTATAAGTTTTTGTTAACTTGTGTATATGCTGAACCATGTTGTAATCTATGAAGAGGGTTATGGGCCGACTTGGTGGCTATCAATGATGAGACAGAGGATCCTTGGATTGTTAGGTGACTTTAATGCTTACTTGTCTTCTGGAGATAAAGTTGGAGGTGCTCAAGGTAATCTTAGATCAATGAGACAGTTTAGAGAGTGTATTAACCAGTGTGGCTTTTCTGAAGTTGAATGTACAAGGGATAAAAAAACATGGGCAATGAGCCTAATAAAGGAAAAGATATATTGGGTTATTGTTAACAATGAATGGAACTGTTATTTCCCTAATGCCAAAGGTTTTCACATAAGTAAATATGACTCAGATCATCGACCTTTACTTGTGAAGGGCTCAATAAATGATAGTCAACGACATCCTATACCCCAATTCAAATGCCAAGCTGCTTGGTTGCTAGAAGAGGATTTTGGTGATATAGTGCGACAGGGGTGGAGTCATCAACTTTGGGCTGAGAACATCTCTTCTTTCACAGCTAAGGTATCTGAGTGGAATAGGTCTTAGGTGGGAAACATACCCACAAGAAAGAGGAGACTTTTAAAATGAATTGAGGGGGTTGAAAGGAGTTGAACTAGGAGGGACAACCAACATCTAATGCAAATAGAAAAGGAACGGTGGAAGAAGTATAATAAGGTTCTAGCTTAGAAGGAAATGCTCTGGTTTCAAAAATCTAGGTGTAACTAGATAAAATGGGGAGATAGAAATAACAAGTTCTTTCATGCATCCACTATTGTTAGGAGGAGGAAGAATTCAATAGAGGGGCTCAAGATTACGGAAGGGGAGTAGGTTTTTAACCAGAATGATCTTAAGAAGATGGCGTTGGATTTTTATCAAAATCTTTACCACTCTGATCTTAGCACTAGAACGAGATGCAACACACGGCATAGATTTCCTTTTTTATCTATAGAAGAATTGGCAATGCTATCTGCAGATATCAGAATAGAGGAAGTAAAGCTAGCAGTCTTCGACATTGGTGCTTTTAAGGTTATGGGACCTGATGGTATACAAACTTTCTTCTACCAAGAGTATTGACATGTTATTGGTGAATCATTATATAGGATGGTGTATGATATCTTTGATGACCTTGCCAAACTTAGAGAGTTAAATGATACTAATATTACTCTCACCCCAAAGGTAGATAACCCAAAGACTATAGGAGACTTCCGACCGATCTCTTTATATAATGTTAGCTACAAAGTGATTACTAAAATTCTTAGCACAAGACTCAGATTGGTCTTGAGCAAGGTCATTAGTAACCATCAATGTAGCTTTATTACAGGCAGGCAGAGTAGTGATAATATAATCATCACACAAGAGGTAATAAATTCCATGAAAAGCAAAATAGGAGCCACATGTTGGTCAGCGGTAAAGGTTGATTTGGAGAAAGCATATGACAAGTTGGAATGATCATTTATCAGTAACACTTTGAGGTCGGTTGGTATTGTGGGAAAGATGTATGAGCTCATTATGGCAAGTGTATCTTCTTGCTCTCTTAGAGTGCTTTGGAATGATGAACTAACTGAGTCTTTTAATTCATCTAGAGGGATTAGGCAGGGGGACCCTCCCCCCTTATATTTTCAATCTCTATATAAAGCAATTGCATCATATCATACAAGATGCTGTTAGTAAGGGCTTATGGACTCCTATCAGGCTTAAAGCAAGAGGGCCACTACTGTCTCACCTATTTTTTTGCTGATGATCTGATTCTCTTTGGAGAGACTTCAAGTTTGCAAGTGGAAACCATGCTGGCTTGCCTGGTCTTCTTTTGTAGTGTATCTGGTCACAAAATTAATAGGGATAAGATGAAGATTTGTTTCTCTCGGAATGTTCACTCTTCTACAGCCAGTAAGTTAAGCAGGAAAATGGGGGTGGGATTAACATGTGATTTAGGAATTCCGCTGATCCATAAGAGAGCCTTATATCTATATTTTACACCTATAATTGAAAAGACTAGGAAGAGGTTGTTTGGGTAGAAGAGAGGATTTTTGAACCTTGCTAGTAGGACCACACTTATCAAAGTTGTTCTATCAGCGCTATCAACATACTACACGCAAACTATCTTACTTCCCAAACGAATAATCAAGCAGCTGGAAAAGAGCAGTAGAGGGTTCTTATGGGGAGATACTAGTAATGGCAGAATGCTACATCTAATCTTAGGGATTAGGTTCAGCAAGAGAAGTACGCAGGAGGGCTAGGAATTAAGAACTTACGGAAGCAAAATAAAGCTCTTATCATGAAACTTTATTAGGGTCTCATTTGCAATAGAGAGGCTTTATAGGTGAGGGTTCTTCGAGATAAGTATAACTGTGGTGATATAGAGATACCGGATGTTAAAAACTAAAGGGGTCATCTCTAACATGGAGGTATCACTTACATTTGGGAGAAGTTTCAAAATGGTATCGGTAGGAAAGTTGGGAATGATAGAGCTTCATCTTTTTGGCCTCACAATTAGTCTGAAATGAACATTCCTCTCATTGATATTATTCCTGGATATGAACATCTCATTGATTGGTCTCAGAGTGTGGTAGAGTATGCCTAAGAAGGAGGTGCGTGGGATTAGAGAAAGATGGAGTATTGGTTTCCTCCCCATGTGGTTGATCGTGTTGTGCAAGTACATCCCCTTTGTGAGGAGAGAGGAGAGGATAAAATCATTTAGAAGCTATCCACTGATCGTTGTTTCTTTGTAAAATTTGTATATCATTTTCTTGTTTCAGGTACACGACGAGATGAGGATAACATATGAAAGATCTTATGGAGATGGTCTGCCCCAGAGAAAATCAAAGCCTTCATGTGGTTAGCTGCTCATGGAAGAACTCATACAGCGAAGTTGAGAATGCAAAGAGAATTGGAGACGTCCGTTGTGTGCCCTTTCAGATGCAATAGGGAAGAAGATCTAATGCATATGATACGAGATTGCTCAAATGTCAGGGAATGATGGAAAGCTATGGTAAAACATGAAAAATGGAATGTGTTCTTTTCTTTATAGGGAGCAGAGAGGATCAAGTGGAATCTGACTTATAAGATTGGCAATGATTGTACTAGGAAAGTCTCATGGTCGAACCTGTTCAGCTATATTTGTTGGGATGCATGGGTGTCATGATGTAATAGACTTTTTGATAGTGAGTTGACTAGAGTAGGCCTCAATGCTCATCACAGTTTCTTCAGAGTATGCTCGGATAAGGATATTCTTAGAACAGGAGCTACAGCAAACAAGATCGAATTTCTATAGGGGAACCAATTTCAACAAGAATGGGATTTCATCATGCTCAAAGTTGATGGATCTGTGTTTGAAGATGGAAGGAGTGGGTGTGGAGCCTACTTTTTAGACCAAAATGACATATGGCTTGGTGGCTTCAGCTGCAAACTAGTAAATGTTCCGTTTGTTTTTGCTAAAATTCTTGGATGTATTCAAGGTCTTGAATTGTGTTGGTCTAAAGGGTATAGAAACATTTATTTAATCTCTGATTGTATAGAGGCTATAAACTATGGGTGTGTTTGGACTGGCGATTGGATAAGTGACTTATTTTTACTTAAACTTATAGAATCTTAAGATTGGAAAAAAGTTAAATTTGGTAAAATGATGAGTGTTTAGATTGGCGATTGGATAAGTAACTTATATAAAAATGAAAGGTGTTTGGTTTGGCTTTTGCATAAGTGGCTTTTGTGTTATTTAAGAGGAAAAAATTGAAAACATTATGAAAAAAAAAATGAAGGACCAATTATGGAAAAAGAACTTATTGGCAACTTAATTGTCAAATGGGACCTAGGAAGATATTTGCATATGTTAAAGTGGCATTCTTGGTGATAAATTGATCCAAACCATCCAATGACGACAGTGTTACCACAAGGCACATACTCAAAAGTTTGATGCTGCTAACCCATCCAGATAACAGTTCTTTGCACACTTTTCACTCACAAATCTTTCTTTTCTCCGGGGACATAATTGGGTCTGATAATTCTAATCTTCAAACCAGTAGAAACCTTACCACAAAATTCATGGCAAAAGGCATAAAACAGTTCTTTGCACACTCTTCACATAAAAACCTGTCTTAGTTTCATATATATTAGGAAAATACAAAATACATAATTTTGCGCTTAACTCACACCAATCAAACAGCAGAGCTGTCGAACGGCAAAGAATTGTAATGGATCATGTTTGGCAATGGTAAAATAAATAATAAAATTACAATTAAAATGCAAATAAATTAGAAATTGTACAAACTTAAAGTTTTTGATGAAGTAAAATATAACAAAACTAATCAAATCAAATGTCCTGTACAATTTGGTCCCTGATGGCATCACGAAAATGATTCATTTGGGTTGAATATGTCCATGTATCATTTGTCGACGATAGGTCTTGATCTTGACTATTATCTAGATTAACTATATTATTCTCATTTTCTACTTCCCTAAAGTCCACATCAGTTTGGGAATTTCTTCTAATGAAATTATGTATAGCCATTGTGGCACAGACAATGCGAACTTGTGCGTCGAAGCTGTACTTGCGCTTATGTTGTAATATTTCAAACCTATTTTTCCAGACTCCAAAAGTCCTTTCTATTGTGCATCTTAAGCTTGAATGATAAAAATTGAAAGCCTCATTAGGATTCCGAAACCCCCGGTGATTTTTGAATTCTGGGAGGTGATAATGTTCACATCTGTACGGACCAAGATACCCAACTATTGTTGGGTAGCCGGAATCGACCAAATAATATTTGCCTAACATATGTTAAAATCATTGTAAATGTGAGATTAAGTTAAACGTTAAATGTAGACAAAGAAATGTAATTGAAGTGTACAAAAAATTACCTTATGGTGGATGTGGGAAATTCATGGTTGGATATGAGACAGCAGAGTGAAAAACACGAGCATCATTTGCTGAACCTTCCCATCCCACTAACTAGAACGTGAAGCACATGTCTTAATCACAAATAACCATAAAATTCTGTACGGGATATCCCTTTCTCCCGATAAACTTATCTTGGCCCGGTCCAGTTATGACACACCTAATGTGAGTACCGTTAATAGCTCCAATGACATCCTTGAAATATGAGAAATATCGATTATTGTCTGCTATTTTTGGATGACATTGACCAAATTCTGGATCGCATGGCCTAATAATTTCCGTTTCAAGCTTAAGGTAGGCCTTTAAAACCTTATGTAGAAGCCTACTTACAGTTTTGCCTGAATGTTTAAATATTTCTTGTACTAGCCTATTTCCTATTTCATGTCCAATAGTGAGCAAGAATATGGCAACCATTTCTTCAACACCGGTATTCCTAGATTCTCTTAACCCATGCTCACACAACTTAGTGTACAAACTATGAAAAACATGTTTTTTCCATTCTAAACATCTGATGGCATTTTAAACCTTCATTTGCCAACATTTCTTGTACCCAATAGTGACTTGTTCCCTGACTCGCTCTATGCGGTTGTCTGCACACATATGGCACTAAATATTAGCAAAACAACACGCATAATTGTTGATGTAGTTCCAACTCAGCCTAAAAAATTGAGGTCTCATCACTATCTTCATCTTCCTCCATCCCCTACAACCTATTTCGATTGTTACGATTTGCCATTGATGTACCTATGATTGTGGTGAAATTGTGGTGTGAGCAGAATGATTAACAAACATAACATATAATATAAATGCCAACAGGATAAAACCGTTCTAAACGATGGGTCAAGTAATCCGTTTTGGAAACAAAAAATTAAAAATGTCTGCATTCAATTGTCCATACATCAAATGCAACTACAACTAGTCCTCGTCTACGATATAATACAAATAAGTCATCAGGTATTCAGGGTCTCCTTTCAATGACACAAACACATCCCGATGTGTCTTGCTTTCTAGAGCTCGCATACACCAGACTCCAAAGGCTTTGTCCACCTTCACGACGTCAAGGTCTAGTAGAGATTTCATAACCTCAAGCATGCTATTTTTTTGAGTTGTCGTTAAAGCCGCTATTTTATCCATAGTCACATTATCAATGACACCGACTGCATCAGCTATTTGCTTTGCAGCCGGAAGTTTCTGTTTTTTGCTTTTTCTAGACCCTTCACCTCTCTTCCTTTTGGGCTCACTTTCAGATGCGCTGGGACCAGTGCTTGATGGCCTCTCTGTTGTTATTCCAACGCTTGCCATTTCATCGGTCACTCCGGTACTAACTACAAGGGCAACACCGAAATGCTCATCCTCACTATCCCCAGAGCCTTCCTCTTCATCCATCGTGGGTTTGTAAACATTATCCTCATCTTCCTCATTTGTCTGTGGTTGTATGCGAGAGGTTGAGAAAATGTGGTCTCCCAACGCCATGCCATCTTTGAAATGTACTCTTAACTCACTTTCATTCTTTAGGCATGAGTACCTATATTTCTTATAATTGGGATGCGTCTGCATGCATACAAGTAACAGGAGTCAAAATGAATATTTAAATGACTTACATACCAAAAAGTGAACTAATGAAACTTGTAAATTGCACTTAATATTTTTTACCTATAACTTCTCCTTCCACTAGTCGTCCGACGCAATGACATTGTTTGTAACAGAGTGTCTGCCCACACCGGTCTCTTTGATTAAAGAATCCCATATCTTCAGATCTTTCTTTAAGACATCTAATCTATTTTTTAATTGTTTCTTCCCGTAGTGTTTCCCGGTCTTTTCAGTGAATGTCTCAATAATAGTTTGCCCTGCTTTTGGTGTGAATGATTGCCCTCTGTGTTCTTTTTTGTATATTTGGTCTACGCATGAGTTGGCAAATATCTTTATTGATTGTACATCCCACACAGCTTTTGTGTCCATATTTCTATACCAAAAAGTCACATATAACACACACCAGGCATAACAGAAATCCGAAATACACATGTGTACTATGTAAGTCAGAACCAAGAAATACAAGATTATGACAACATATGCATACGTACATATATATATATAGAGAGACAGACATACACCAAATAATAGTTCTTTGCACACTCTTCACATACAAATCTTTCTTTTCACAAAGATAGTAGACAAGTCACCAATACACTTTCACCATAATTCCTTTCAATATATACCGTACAACAAAGCAATCAATGGCATATAAACAAACTGGGCAGCATAGAGAAGACAATGTATAAAACAATTGCTCACCAAAACACAAAGCATCATCGTGTAGCTGTAGGTATAGTAGAAAGATTGACATAAAGATTCAAAAAGGGATATTATCTTCAAAGAATCAATTATTTCAAAAACTAACATAGCAGAGGGAGTAAGGGATAGAAGAATACGATTTGCCATTGATGAATGAAAGTTAATAGTCAGAAAACAAGATACTTTCACAATGCATATTGAAAAATGCAAAATACCAGCACAGTTACTATAGCCTGTATATAATAATACAAAATGTTAGGCACTTCCTTTTTCATAAATACAAGGTGATAGAATTAGCTTGTATAAAGATTCAGAATGACAAATACCTGAAGAACAAATGCAGAAGATCAGAGAGATAGAGCAGCACCAATCACCACAGCTTCATCAATGCTCTTGATGTTCACCTACAAGAAAAATATTAAGCCAATACTACAAACTCACAGACCCTCTTCTAGGGTTGTTTGATTACAAAACCTTCTCTTGCAAGTTGTTATTTGAATTCCAACTTCAAAATAGATTTATCACACCATAATTATTCAACTTAACAGAAATCCCTTAACTCGAAAATTACTAGGACATTTCATAGAAGAACACAAGTTGCCTCATGCTACACTGTAAAAACTTTGCCAAAATAATAAAGAAAATAAAGGATGAAAAATGTTTTAAAAAAGAAAGAGAGACCCCATTTTGCATAAAAAACAATCAACAAGCTAATCAAGATGGAAAATAACACAAATACACACATATTCTTAAATAAACTAGAATTAAGTACAATGTCAAAGAACCACTTGACCTTATAGCTCAAGCTCCTAGTAAGGGACCAACAAATAGCTTCTATAACTCTAAACGGAATGATATCAAAGCCTATTAGTAAAGCATTTACAAGGCTTTAGCATTCATGTTTCAACAACAAGGCACAATGTAGATAAAACCAAATCTTTTTCAAACACACCAAAGACAACATAGGTCAAATCTTCATATTTGTGTGTGTAAAAACCAAAGGAAGGAACAAAACAGCCAAAATCTCCTTTTCCTTTTTCTCTTAGGGACGTAAATCAATAAAAATTCTCCAGGCTCTGGCTGTGAAGATCATATAGAGGTGTCCATTGTGGAATCATTTTGATTTTTTCAATCTCGAACAGAAAGAAAATTTCATATTGCAGTTTTGATCAGCAGAGATTGAACATTCGTATAATATTCCACACTAAACAGATCTACAAAATGCAACAGAGCAGCAAAGCAACCAATGCCTACGAAACTAAACAGATCAAACAGAGCAACCAAACATATCACAGATTGACCACGACAGAGCAAACTCTACTGGTTCATTAAAATGCCTCCAAATGCAACCAATGCCTGCGAAACCTTAGATAAAGGGAGAGACCTTAGAAGTTAAGTCTTAAACCTTACCAAAGAGGGACACGCGACTGAGGCACTGAGCAAATCGGCTATGACCTTCAACCGTAGCTGCACACTTCAACGCCGGCCAAGCTCGCAAGCTCTTTCCTGTACAGCTCCACCGCCCCTGACTCCAAACCGCAGCACAAGACACCGTCACACTTTAACGCCACTTGCCCGACTTTGACAGTAACGCCCACACACACGGAGATAGAGAAGAAAACACAGGCACCGCCACATGATAGTTGAGGATGGAGCTCAAAACCACGCCGAAAACAAGCCTTGACTGTGTTTCCTAGACGGATTGAAGCCGCCGCTAGCCGCAGTTTGAGTTCTGCTTGTGTGCTTTGCATAGAGAAGAGAATGGACAGATAATTGCGAGAACAGAGAGAGAAAAGTGACCCAGGTGTAGTAGGTAAAATATTTAAAACGTAATAAATGCTAACCTAATGGTCAATAGGGCCTTTGAGTAGAAATAAGCTTCATTTGCTTACGCTGCCTTTTGCTCTTTTTGACCGAAACGTAAACATTGAAACAAACATTACAGTTTGGATGCAACATTGGCTTCTCCCGATTGGGCCCATAAATCGACCGATTGCACCCCCAAATCGGTAAAACAAACACAGCCTATATATGTTGAGAGGTTGTGACAATGATCATCCTTTTAAGGGCATTATAGATGATATTAGGATGATTCTTCATAGAGACTGACAGAATATGATCACTCACAGTTACAAAGAAGACTTAACCACTACTGATCAGTTAGCTAAATACTCCCATAGTTTAGATGGGGTCTTTTATTTCCTTGATCAACCTCCTTGAGGCAGAAGTTGATGAAGATTAGGTTTTCCTTCTAGGGATGGATATAATATTTCTATTAAGATAATGTTTCCGGTACTTATTCAAAACAAAAAAAAAAAATTATGTTTAAAAATTAAATTCTGTCATAGACAAATTGATTTTTTTAGAAAAAATTAATTATTAAAGATTTCTCCGTAATTATTTAACAAATTCATTCATCTCCCAAAGGTAACCGTTCGGTTCTGACATATGAAAGAGTAACCGTTACTGATAAGATAATCTCTGCAATACTTGGAGCTGATGAGCAGCTGAGCGCTTCGTTAAAACATTTCTGCTTACTCAGTTCTCTGAGCTTCATCCAGTAGCTTCATGAAGATTAGCAATGGCGGTCTCTTATTCTCTGCGATTCCCGCTATCTTCATGTCCGAACCCGTACCCGAACCCTATCTCGAGGTTTCCACTCCTTCCTCCTAGGCTCTTCAGATGCTATTCTTCTTCCACTGAAACTGAAGCCCCAACCCAATCGCCTCCAAACCCTAATCCTCTCCTCTCTCCTAACAAATGGCATCCATTTCTGAAGAAAAAAGTCGTAATGCGGGTGGGATACGTCGGCACCGATTATAGAGGTTCCCTCTTTTCCCATCTTCTTCGAATTTTGTATGGGTTTGTGTTTTGAAATAGTCGAAATGGCGTAATCTCACTAAACTATTTTCAGGTCTGCAAATGCAACGAGATGAACATAGATTATCCAGTGAGCTACTTCTACTTATTTCTCGTTTGTTATGTTGGAAAATAAGAAATGATTATGCTAGTTCATGACGTAATAAATATGTTTGAAATTTAACTTCTATATATTTGTTCAATGTATTTGGCTGTACATCACTGTTCCATGTACCTTTCTGTGAGTAGCTTTACATATTTACTTGTTTTTGTCAAATTAAAAAAGAAAAAAAAAAAGACCCTGGCTTCTGGCATTCGTAAATTAGATGGTGTCTTGCTAAAGAATTCGAAAATTTGACATGAAGCTATTGAGAAAGAACTTGAAACTGCTATTTTCAAGGCTGGTGGCATCCTTGATAGCAATTATGGGGATCTGTACAAAGTTGCATGGGGCCGAAGTAGCAGAACTGACAAAGGAGTAACCTTATTATTTACATTTGTGAATTTATGAATTGGTTATTTATTGGGAAAATTGCTTAAAAGTCCTTGAATGAAGTGTGCAAAGCTACCTGGAATCATGTTAGTGAATGTTTGGAAACCATAGAACCATGAACCATGATTTCAGAAGTCCTTTTTCGCAAATTAAGATAACACTCTTCTCACATACTTATCTTGAAAATCATAAAAACTATTCTACAAAAGCTAATCCAATCATGCACTCAAGGGACTAATGTCCTTTAGGAGGAATATATATGCATAAGAAATGACAAAACTGCCCTGAAAGTAAAAATTTGAAAGAAAAAGAGCTGAAGAAAAACGAGATTGAAGGCGCGAGGACAGGGTAGACGAATGAGTGAGGAGAGGACAATGATACCAAGGCTAGAGGCAATGACAACGAAGATAAGCTATTCTAGAGAAGGAAGCGCCTTTTAGGTATTATTCATTCATAATTAATTTTCAAATTTTTACTCCATTGCTTTGAGCTGTGAAAGCAACAAGGTTTCATAGCAAGTAGCAAAGATTTTTTCCAACTTCGGTTTCTAGTGTAGCTTTTCCAACTTTTTTTGGATTAATGCTCTTCATTTATAGTCGTTGTTACTGGGTTATTTTGCCATGTTTTCTTCTTGTTGATGCTTGAAATGAATGGTTGGCAATTCATGAACTAAGAAACTCTTATCTTATGATTTTGTTTGTGAATGCACACCAAGTGTTTGATGAAATGTGTGCAATAGAATTATGATTAAATTAAGCAATCTAGTGCAAATAATGTATTGTTAATTGAACTTTTGCATTGAGAATTTCAATTTTTATGTTGTATCCTAAAACAATTAATATCTGTCGTGCCCTGAAACAACAAATGTCTTTTTATATACGTGTATTTGCTTGTCTTCATGGTATCTATAAATATTTTTTTGACTGACCCGAATGTCAAATTTGTTGAAAAGAAATTTTGAGATTATTTAGAAGATATAGGAGGTTAGGAAAATGCTGATGGGATTATATCAATGCTGAATAAATATATAGCTAAACAAATTACGTAGAATTGGGAGACATAAATTTGGGGGAAAGCATGGTTGAGGAAAAAGGAGGGAAATGAGGGAAGTAAGGTTCACTGAACTATATTTGCTTCAGCAACATTATTGGTCAGACAAAAGAGGAAAATGCAAGTTCAAAATAACGCAAGAGGTAGACAAAATTGCAAGAGAGGCATGAAAGAACTTGTTAGAGGAAGAAGGGAGTGACTATGTTAGAAAGGCCAAGGAAGAAAGAAATCGCAGAATAGGTGTTGTAGAACAGGTTGAAACTCACACACACTACGACTGATGCAAACTGAGAATGTTTTGAGGAGAAAAGTGTAGAAACAGGAGAGAAAGAGTGAGAACTGATCAGAAACAGAGAGAAAGGAGGAGGAAAATGTGGGAGATAGAACAGAATTATGGGAAGAACAAAATGCAGAATGTGGGTGGAAGTGAGAGAGCAATTAAGAGCCTGTTTGAATTAACGGTGGTAGAAGTGGCTTTTTTGCAATCTAACTTTTGCAAACTTAAGATAGGATAGATAGGATAAAAGTCAGATTGTAAATGTGATTTGTGTTTGGATTGGTGGTAGTAAAAATGACTTCTTTTCAAACTTTAAACTTGTTTGGATTATTATTTGAAAGGCCATTTTAGATGGAAAATGACTGAAAAGGGCATGAATCTTATTGAATACTGTATATATATATGATTTGTATATATTGTGATAATTAAAGTGAAAAATTAAAATTAAAAGAAGATAAAATAAAAAAACTTTAATTATTATTGGAAAAAAAAGCAAAAAACACTTAAAAACTTAATTAAAAATGGATAAAATTGTATATAAATTAGAATGCATACATCAAGTGGATCATTATTGGATCACCTATCCCTAACAGGTTGGTCTCTGATTCTATCATGAACATGATTCATTTATGTTGAAGATAATCTATGGATATTTGTTGAGGATGCCACATCAAGTGGATTATTATTACCTTCACCACCTATATTTACTCGTTCAACTTCTAAAAAATCCACATCAGTTTGGGAATTTCTCCAGATAAGATTATGTGTAGCCATTGTTGCACAAACTATGTAGACTTGTGTTTCAAAGCTATATGACTTCATATCTTGCAAGATTTGAAACTTATTCTTCTAGACTCCAAACGTCCTTTCTATAATAAGATTCATGTCATTTTTAGTCATTTTCCATTTAAATTGTCTTTTCAAATAATAATCCAAACGGGTTTAAGGTTTGAAAAGAAGCCAATTCTGCCACTGCCAAACTAAATACAAATTACATTTACAATTTGACTTTTAACCTATCTTAAGGTTGCAAAAGTCAGATTGCAAAAAAGCCACTTCTGCCACCACTAATCCAAACGGGCTCTTAGAACATGTTTGAGAAAGCGATGGAAGGCCCAAACCGCGTGGTCAAAGTCTAAAATGCACAGTGGATTAAGTCATCGTAAAGTCGTTCATTCAAGTCTGATTTTTACATGACTGATATCAGCTATTTATAGAAGGAAATCTCCTTCTATAACTTGCAAAAGCTTTCCTCCACATGAAACAATCAAAAAGTAACAAGAAAATAAGATTAAAATAGCTTTTAATCTGATTTCCAAAAAAATAAACTAAACTATATTAAATCTTCCTTCTATACTAAAATTTTGGGGAAACTTAATTTATCAAATCTCCCGTCTATGCTAAGTTTATCAAATCTCCCTTCTATGCTTAGTAAAATAAACTAATATTTACTTCTCCTTAAGCACCTCATTCCTTAACATGATTCCTGACAATTTTGCACAATTAATTTTCTAATCAGGAACTTTTGAGCAATTTTTCCTTATTTCTTTTTGGCTTCCATGCCCACACATGACAGGACATACACTTTATTTGACTTCCTAACTGTCTGATGTGATGGATGTGCTAGGTTCCTTCTCTGGCAACTATGATCTCCTTAAAGATGGAAATTCCTGAGAATGCATGGCAAGGAGACCCTTATGGCCTTTTGCTTGCTAATTGTATTAACTCTTATCTTCCTCATACTATCAAAGTCTTTAGCATACTGCCTTCAAAGAGGTAAGATATATAATGCAAGCACGTGTTACAACTTCTATCAATATGTTGCATGCATCAAAATCTACATTTTGTTTGATTTATAATGCAAGCACTACATGAAAGATCCTAGATTTGTTCAATTTAAAATTGTCATCCATGAGACGAGAGATTGCAATTAGAAGAGTTGTTTTAAAACAAAGAAGTTTCCCATTTTGTTTTTCCTGTTAAGTAAAAAGATGAAAACCTTCTTTTATCTCAGCTTGTTCCCTAACCATATGCCTTTGGTTTGTCTCAGGAGAGTTGATCCAAGAAGAGAGTGCAATCTGAGAAAGTACTCTTACCTCCTCCCTGCTAATATTATAGGAATCCAAAGTCATCTTAATGAGAATGAAATTCAACATCATATTTCGGACTTCAACACTATACTTAGTGCCTTCGAGGTGTAGTATTTTAGTTCTTACATTATATAATGTGCAATTTCCATTTGCCTTATCTACCTTATGTAGTTAATTTAGCTTAATCTTAATTGAACTTTATAGCTAACATAACCATAACGGTAGTAAAGTTATTTGTTGCAATTTCTTGGTAAAAGACTTGTTCATTTCATTAACAATTAATCTCTTGTAGTTTCAAATTGCTTTGTTCTTTTATTAAAGAAGATGAAACAATATACTTCCTCCGGTCCTTAATATAAGACATATTTGGGAAGTTGATATTGGTCTTAAATATAAGATATAGTTTTCATATTTGTCAATTTTTTCCTATTTTATCCCTATTGATGCTCCCTCAACAATTATCAAGAAGGAGGGGAGAGGAAGGAATTAAGGAATATGGCTAAGGTGTTTTAGAAAATATGTCTTATTAACTAATTTAACTAACTTCTTATATAAGGACCGGAGGGAGTAATATACTAGACATTGAAGAAATACATGGTAGATGTCACCAACTCTCCATCTCCAAGCTGGAAACTGCATTTTAAGTATTTTGTCCCATACAAGTTCTGAAATTCTAACCCTTTCTTTCCTTGTTGTTGAGGCGTATTAGGCATAGTTATTGGTGACTGACCAGCCATTACTATCATTCTAATATTAACTGATAAAAACTAAAAGTTGATGTAAGTGTAACATTTTGATAGCTACCCCTTTAGTTATATTTTTCATCTGTTGATACTTTCTTGTAGGGAGAACATCCTTTCCATAATTATACCGTCAGGGCAAAGTACAGGAAAAAAATGAAGGTAAGGCAATCTCCTGGAAATGTTGGCATGCCAAGCAGACCAAACTCACCCTGTACGATATCAGCTTCCGAATCAGAGTCTGAGGAAAGTGATGGAGAAGATTTTGAAGGCTGTGGGCGATCCTCTTCAGGCAATAAAGAACAGAAGCAGGAGTCGTTAGATGTTGATGCTTCCAATTTAAATTATAAAAACTCTCGTTCAGCTCTCTATGCAAGATGGTTATATGAGCCTGATGGGAACTTGGAAAATTCACTTGGATATGATTATCTTGAGATCAACATATGGGGGGAGTCTTTTATGTTGCATCAAGTAAGTCTTTATTGTGACTAGATTCTATCTATACTTTTGGATTATTTTCAGGTTAGTTTATGTTGATTTCATATATCTAAATGGCTCATGGCTCATGTGTGGCAACTTCGTCTTACTGTTGTTGCCACAACCCCCCCCCCCCCAAAAAAAAGGTTAATACTATTGTTGATCCTTACAAATTGCCACGCATGGTTTCTATACTTAAACTCAGACCATTGTTGATTGAATTTTGGTTTTGGTCATTGTAGTTTCAAATTGTTGGTTTTGGTTTGTGCGGTTTCTGAGTTTCATATTGACTTTGTTTGAGTTTAATTATAAAAACTATAACCAAAACTCTTCAAAAGTATAGGGACCAGTTGTTAAACTTCGACCAAATTCTTATGAAACTTTAGGAACCAAACCATTGATTTGAAATTAAAGGGACCAAAACCAAAATTCGACAAAACTAGAAGGACTAACAATGGCGTTAACCCAAAAAAAAAAAAACAGCTTCTTGGTTTGCCTCACATCATCCATGAGATGTCAAAATAAAAGAGGAAAAAAGTTGATTAACCCCCAGAGGCAACCGTTGTATTATAATTGGCAGCTTGAATCAGCCTATCTGTTTATGCTTATCCTTTCATATAGAGAGTTAAATGCTCAATTTATGACACTGATGATTAGTCATGTACAAACTAACTCAGTAACTTATCAGATACGCAAAATGATTGGAACGGCTGTGGCGGTAAAGCGGAACTTACTTCCGAGAGACATCCTTGCATTGTCGCTGGTTAAATTTTCTCGAATCGTCCTCCTTCTTGCCCCAGCAGAAGTTTTAATTTTAAGGGGGAACACATTTAGAATGAGAGCTAGTGCTGGAAACATGACCAGGCCAGAAATGGTGTCTATGGTTGAATCAGAACGAATTCTTGAGGCAGTTGATGATTTCTATGTATCTGCTATGTTGCCTAAAGTTTCAATGTTCCTAGATTCATCAAGCTCTCCTTGGGCAGATTGGGTTGAGAAATTGGATAGGAACTCAAGCATTCCAGATTCTGAATTGGATGAAGTCAGAAAGGCTTGGAAAACATGGAAGGACCAGAGATCAAATCCTGTATTAGATTCATAGTAAATTGAGGTATACATCTGTCAACCTATCTATTGTTTGTTATTGTCAATTAGCGGAGTCTTCAGAGTTCAGATATTGAAGATAATGCAACATATGATATCGCCTTCTGGAAGAGTGGACTCACCTGTTTGTATTAGTCTGAGTTTGGAGGAAAACAGTTTTTAATCTAACAGTTAACTGCAGATTATGAAAATACCAGAGATATTAAGCATTCTTCTTCTTTCTCCAAACTGGTGGAGCTCTAATACAATATGTTGGTCGAAAGGGTAAAGGGTATTTCCAGTGCTATTCATTCATACATAATGTATGATTGTTTTTATACCCAGGGTGCTTCTTTTAGAGAGTTTGTGTCTATTACTAGACTGAGTTATTTTATGGAATGAATGGTCTTCTTGGATATAATTCTCTTGGTAAAAACAAAATAAACATTTTTGGTTTTATTGAACTCATAGTTTTCCGGGTATAAATTATGTAATACATGGTTGTCATTGCATTAAATCTTTTACTTCCTATATATAAAGCATATGTCTATCAGTGCCGGTTACTATGGCAAAATAAATAACTGCGTGCCGGTTACTGCAGTATGAGATTCTGGTGAGGAAAATTGCTGAGGTGTTTTTTATTTTTCTGACTAAAATTGTGGTATTCTTTTAGTTTATTTTCCCTTTTCTTATTACTTTTCTGTGAATCAAGCGTCAAATCCAACTATCCAAGCCCTGAATTTGGTGAAACATTCTCATTGAATTGGAAACTTGGTATCCGTTTTTTTTATTTTTTTGAGTGAAGGATAATTTCATTCATGTAATTCTTCTCTCTACAATAACAAAAACATCAGGGATTCTATGTATAGTAACTTGGTATCCTTTGAATGCATGGTCTTTTTTTTTTTTTTTTTTTTCCATCCTTTGAATGCATAGTCAATAATGCTAAAACAAGTCCTGAATTGGTGAAAGTTTTTTTATTTATTTATTTTTTATTTCACCTTTTTTAATGTGTATGGTACGAATGGAAAAGTAAGCGGATATGCAGAAAGAGGTTGAACAAAGAATAATGGTGAAGAATAAGTGAATAACTTTATATCATATGCCTATTTTTGTATGGAAAGGGATACTGTCATTTAAAAGAAAAAAGAATTACAATCTTACAATAGTGTTTCTTACCAGCACTTTCATCGTTCGCCACCTTCCTACAAGAAGGTGCGGAATGATCAAAAGTACAAAATCATCTAAACCTTAATGAGAAAGTTTGGCAAATAAATTAGCAGAGTACAATAGGTAGAAAAGGCAACACTGATACCATTTTAACCCATGAGGAACTCAGACCAATGAACAAATCAGCATCTGTCGTATTGATATCTAATTTCACTATCTTGACATCTAAATCAGCTTCTGAGACTGAAAAAGAAAGAGAGAAGACAACCTGACATTCAGAATCTGATCATAAGAATCCATTACTTGTAGTACAGCAGCTCATCACTGGGAATAAATATATAAACATTCGCTCAAGTAGAAAGAAACACTCATTTTCCCGCCGATGATATTGCAGCATTTTAGAAATTAAATGCTTCGTCCTGCATCAGATCGTTCTAAAAAATTAACTATCGTTAGGAGGACATCGGTCAGCCGGGTTATCAGGAGATAATTTGCAGAAGCATTCAGGCCAAGAATTTGTATAGAAGGACTCTGGTGTTACACGCTTGTGAGGTCCACCAAAGTTTGTTGTAAGCATGGCTCTTTTAATAGCTTCCTCAAAGCCAGCAGTCTTCCCATTCTCTCTATCTATGAAAATAGGGGCGAGTACTTTTCTGTCAGGTCTGATTGTGGTCAGGAAGCCCTCGTAGAGGCGATGTCCGAGGAGGTTGTTTGCAAAATTGCTAGGACCATCATATGTTGGCATAAAAATGTCAGAATGTAGACAGACCAAGTAATCCACAGCAGACCCTGCTAAACCTCTTGTGTTCTCAGCAAGTTCATCAGAGGGTTCTACAGAACTATGGTTTTCGAGGTTCGGGAACAGACTTCGAAATGGCTTCATAAACCGATCACCGCCAAATAGTTCACCAGCTGCTAAATATATCTTGGTAGCATTGTCAAAACCCATTGAACGCAGAATAAGGCCAACCTACCATGACGGACACATTGATGGGTTGGCCAACTAATATTGTTAATATTATAATTACAATCCTCAACATGTTTGAAAAGAAGAATCACCACACACAAGTTAAATGGCAATAAGCAAAAATGTCTTACGTTCTTACCTCTTCCGGTGTCAATGGGCACTTCCCAATGGCTCTTCTTTCATTATAGACAAGTCTTTTGGGTGCAAAATTTTCTTCTCGATATTTTCTCAATATTTGTTGTTCCTCAGGAGTAAATATATCGAAGCATCTAAATATCATGTATGTACAAATGTTAATTAGCCAACTATCGGACACTCAAAAGTGTAATAGAATTTGGTAAAAAAAAAATTGTAACAAAGATAAATCCCTTGAGCCTATTTAAGAATGTTGTGAACGCCTAAATTTTAATGTATGAATTCCAGCAGATGTGACTTCTCGGATCCAGATGGTGCATGAAACTTTTCAACATTTGCAATATAAAATCTAATTAGTTCCAAAGTACTTCTATCACCATTTTAGCTCTTCTCCAGAGTTCATTCATATTCACCAGAAGATTACTGCTTACAATTATAACTATATCCCAACAATTAACGAGGTTGAAGAATGGATTCTATCAAGTTAAACGATTGAAAAACGCCCAAGTTATTTCACTTTTCAATCCAAAAGTAAGAGCACCTTAACACTTTGGCTCTAGTGACCTCCTAATAAAGAAGTACGAGAAAGCATATAAATTTACTTGCATGCAATGGTGCCAACAAGATTGGCACAGAACAATAGGTCAGAGTTAATGAATCTTGGCTAAAATCCATAACCTGAAAGCTGCATAAAATGTAAAATAAGCTAAGTTGCTCTATAGAAGGTAATCACACTATCCCTGGGCCCTGGTCAATCAACTATCATAGATTCCTAAACAGAAACCATGAGCTTTTGATCTTCATTCCAGCTTTAATCCATAAAATCACCCAAGGATTCAATAGAGATCCCTGGATAAATATGAAGCTCTTAAAGAAATGATATATCAACAAGTTTGACCTTTTGTTTTTAGATTGAACCAATTTAAATAAAAGAAAAGGCATGCTTTTCACTCTGACAGGCGAGAGACAAATACCAATTATCCATATCTATCAATTAATGTGGATACAATCAAATCCAATAAACAAACTTGTGCATGACATCCCAAGAAAAGCCAGACAACTTACCCAGCAAATGCCAACATATCCAACTCAAAGCGGAGATGTATGGACATGAAATGACTTTGTGCCCGAAGCTTATTGACTATTGATTGGCTTAGCCTCATAATATGGGGCTTGAACCTTAAAGCATGATAGTTAACTCTACACCTCAGTCGTTGGTACTCAGCATTGTCAATTTCTTCAGCCAATCGATGTGAAAAGGGAGTAAGATAGATGGCACCATGTTCCTTCATTTTTTCCAGGGCAACGGAAGTATACCAACTGATAGGAGCATCTCTTGGGGGTCGAAGCTGAGGTGAATTAAAGTGGAAAGTATTATCCAGATATTGAAATTATATCCACCCCATGATTACTGATCAATCACTAAATTGCCATATTCTACCTGAAAGGCTTTTATTTTCTTCTTTTTGCCATTTTTCACAAGTTCTGGGATGCTTTCAACAATCCTTACATCATTCTTCAGCGTCTTTATGAAGTACTCCACATCATAAATTCCATGGAAACCGCTGCACTAAGTAAACAGTTCATCGTTATGGTTATTTCAATGATACCCAAGCATAATAAGTGGTAATACAAATTGAAATTCAGCTTCAGACAATGAATCAAACTATTTTGGTTAACACACTGTTTTTGGGGAGCCTAAAGGGCTGCCACCCGTGAGGCCAGGTCATAATCATCCTATTATCCTACATGAAGGCACCAACCCAATAAGCCTTAGGCCATACAGATATTCTGCTGCACAAAAGGATGTTATAGAGAAGCAAGTGTCTGAATTGTTACAAACAGGGGTTATTCAAGAGAGTTCCTCCCCCTTCTCAGCACCCATTGTTTTGGTGAAGAAAAAAGATGGAACTTGGCGTATGTGCATTGACTTTCGCAAATTAAACAAGAAGATGGTTAAAAATCAGTATCCTATCCCTTTGGTAGAAGATTTACTTGATGAATGACATGCTGCCAGGTGGTTTACAAAGCCGGATCTTCAAGCCGTCAATCATCAGATTAGGATGGAGTTAGGAGATAAACGGCATGTAAAACACACTCAAGCCATTTTGAGTGGCTGGTGATGCCGTTTGGGTTGACAAACGCACCAACCACCTTCTAGGGAGCCATGAATGATATCTTTAGACCTCTTTTAAGAAAATTCGTTTTTGTTTTCTTTTATGATATTCTGATCTATAGTTCTACCATTGCAGATCATGCACGGCACCTAGAGGAAATATCGGGAATTTTGCAAGACAATCACTATTTTGTTAAGAGGACCAAGTGCACGTTTGCCGCCAAGAGTGTTGTGTACCTTGGACACATTATCAGTGAAGGCAAGGTGGTGACAGATCCAAGGAAGATTCAGGCTGTTTCTAGCTGGCCTGAACCTAAGACAGCAAAGCAATTAAGGGCTTTTCTTGGCTTGGCTGGTTATTAACGGCGATTTATTAAAGGGTATGGATCACTAGCAAAGCCCCTCACTCTTTTATTGCAAAAGGATGCTTTTAAGTGGTCAGAAGCAGCAAGTGAAGCCTTTCAAAAACTGAAGGAGGTGCTGGTTTCAGCCTGTGTTAGTGTTGCCAGATTTCTCCAAGGAGTTTGTAGCGGAGACCGGTGCATGTGGTGTAGGGATTGGAGCTGTGTTGATGCAACAAGACCAACCATTAGCCTATCTATGAGAGAGAATTGCTGGCGGTAGAGCAAGCTATTGAGTATTGGCATCAATATTTGGAGAGTAACAAGTTCATTATTAGAACCGACCAGCAGAGCCTCAAGTACTTATTGGGGCAGAAGTTGAAGACCCCATTCCAAATGTATTCGATAGTAAAGTTGATGGGTTATGAGTATGAGATTCAATACAAAACGGGGAATGACAACACAGTGGCTGATGTTTTATCAAGGCTACATGGTTCTCAATTGTTACAAATTTCTTTAGATACTACCTCCCTGGAATGAATTGAAGAAATTAACAGAAGTTGGGAATTAGATGTAGAAGTTGCAACCATCCTAGCTGAAGTAAAAGAAAAGGGCGGTGTTCTCAAGAAGTACTCTTGGGATGGCACTTATTTGAGGAAGAACAATCGTTTGGTTGTTGGTAAGGATGCAGATTTGAAACAAAAGCTGATGGAATGGCTTCATGCTAGCCCTCAAGGAGGCCATTCAGGCATCCAAGGGACCTATTACAAGGTTAAGATCTTCACAAAGATGTTGAGGACTTTGTCAAAGGCTGTGATAAATGCGCAAGGTGCAAGTACGAAACTGTAGCTGCACTGGGGTTATTGAATCCATTGCCAATTCCAAGCAAAGTATGGGAAAGCATATCAATGGATTTCACAGAAGGTTTGCCCAAATCCACAGAGGTAAAGAAGTAAATTGGGTGATTGTTGATCGAATGAGTAAATATGCTCATTTTATCGCTCTTTCTCACCCCTATTCAGCTTCTACACTTGCACAAGTTTTCTTAGATCAAGTTTACAAATTGCATGGTGCTCCAGTGGAGATTGTGAGTGATCGAGATCCTCTCTTCCTTAGCAACTTTTGGAAAGAGTTTCTCAAGGTTTTGAAAGCGCAGCAAAGTTTCTCCTCCGCTTACCATCCCCAAAGTGATGGTCAAAACAAGGTACTTAGTAAATGTTTGGAGTCTTATTTTCATTGCACGTGTTGGGAAGCTCCTAGAGAGTGGAGTCCATGGTTATCCTTGGCCAACTGGTGGTATAACAACAATTTTCACACTTCAACCAAGGCAACTCCACATGAGCTTTTGTATGGCCAAAAGCCTTCGGTTTATGTTCCTTATGTGCCTAGATCAGCTACAGTTGAGGCTGTGGATCGAAGTTTTCACGCAAGAGAAAGCACAATTGCAATTTTGAAGCATCATCTTCATAGGTCAGCCAACACTATAAATCAAAAGGCTGATTTGAGGAGGTCCGATAGAGAATTTGAGGTGGAACAATGGGTGTTTCTCAAGCTGCAACCTTACCGGCAAATATCAGCAGCTACAAGAAGTAACCAGAAGCTGGCTCCTAGGTTTTATGGCCCATATAGAGTGCTGGAAAGGGTAGGACCAGTAGCTTATAAACTGGATTTACCCCCTGAAACAAGAATACACTCTATTTTTCATGTCTCTTTGCTGAAATTGTGTCCAGATCCTAGTGTGAGGCAACATCATCCTCCTATTGATTGGTCAGCAATCCCTAGTTCATTATATCCAGAAAAGATATTAAGCCAGCAAGTTGGAAGGAAGAAGTGTCACATCATCAATGCAGTATTAGTTCAGTAGCAAGGATATCCGGATGAGGAAGCTACATGGGTATCATTGTTCAATTTGAAGAAGCAATTCCCTGAGTTTCAAGTGCCAAACCATTGAGGACAAGGGTTGTTTCAAGGGGGGGCAATGTTATGGAATATAGCTGAATATAAAATAGGGACCTATGTGTAAAGTAGGGATAAGGACCTATATGTAAAGTAGGGATTTGAATGTTAGTTAGTTAATCTTAAAGTGACTGTCAGGATGATTAGGTGCTAGGAAGGGACTTAAGTGAGGTTATCACATTATAAATAACCACTGCCCTCATTGTAAACTAGTCTGATCAGTTTTGTGACTCAATAGAGAATTGCAAGGAATTATTCAGAATTCCTCTCTCCTTCTCTCTCTCAAATCCTCTCTTTCTTTCACTTTCATCTCAATACCATAACACACACACTTGACACTTGACGACATTCACAAGCGGGAGAAAGACTTACTGTAACGTGAAATGAATTCATTGTCCAAAAATAAGAAACATCAATTGACATAAAGTTTAAACAGCTTAACTTTAAAAAACTTTGCCTGATATTAAAGCCACACAGTGCATGGTATTTGGCTACTAGAGCTAGATCACCTCTTCCATTGCTTTTTATGTCACAAGTTTAAATGCGACAGGGATGCAACTTTTTTATTAAGAGGATGGGTTGCAGCTCATCACTATGCTTGCCAAAGGTTTTGATAAAATTGTACCCAAGCAGTTCTTATAGATGGGGGCAT
The DNA here is from genome assembly GCA_963855925.1 of Inga laurina. NCBI lineage: Eukaryota > Viridiplantae > Streptophyta > Magnoliopsida > Fabales > Fabaceae > Inga > Inga laurina. The sequence continues at coordinate 43,952,241 of OY979707.1, read as the reverse complement.
ATACAACATTCTTTGTTCATCAGTTAACTGAGAAAGAAAAATATCAGGTGAATAGAAATGTTTAGGATAGAAACTACAAAACCAAATCTGAGATGCCAGCCTAGCCTACAAGATTTGAGAAAAGCGTAAAAGAGTTGTTCTTGTTTCAAGATAGTTTTTAGGCTGTTAATTTTTAAGGTTATTTTAAGAAAACAGAAAAAGACAAAGCAACCGCAGCCCCAACCAAAGGCATTATTGACAACGCAGAGAATAAGAAAATTGGGAGAAAGAACATCTCAGTTCAATACTCACAACCTCCTTGGCTTCTCCCTCAAGATACTATTCCTTAGATTTCTTCATCTACTCGTGTCCGTCTAATTTTCTCCTACACCCATCTCTCTTTCAAACTATTCTTGCCTTTAACCTTTTCATTCTTTTCAAACTTCATTCGAGCTCCACGTACTCAAAGTTTCTTACTCTTTCTTAATCACATACCTCATTTTGGCTTCTATTTTAATTTTTAAAGATGATTCTGAAATCTGGAAAATAAAATATGATTCTAAAAATGATTAGGGATCAGAAAGAAAGTGAACAATCCCTTATTCTGAAGTATAAAACCATATTTTCTTTCTTTAGCACCTTGCTCCACTTGTGTGTGCTCTTTATTCAGCATATTTTTCCTAAGTCGTTTTAGAGGTCTGTAGCCTCAAGGGTACCTTTCAACTTTGACCCCCCTTAAACAAAACACATTCCAACTTCCGAGTCCAAAATTTGATCAATGGCTGCTGCATGTCAAGACTCAATTAAGAGTTGAAATTAAAATTGTTACCTATCATCATGCCAAAAGGAATTTGCATCCAACTCAGGCAGAACAAGTGTAGCATTCATTATTCTTGCAGCAAGAACTGCATTGGAAATCTATGGCATTGAAATGAAATGAGTTAGTATTACAGAAAAGCAGCATATAGCACCGCAGCCCCATCATAACAACAGTGCTGTATTCACTTAACTTTAGTAGCAAATATTCCGCTAGCATTTGGTATTTATTTTAATTTTCTTTCCATAAAAAAGAGAAAGAATAAATTACTCAGAAGAAAAAGGCTAGAGTTTAAAGTTGAGAAAAATGTACAAACCGCACTGCGCTGCTGATTCAGTCCACCATTACAGCGTACACGCAAATAGCCGTTGCTCTCATTTGGAGGAGCTGCCACAACTTATAATCAACATTGAATACAACAACAGAAAATTCAGAAATTTACAAGTTCAGAAGAAAGCTACAATTAAAAGAGAAGAAAGATACATGGCCAGTGAGATCGGGGAACTGATGATGGCCTCCAACCACCAGAATCAGCACCACTCCAAAGTTCTTCTAAACGGATCTGTTTAAGCACAAGTAAGGATGAATTGCCAATCCCTAAATATAAGGAAGAAACAAGCACTCAAAAAGAAAGTTTAGGGAAAACCTATCATTTGTCTTTTCAGTGCAATAGAAAAAAGTTTCCATTTAACCTGGCGCTTGTGATTATGACAATATATTTGTCTAAAATTGTGTCCTTGATTCCAGGTTGGGGCACAATTACATGAGATTAATGTGAGCTGTATTTGTTGGTTGTTATGGGTAACTGAAAAAATAGTTAGTACTCCCTCCGTTTCATATTGTAAGGCCATTTTAACTAATTCACATCCATTAAAAAAAGTAGCTAGTTATTTAACTAGCCAAATTTTTCCAACTTTGCCCTTCTATAATATCCATCATTAATTATTTGTTTCTAATGATTGCCTTTTTCCTAGGCAAGTAATTCTGATATACTTATAAGGGCATTTTTATAAAAAGACATTAATTGCACACAAAAATCCATAAATGGCCTTACAAATTGAAACATAGTACTTTACAAAAATGGCCTTATAATAAGAAATGGAAGGAGTAATAACTAACAATTATAACTCCCTATTTACCCTTATGAACAATATAAATAGGGTTAGTTGGGCATGGAATTAGTGAGTGCAATAATAAGAATTGTACTGAGACTTGGTATAGCGTGATCAATTTTTTCTCTGTATCATGCTAATTAAGGGGTCAATTCTGATTACAGTCAATAGTTTAGTTCTCTGTTCTAATTTGAAAAGCAACTTTTCAACAGGACCCACAATTTGGAATCTAGTTTTTCTGTTATAACATATTGTTACAAGTCACTTGAGTAGATAACAAGTTAGTGGTTAGAAAGGGGATTAGAATATAAATACCCCTAGCTGCAATATCTGATACTTGATCAGTGATTTCAATTTACTTGTTACTTTTTTCTTCTTAACACATATAGTCCCATCACATGATCCTGATTCCTGATTTTAGAGGATCTCAAACATGTATACGATTTCTTGTACCAAAATATCATTCAACACATTGTATGTACTATAAATGAAAAAGAAATTGTTTAGCAGGTGAACTTTGTCAATTAATTTAGATGGCTGGCAATAACATTGTCAAGTTAGGTCTAGGCCAAGGGCAATAGAGTTTGCAACCTCGGCAAAAATATTCCACATTTCATATAAAACGTATTTAAATGTTGTAAACTACTTAGTCCGGACTTCTCTGGTTTCTTCATATTATTTTAGCAACCAAAGAATCCAAATCGTTGCCTTTCTTGTCTTGTATCATTTGCGTAATGTAGACAAACTCAGTTCACAAATCGCAATACCATCTCACCTCCGTAAGGTAGTTGGATTGAACACTAGTAGTGATTGTTGATGAGAACAAAAACGAGACTGTACAAATCACTAGCACCAGAACAGCAACTGACAGCTTAATCATCATCCTGGATATTCCTCCCCCTCCTCCTTGCTTCAAGTGCTGCCTGTGATTCAACTCCGCAACATTTATAAAACAAGAAAGTTAATATCAAGAAAATGAATGAATGAATGAATGAATCAATAACATCCTATAGAAGAGAAAAAAATGGAAAATATCCTTTGCTCCTCCTTTTCCCCTACCTTCTCATAGTGATGCTTTAAAAGGTAATTGCGAGTATAGAGGATTAGCACTCTTCCCCAATCGTCACACTTATTCAAATCCTCCAAAATAACACCATGAATTGCTGCACCCAGAATTGCTACATCAATGTGCGACCAAAAATCTGTGAAAACGATTAAAATAACGAAGCGCTACATGGGATGCACTGGCATGTGAAATGGAAAGAAGAACTAGTTAAACCATCAACTTACGCTTAAATGGCGAAGTTTAGAAAAACAAAAAGAAATCATGAGAAGCAGACTTGGACTATGAAGGAAATCGGATCGTAAATGAGTTCTCAGGCTATGTACAGATTCCGAAACTGGAATCAGGCATTGGTAGTGAGTACAGAAAGAAGAAATCAGGCACTGATCATCACATTCACGGCGGCAACTGCGAGTAACGGGTCGGGTGGGTCATCAATTTTCATTTCCTATCTGCAAGCTCGGGTCATGTAGGATCCGAGATTGTTTTATTATTACCATTCAGGATTGAGGTGTGAAACTTTTGATTTCACTAAGGTATCCTTTTAGGATGAGAGTACAAGATGTTTTGGTTTTTCTTAATAGATGCGCTTCCCAGGATTCAAATTTATGTTCAACTTAATTTGTTTCATATTAAAATGTCATTCTTTAAATAAATTGTAATTGTTAAGAAATCAAACGATAATGCAAATTTTCAATGAGAAACACTGGTAAGTATTTATAAAAGATGGACATGGTTTTAAAAAAGGGAATTGGTTATGGTCCTTTTTCTTACCGTTCTCAGTCCCTCCTCTTCTTATCTTAACTATTAGATTGAAATTTTGAGTGGTTCAAAAAGTAAATATACAAATTAAATAGCTAAATTTAATTATGATAATTTAAAACTACAATAAAATATTTTAAAAAAATAGTTTCATAAAACATTTCAATTTATGGTTGACATGGGTAGGGGACGAGAAGAAGAAGGGAAAAATATGGTAAGAGTAAAGGACTGTAGTCAAATAAAAAAAAACACCAAATTGTAGGAATGACTACACATAAAAGAAGTATAAAACGATAATAAATCAAAAGAAACCTGAATATGAAAATAGATAGTAGGCTCCATCACTTTGATTGATCTAATGCTAATACTTCATTCAATTTATGTCTTATGTCAAGTGTACATCCCACAAGAACAAGTTGTGGAATCATTCTCAAGTGGCAAGGAGAGTGGACTTATGTGATTGCTGTGTAGGTCACCCTTCCCTTCCTAAACAAGGGCAATCCTAACAAATAGGTGCCTTGTAGCTCAATGGCATTCTACAGCTCCTTAGAGGAGAAAGATTGATCAAACCCCAGAGTGGTATTAGCAAGAGTGGGTGTGCATGATGAGCGTGTGGGGGTCATCAGGGTTAGAATAGAGCCGTCAGAACAACAAAACTTGATATCTCATGAAAGATACATTAGCAAGCAGCCACTTGTTACTAACTTTCCAAAGCTTTCAACGGGGCCAACCAAAAGTATTTATCTAAATCTGATTTTATTATTTAAAATAAAAATTTATAAATTTTACCGCCTTCAATTTTAAATATAAGACTCAATTGACTTTTTTTTTAAAGATTAAGGAAGCTAATTAAATTACTTTTAAGTATTTATGTTTATCATTTTTTTTAAACTAATTTACATGACTTATAAATTGATATATAGTCTGATGATATATAACATATCATAAAATTAAATAATTTATTTAACTTTATTAATCTTACTAAAACAAAATCAACTATGTCTTATATTTAAAACATGAAAGAGTAATATTCTACTCTTATTATTTTTTAACCAGCAAACATTAAAGCTTTAACCCAAAATATGAGAGCATCGCTAGGAGAACCAAATGGCCTGGACAGGGGAAATATCATTTTTACCCGTGTAAGGAAAAACCCTACCCAAATAGAAATATTACAACAACCGTTTAGGAGGAGGAAGCAGAGGCAACATAACGAGGCAGGGAATTGAGCGCACAAATATATCAAACTACAGATAGGGCTATAGTTCATTTAAGCTTGGTCGGATTTTTGCCAAACAAAACACAACAACACAAAAGCAGATGGGAGGGAAGAGAACACTATTCTCAGAATTTGGTTATATCTGTCAGGGGTCTTTTTGAAGATGTGGATCACTTTTTGTTCTGCTCAGCTGCAAAGGACCTCAACACGGTCAGGAATCAGGCACAACAAATATTGACAACTCAAATAAAACACTTCAAACCGCCTCTTTAATCCTTAACCACCCAATTCTAAACAAGTATAGTATCATTACTCAATGTAAAATAAAGATTTTAGCAAAGACTCATTTTTTTAAAATTCCTTGAAGGTCCACCTAATCTCATAAACACATCCACATAGCTCAATGCACAAGGCTCTCACTAGGTAAAGTCTGAGGAGGAATAGGAGTATGCAGCCTCACATTCCACATCAACGTATATGAGAAACAGATTGGAGAGGAAGACAACCCTCGTCCAAAACCCCCAAAAAAAAAAATCCTCCTTTCTCTCACTCATACTTCTGTTAAAAAAAAGGCAAAAACACTTCTGTAATGATGTTCCTTGTTCATTATATACATGATACACGTTTCTATAGACCTTCACAACATGATGTATTATTTTAGTCCACAGCCTAATTTTTAGTGTGTGAAACATATACAAACAGCATGCTTGATATGATAAGGCCCATCTAAAATTTTACCTTTTTTGGCAAGAAACATAAATACAATTAGGAAGTGTTGGAAGCAAGGAGTTCCATCTGTTGAGCAAGATGATCAATATGTTTTATCTTATCCAACTTTTCCTGTCTATTATCCTCTCTAGATGGAGATTCCCCTTCCTTGGTCAAACCACCCCCAAGAGGGGAAGAACTAATTTCATCTGTATCGCCTGTAAGCGGACTTCCTGTGAGAAACTGTTCCCAGAAAACATCATTAATGCTTGGGAGATTAGAAATTCCATCTGGATCAGGTGAAAAGGCATCAGCCTCTACTTCTACAGACTGTGCCCCATCCAAAACTGCTGACATCATGTCTATGTCCCCTGCAGGCCCAGTGTCAGGCCCCACAAAAGTGAGTTCAGGATTTACTAAACTGCTATCTGTCTCCACACCTTGGACTTCACCAATACCCAAAACATTCTCTGGGCAATTATGCAAATTTAATCCCGGAAATTCAGCTACTTTAACAGGATCAGTCAACACAGCACCGGAAGATTGCATTTGAGATATGTTGGTGGTAACACGATTAACAGGCAACTGAGATTGCCCTGCCATATAAGACTGGCCAGAAGCAGGTGTAACCTCAGAAAGAGTCACTCCTGAAGCCCGACTAGAGGAACTCCCACTATCTAATGGAATGGCAGAAGGAATATCATCAATGAGAAAAGCATCAGGGTTATTGATTGATGATTCCCTCCTTGAAGAAGCATTCATTTGTAATATCTGGCGCAATAATGCTTTTGCAGCCTCATTCATAGAAGGTTGATATTTAACAACACGTCCATCAAGAGCATTATAGAGATGATCAGAGGGTAATGTTTCTTCTTCCTGCCTGTGGAGTCTCCTCTTTTTATTGCCTCCAGCAATATGCCTGTTACTGTCACTCTGCTGCTGTACAAACTGTGCCATGAATCCTGGGCTTTGCATGGCCTTTGCCAGAAATGACATCATTTGTTGCTGACGCTGCTCCATAACCTGCACACGTTGCCCAACACTTTGCAATTGGTTATCAGTTGTTTGTTGCTGTTGTCTCAACCTAACAAGTTCTTGCATAAGAACATTCTTATCCCTTTTCAATCTTTCAACCTCTTCCTCAAGCCCAAACTTTCCAACCTCAATACATACCCCAACAGGTTTGCTCTGTGCCGGAGATGGCTGTTGATTACCATTCACTTGAGCAGCTTTCCTCCTACTGATACTCTTCAAAAGTTGCTTCTGACCCCTTAAAAATCCTTCATTTGCGAACTCCCAGCGATCTGGATCAACCTTTCTAAAACCCTAGTTGTCAATTAAAAGGAGGTGATTAAATAAAATTTAGACTAAAAAATTTGTGCAGAAGAAAATGCAACATGAGTTGTATTATATATATATATTGACAATGCAGAATGTATAAGATAGAAAATTCAAACAACAATCAGTTTTCAAGTGCATGAGAATACAATCAATTTCAGAAAGCACCACTACAATTTTTATCTGGACATTACAGTAAAGTTTCCTAGGTTGAATATGAGGAGTGAGTGGTTCCCTACCTGTTGGTCCAAGTGGCCTTCCCTATGCCTTCCAACAGCCTCCCAGCAATTTAAGCTCAATTTGAGTTAAAATCCGTTGGTTAGCACTGGATGATTGTGGTAATTAGACATCTATAATAGAGTGCCCAGTAGCAGATCCATGTACACCAAATCTATCTATTATTCTATTAGTTGATTGTAATCATTGTCCTGCAGTATAAAACTCATGGTTATGTTGTCCTCACACTTGTATTTCTACTCATATCCTCTGTTCCCACCAGAACCCCTAACCTGGGTTACAAGAAGGTTGGTTTTATAATTATGATATCTTAAAATGATGGGTGAGCTCCATATGTTTCTTGCACCAACGAAAGAATCCCCAATCCTTAATTGGGAGTCTCAGTTTGACTGAATATCATTGTGTATGCTAAAGATACTAATAAAACCAAACTCAGACCTTCACCTAAAGCTTAAATCTAGGGACTAAAAAGATCATTACTCATTTGTCGTGGCACCTTGATTCATAACCTTTATAACAAAGTCAGGATTTGAAGCTCGTCACTTCCCACCCTCCTATTAAATTTAAAATTCAGCACTAGGTATGTGGGCCAAGAATTGGTTCAGACTTCTGCCCAAATGGCTTGTGTAACGGAGCATGTTATGATGGACATAATGAAACTAACATTGGACCTTCATCTACAACTTAGTCAGTATTTAAACTAGCTTATTTTAAGTGATTATGCATTGTTGGAGGTAAATATATGAGAGGAGTTTGGCCTCATAAAGTGCAAAAGAGCTTTTTAAAATGATTGTGGGTGTTTCCAAACAAGCACTTAAGCTTTTGGATTGAAGTGGTCATCAATAGCTTGCTAATAACAGGAGTAATAGGTAACAAAAACTCCATACATAGTAACCTTCTGGATTCCTTCTTAAAAGGCCTAAGGGCAAGATGAGCAGTTACCAATAGAAAAAAACGAACAACAATTCAACGAGATTAAGTTATGTGTATCATTATTAGTTACCATTACCAAGAAAAGCTTGCAAAAGCAAAAGAAGTTCCTATTGCATGTTTTGGCAAATAACAAATGAAACAGAATACAAATGCTTATGTACCAACACTTTCGAGTTATTGAGAAACTTATCAATCATTCAAAGATAAGTATTTTAAATTACATTTCTAATAAAATTTACTCTCTTTCTAATGCTTATTTTGACACTCATGGGAATTTCTAATTGACATACAAGGAGATCGTACACCTTTGTGTTTTTCAGATGCTTCTGCTTAGTTTTAATTTCTTTTCGTATTTCCTTTTCAGGATTATTCCTCACACTCTGGAATTTACTTTTTTCCTTTCTATCTGATGAGATGGCGATATGTTATTTCACAAGTAAAATTATTTATGCCAGTTCACCTTATCTAGCTTTGATCGTACAATACTCTATGAATTTACACATGTTCATTTCAGTAGTTCTCTTTAGCTTCAGTGCACGTGACAGGTAATGTCTTGTCAAGATTTTTTATGCGTTTATGGCATATTTTCCCAATAACACTGCTGTATCATTATCAATTCATCAGTCCTACAAGGTTTGGGCATCAAACTATTAAATAACACAGTTCCAACTAAGATTCATGCAGACAAGCTGGAAAGCCATTAGCCATTCCATCATTCATTCTTCAAAAAGCATGGTTTCCTCAGCTAATTAAAGTTACTGAGGATGAACTACTAAAAACTAAATGCCAATGCAAGAAGAGAAAGAAAAATAATTTGAGTTTACTTTGCCAACTTACTACACAAATCCAGATATAACCAAAAAAATTTCCTTTTTAATCCAAATTTAGCAAAGTTGAGCATACCCCTTGAAGGTGTAAGCTGATCTGCAAGCTTGAGAATATGAATTAATGACAAGGCAGAGAGAGTAAAAGCTTCATCAAACCTTTCATGAAGATATCAAATCCATTTAACCAATTACATCAAATCCAAAAGGTCAACATACCATGCAAGAGAGAGCATACACACATGTAACTAATTGAAGGGGAAAATTCCATTCGAATGAGTGCCCTCAAATTAGAATGGAGTCGCTTGCTTAAAGCATTGCCAAAAATTGGCATCAACTAGAAATTACACGTGTTTGGTTGAGCCATCAAATAAATAAGAAGAACGTAAACAGAGATATCCACACCCACACAAACACATACACGCAACAACAAAAACTACAACAAGGAGAAAAAACAAAACATGTGATGAATGGAAGAAAAATGATTAATTACAAGGAAAATCAAAACAATATAAGTCAATAAATGATGTCAGCCATAAAAGACCATAAAAGTAGACACATTTTTTAACATGAACACCAAGATATATGAAGAGAGTCCCAGAAGTCCACAGAAAAGTTATTGCCAATTGTTCGAAATGAGAAGCAAAAATAATTATGCATAATTTTTTCAGATCAGAGGGGTAGCGGCTGATCTACCTCATGGCTGGAAAGATTAAATGATTGGTTTGCAAATGCCTAGCCACAGACTAAACCACATTTTTTTGGGGCCAACAAAACCACAGATTTTCAATAACCAATTACAAACCCAGCAACAACCACAGGTAGAATCTATAAGCGCATGCATTAACAAGATTTAACAAAGATCTAAAAGGATAATGGATCAATGGCCTCTTCAAACTTAGACAGAGTCTCCTGAATATCATCAAGAAAAATAAATCACCGAAACTAGTGATAGCAATGAAGAACAATAAAGCAAGAATCCAGCCGATCTAAGTCTCTACCGCTGAATAAAATGAACAAAATTGCAGACAAATATTTCAAATAAAATTTTCCAGTTCGGGATATTTCTCCAACTGCTAGAATGTCATGAAAGCACCCCGCACCCTAGGACCAAAAAAAAAAATCACTATCATACTTCACAGGTGCCGTTAAAATGATTCCACCAATATATCCGTCATAGCACCAAGAGAGAGAAGAAAAGACGCAAAAAATTAAGTATATCAGCGCAACGATCCTCCATCCCCAATCAGAGTAATGCAATTGATTCCACTCTGAAAGTAACTACGAACCCCCTTGCCCCGAAAATCAAATCACAATCAAGGTACGAAAGATGCACGATGATCAACAAGCATAAAGAGTTAATCCAGATTAAGTGAACAGAATTTAATATACTGATGATGGAGGTGTTGGAGAAAAAGATAAGAGGAGCCCACGTAAGTATTCAGTTGCCTGACGAAGCTGGAGAAATTGTTGTGCTTGAAATACTTGGGCAAGATGTCCCTAGCGAACTCGGGCACATCCCAAACAACAAAGCTGTTGCTATTATCACTCCATGAGACCACCGAGTTTGTGGAAGGGTCGTCGACCATGTCATAGGTCTTGCTAAGGAATGGCGGCGGAGAATTCACATTTGCCGCCGCGGGACTCACCACACCACCATGAACTCCGTCCGTCATCCTAAAACGAAAGCGAAATGAAATCGGAAGAATCCCCGATGGAATATAGATCAAAGAGAGTCACTGTAAAGTCAACAACAGAGGGATAAGAGAGAGGGAAGAGGGGCGGGGAAAGGGTTTTACTTCGCTGTGATTAGGGATTTTTTTATTCAGTTCAGGGGGAAGAACGTCATTCCCCTGACACATTCCGGTCTTTGCCTTGGAAACGAAGAAATGTCAATTAAAATTAAAATAAGACATCTTGAACATAACTAAGCGCTTATTTAAGTTAATTTATTTTTAGTTTACAAATATTTTTCATATAAATCGAGACATTTTTTTTTCTTTTTTTTACTTGTCAAAACTAAATGTTCACATAATTTTAAAAATGAGAGTCAAATAAAAAAATCAAAATCAAAATATATAAGAGAACCCAATAAGATATCCATTAACTATAGTGCTATTATGAAATGTGTCATGAAATCAAAAAATATATATAAGAGATTAAGATGAAAGAGATGAAGAGATATGAAGAAAGAATTAGAGAGAGAGATGAAGCAATATCTTATTCATTTAGATACAATAAAAGTGTAATATGTAATGCTTTATTTATAGGTCATCAACCTCAACTAAGAGTTATATAAAGTAAATAATAAAGTTAATCCTTATGAGTGAACAAATTATAATCTTTGAGTTATATGCCTAAAGATTATTCATTGGAGAGGTTGTGGAGTGTAGAGAGTGAAAGGCTAACCCTCTGCTTGGATGGGATTGGGAGGAAAGAAAATAGAAGGAGAGAAAATGAGGAGAAGAGAAAAATAGAGAGAGAATATTATCACTCTTTTTGCTTGGATGATTGAAAGAAAGCTGGGAGAAAAGAAAATGCAAAAATTTTTGATGACTAAAATATCCTTACCCATATATTAAGAATATCATATTTAAAATTAAATTAAATATCACAATGACGAAATCATTTTAATATTAACATCATCAAATAATTTAAAATAATAAATATTTATTTTAATGAAACAAAATAAAATGTTATTTTTTAAGGTAAGAAATAAAAAGTGGATATTTTTTGAAATTAAATATAATAAAATCAAATAAATAAATTATACGATATCTCATATTATCAAAGATTGGTGAAAATAATATAAAAATGAAAGGATTAAAGTGTGATATAAAAAGTTAAACACTTTTTCCCAAAAAAAATATTTTAACAGAAGTTAATAAAACAGATTTTTTAAATTTTATTTATTTATTTTTGTAGATATGTGTGGTGTAGCCTTGTAGGTGAGAAGGACTTTCTTTATTTTTGGGGAATCAGGGGTTTTGATGGAGCTTCTGTGGTGCAAGGTGTGAAAAAAAAAAAAAAAACAAAGCATTGTTGCGGTAGAGGCTTAGACAGAAAAAAAAAAAAAAAGAATAAAATCCAAAGTGTAATTTAGAGAACTAGTTTTTCTCTCCAAATCTCTTCACTTCTGGAGAGAAACTTTGGGAGGAAAAAATACTGTGGGACCCACCCCATTTTCTATCATACTTTTCCTCTCTCCCTCATTTTCTTCTATATCCAAACAAAGAAAAATTTTCTCTCTCCTCCATTTTCTATCCCACTTTTCTTTCCTCTCTCATTTTCCCTCAATCTAAGCAGAGCATAAGAGTTGAGAGTTAATGGACATCCACATCATCTAGTATTTTTACAACACTTCCCCTTGAATGTCCATAAATAAATATTGTGTCTCATTAAAACCTTACTAGGAAAAACCCAGTGAGACAAAAACCTAATGAAGGAAAAAGAGTACATAATACAAATCGAAGCTGCCTCATTAAAAATTTTATTAGGAAAACCCCATGAGACAAAACCTTAATTAAGGAATAAAGCACAACATGATCTTTATTTCACATGATGATAATATCATATTTACTCCCCTGATAATAATATCAGTTTTACTACCCTAATAAGAACACAACTTCCAATGTATTTTCGAGTATATCATTCTTTTGACTGTCAAACTATGAATGATGCATTGTCACCAAATGTTCTACTGAAATGTTTTCCTCTAACATATCTTCTGGATTTATTAAAATATTAGTTTAATCTGCATTTATTTTAAGGAAAATCACTGTGAGGTCCCAATTACCACAAAAAATTATAAAAAGTCCCAAACCAAATTCCTCTATCAAAAAAGTCCTTAAGGACTGCATTGTGATTAATTTTGAAAATTACTTTGTTGCCTCCATTGAATAAAAAAGAAAAGGAATAGCATATGCCTATTTTGACAAGTGTTTATGCCTATTTTAACAACTTGATAAGCTATTTTGACAAATTCATTTTCTTCCCTGGACAAATTTTGAAATTTCAAGCAAATTTCAATACTTTCTTTTCCAATTATAGATAATCTAATTCTTTAAAACTCCTCATAGGTTGTATCTTCCTTTATGCATATTATTCTTGTCAGAGAGTAAAATAAACTTGTCAAAATAGCTCATGCAGATGTCAAAATAAGCATAAACACTTGTCAAAAAAGGCATATGTATTTTTCAAAATTGGCATATTTAGTTCTAAAATTTCAAAATTTATTCAGGGAGGAAAATAAAACTTGTTAAAATAACTCATGCAGTTATCAAACAAAGAATAAGCACTTATCAGAAAAGACATATGCACTAGTCAAAATTGGCATATTTAGTTCTGAAATTTCAAAACTTGTCCAGGGAGAAAAATGACCTTGTCAAAATAGCCATAGCACTAGTCAAAAAAGGCATATGCAATTGTCAAAGTAGTGATATTAAGTTCTGAAATTTCAAAACTTCTCCATGGAGGAAAATGAACTTAAGATAACTCATGCAGTTGTCAAAATAGGCATAAACACTTGTCAAAATAGACAAATGCACTTGTCAAAGTAGGAACATTAAGTTCTGAAATTTCAAAACTTATCCAGAGAGGAAAATAAAACTTGTCAGAATAGTTCATCCAGTTGTCAAGATAGGCAAAAGCACTTGTCAAAAAGAGCACATGATATTCCTTTCCTTTTTTATTCAATGGGGACAACAAAATAATTTCACATTTCAAATTAATCAGAATGAAGTCCCTAGGGACTTTTTTGATAGGGGAATTTGATTTGAGACTTTTTTATTTTTGTCCTTGGAACCTCACAGTGATTTTCCCTTTATTTTATTCATTGTGGAAAAATAAAAGAAAATTATTCTAAAAATCACTAAAATATATCTTGCATCCATATATTCAATTCGTTCTGAACAAAATAGTATCATATAATATGTTCATAGGACTATCACACAAAATCTCAATTTTGTTATCCTCTGTGTACCTGTAAAAACTAAATTTTACCAATAAAATCATAATAAATACAATATTAGCATGATACATAAAATATTATCATAAAATATAAGGTGCTTTTGGACAATTAAATTCAATATATGCATCTTTATAAGAACATTCACCATAGCAAAAATATGTGATTTTGAAATCATTGATGTATTAGATAACTCGATTCATAAGTTAAGTAAAATGTAAAATTACTAATTTTCTAATATATTTTTCAATCAATTATATATGCTCGAACTATTTTCAAGTTTTATATATAAAATGATTTTCTTGTATATGTTTCTGGCATTTTAGATCCTTCAAGGATTCTTATATAAATTTCACTATTTAATGATCCATATGAATAGGTTGTATATAACAACATCTAACGTACGCATAATTTTATTTTCATATGCTACCAAAAATACAAAATTATTGTATCCACCACAAAATAATATGCCTCATTATAGTCTTCGTTAATATTTGTGAAAATCTTTATTTTCACTTAAATATTTATATATTTCATATTTCAGCTGGAACTGTAGATTCATAATTTTCACATATCTAAATAATATAATCACATTTTCATTGCGTCTTTTCCCTTTTACTTTTCTTTTTGGCTAATCATCATTCAATCTACTCGTAAGATAGATTTATGCATAAAATCCTCAATTGATCACATGAAATTATTATCAAGACCATTGTGAACAACTTATTAATCTTTGCAGTTCCATTTTTCCTATGACATAATTCATTGATATCTCTTTATTACTTTTAGGTACCTTAACCTCTTTTGAAGTTTTTGTAATTAGTTATGTCTTGGCATCTTCTATGGTACCTGCTTTTTCAATATGATCATCTTGATTATTTACTCCTTTCTCTTTTCCTTTGGAACCGATTATTCTCTCATGCTTCAACCATGTCTCACTTTCATTTATGCTGATTAGAGCATTTTCAACTGAAATATGAGATTTGTAATTCTCATTTAGGTCAATAATTGCATTTGGCAAATTTTATGCAATATTTCATGAATGCAAAACTTAATGAACTTATGGTTCTTATTGCTATATTCGAGAATCTATATTTGATAGTGATAATGCATTTCTTTTGTTCTCTTTTCTAGCTATTAAATTTTTTCCCCTCATGTTAGGAAAACTTTGTTAAATGACAATCGACTAATCATGTAGCAAAAGTCTCCTAAATCCATTTGTTTCTGATAGAAATATCCTTTTGTTTTATTTAGAGACAAACAAAAAAGAAGAGGTTCTTACCTAACATTTATCCCAAATTCCTTTAAATATCCATCTATGTGCATTGTGATGAATCAATAGGAATGCACATTCAAACTTTTTAAGATGGAATATCTTAGTTCCTGACCAAAAGCCAATTTTATAGGAAGAAATTTGTTGGCTTGATGTATATAAGTGTCGCAGTATATAAGATCAAATATGCCAACATCGAAATAAAAATTTATTCTCAAAAATATTGATCTAACTGTAACACCCCAAATTTTATTCACCAAGAACGTATTGTAATTATTTAAGATATTTAATAAAATGGTGAATATTTATGGCCATAGGAATTAAATATTTTAAATTGAAAGGTTAAGCGTGCTTCCAGTGAAATCGCCTTTGAGGCAGTAAGTTTATCATCTGGTTTAAGATGATCAAATGATAAGCAAAAATTATGAAATTTTACAGGGTGAAAGTAGACATCCTAAGATTTAATTTTATGGGTAATCGATAATTTTTAGAATTGTATGTAAAAATTTATGAATTTTTAAAGTTAGCCCAGAAAAACTATTGATTTTCTAGAACGACATTTAAAGAATTTAATTCTGGGAGTTTTGTACTTTCAATTTGCAAAGGGCTATATTTTTCCTTGACACTATACTCAATAAAAGTTCTATAGCATTGGAATTTCTTGAATACGATATCTACATATTTAGTTATAATTTTTCAAAATTTGGGCAGAAAATCTGCCAAAATTTCCAATAAATCCAAAAGTTGAAGAAATTTGTCATGGCAATCTTGTAATTATGAAATAATTGATATCAGCCCATTTTGGCACTAATTTGGACCCTAGGCGTGAAGTGTGGCTGACTAAGAGGGGAAAAATAAGTTGAATGTCAATTGGGCTTATGACATTAGTTATATGTACATAAGGGTAATGTCACAAAAGTTCACTTTTTGGAATTTTGGTTAATGAAATAATTGTAGCAAAAAAATGGGATATTATATAAAATTATTCCCTTTATCTCTTTCTCCCATTTATGTTGTCCATGCTAAAAATAGAGAGAGAAAGCTTGAGAGAATTTTAGAGAGAGAAGGTGGAAAATCTCACAACGTAAGTTGATTTCTTCCGTGAATTCATTCTTAACGTGTATAATCCTTCTTCTAAGCTACTCTTGGTAGGATCGGCAGGCACAATAGAAGTTTAAAATTTTGCCAATCCCAATTGCCATTTAAACCAAATTAGAAAGATTCGTACCTTTTTCAATTTAGGGTTTTCGATCTCCAGGAACCAACACTTCCGATCATCTCCCTCTACTGGTATCCACACAAATACGACCCCAACATTGACTGGGTGCTAGTACCTCCAATGTCTCCCGCCTTTCTAGGGTTTCCTTGTGGCTCCTTAGTTTCTCATTCGTGTATGAGTTTTTTTTGCTACATCATTCTTATAACCATGAGGGTTATATTCGAATTTCAAAATTAATTTGATTAATTTGAAATTAATTAACCCTTAATTATCTTGATGAGCTAATTAAATAACTTCAGTTTAAATTAAATCTGTTCAACAGTTTTAATTTAACCTATTTATTTAATCTAAATAAAGAGACAATAGATTTAATTTATCTTCATAAATTAAATATGAGATACTATATCTCTATCATGTTAGTTATTAAATTTAATTTTTCTTAATAAAATTAAATTTAAAACTAACACAATATAATAATAACATATAATATATATACATATACATATAAATATGTATCTCGAAAATACACATGTATATATAATATTATTAATTTTCTTTTCACGAATTTTATATTATATATATATATATAATTCGTCCATCCTAGATTAAACATTGTATTCATTGAATCTTAGACACATCTTAGATTCAATGAACCTGGACATTATAGCTAGTATTGGGTTATTCTTGTGTGCAACCCTGTAGGCCCATATGAAGTTGGCAATAGGCCAATAACTGTATTAATCCACAAGTCCCAAGCGGCCTCTAGCAAGACATTACGGCTACCTAATTCATATGAGGATCGTTAGCACGATGTAACTTGTCATATAACCATGTCACGTCCCTTTTGTCACACGATATTTCAGTCAAGGATGAGGCTTGGATAATATCATCCTCCTGCTCATGACCATTTGTAATATCCCAATTTTTGATTAAGGGATAATCATGATTATTATGGATAATTATGAATTTAATTGGAATTATTATGTGTTTTATGGCAATATTAAGTAATATGTCATAATTAGTGAAAAATTGAAATAATGGAAATATTAGCCATGAGTTGGTAATTAAGGGAGAAATTAATTACTGACTAAGAGAAAATGAGATGTGTGATTAAAATGGCTAATGGAGATATTAGATAAGTTAATTGGTGACTTATTTGGTGAAAGCCAATAGCAATTTGACATGTGGCAAAGAGAGTATGGGAGAGAGAGTGCATGTGTGGGTAAGACAAATGGGATAAAATATTATTTTCTCTCTCCTCTCTTCTCTCTCTTTCGGCTGAAGTATGGGGGGAGGGGGAGGGCATCATTTCCTTCATCTCTTCACACCATCTCCCTCATTCTCTCTCTCTCTCTCTCTCCATTTTGCTGAATCAAGGAAGAAAGGAAGAAGGAAAAGCTGAATTTTTGGTGTGCCCATTGGTGGTTATTTCAAGAATCACGAAAATCTGATTGTTGGAGAATCAAATAGTGTCTTTGGAAAAGTAAAAGAGGTGAGTGAAACTAATCTATCTATCTAAGTTTCATGCCATTTGAAGTAGTTTATAATTTCCGGAAAATTTGGCTTGACTCCGAAAATTGAGTGCCACTGTTCATTTGGTATGTTTTTGGCATGAGAATGGTATTTTAGAATGAGTTTAGGATAGATAGATTGATTGGAGGTTGAAATGTTAAGTTTAGTGATTTTGGGAAAATTGATGATTTGTGTTGATTCAAACCAAAACATGAAAATGGAGTTGGATTTTGATCATTTTAATGATTCCATTGAATTCCTTGGGTGCTTTTGTGTGGGAGTAGCTTTGGGTTGGTATTTGGGTTCATTTGGATCACTTGAAAAAATTTCTGGAAATGTTGTCATACCTTCTGCGTTTTATGGTTTCTGATAATCGTGCTTGAGGTGAGAGTGAGTGTGCTCGAGTGAGGGAAGAACATCACTCGAGTGAGGATTTTGTGCTCGAGTGATCCTTTTCTGTGAAAGTTCTTGTGCTCTCGGGCATGTGCTTTCTGTCTTCACTTCCTTGTGCTTGAGATGATTTCCATACCTGTGCTAGAGTGAGGATTTTGTGCTTGATTTGATTTCCGTACCTGTGCTAGAGTGAGGATTTTGTGCTTGATTTGATTTCCGTACCTGTGCTCGAGTGAGGATTTTGTGCTCGAGTGATCCTTTTCTGTGAAAGTTCTTGTGCTCTCGGGCATGTGCTTTCTATCTTCACTTCCTTGTGCTTGAGGTGATTTCCGTACATGTGCTCGAGTGAGGATTTTGTGCTTGAGGTGATGTCCGTACCAGTGCTCGAGTGAGACCATTTTCACTCGAGGTGAAGCTGTGAAAAATAAATTTTTGTGCTTCCAAAAGGGGATCTTTGGGATAGTTCTTCCTACCCTTTAGGAGTTTTGTTAGGGGTATTTAATGACTCTAAAAGAGCAATAATGATAACCAATTAAGTATTATAAAGCGAATTAAGTCTTGGAATAGAGAATAACTCTTCGTCCCTAATTGTGAATATAGGATTTGACATTTGCCCTACTCGGGAGAGACTGGCGTTAGGACACGCATGGAAGGATCAAGGTAGTGACTTTTCTCTCATATTTTGTATGATGTTTTGGTATGCATAACTTATCATTGAACTTGTGAACGGTGTACCATGGTCCATTACGGCGTGAACACTTCAGCGTGAGCCGTATAGGGAGTGACAGTGGTCATCTCTAGGTCGCCCGTTGAACTGCCGTCGTAATCGACATGGATCTTTATGAATCCGACCCGTGGGGCGGTGTTTGTGAAACCAGCCATGGGTTGTGTATATCTTGCCTGTATGGCTTGCGTTATGAAATGCATTATATGAATCCCAGCTGTGGTGAAATGTATTGTGTGGATTGTTGTGATGCAATGCAACGTGAGCAATTCAGCGTGAGCAATCGTAAGGGATGACATGTGTCATACTAACCATTGCCGTTGTAGTTGCTTGTTGTGGTTAATGATTTGCTTACATGCACTATTATTGTACATTATATGATTGATTTGTTACTACGGGGATTCTTTAGAATCTCACTCTCCCAAAAACCATGTTTTAGACAGGGCAGAAGGATCAAAGGGAAAGCGGGCAACTAAGAGCGGATAAAACTCTGATTTAGATGTATATTTTGGGTTATTGGTTATCATGTATATCTTTTGGATATTTTTGGGAAACAATTGTGTATATTGGGATTGGTAGTATAGTTTTGTGTAATCCCCAAGTTAAGGGTAATGAATTGTGGGCTTTGTGCCTTTGTAAAACCCTTATTAATGAATGGAACCCGAGTGTGTTGGGAATTTGCTTTATACTCTGATATTTGTGAATGAAATCAACTTGTACAGGCCATTTAGTATTGAAATGGGAATATGAGACCGTCATGAACAGATTTTGTAAAAGTTTTTGTAAGCCATGATTTTGAGAAGTTTGATTTTGTTTAAGTCCCAAAATCATCTAAGGTCTCTAATTCTACATCAATTACGTGTTTATGAACTAAATCTTGGCCTTAATCGTGAAGGGGGTTACACCATTACTTTCCCGATTCCTGAGTAGTCTAACAATAGAAATGAAAACTTCTTTCCATTATAGTATGACTATACATTTCTCAAACTCACTCATCGAGAGGCTCAATAATATCTCTCTAATAATGTGAGGGACAAATTCTATCTTGACCATTCACATTCCTCTGCACGAAAAATCATCAAGCTCAATTGTAGCCTTTATCATCACTCGGTCAAAAGTGACTTTTAACTAGTTCAAAGCTTAGCAACTCTCATGTAGGAATCCATGATGACATCAAATCAAGGGGTATTGTGACGTGGTTATACATGAAATAAGCTTATGACTTGATCCATGTAACTTTCTCATAATGGGTCAATCCAACACCTTATACTCTTACAAGTGCCTAAGACTTTGATTCATATCCCCATATCTTATCAAAGTCATACTGGTCTTACTTCATCTTTGCTCTCGCATAGATGACCGACTAGGGACATTTAGGATAATCTTTATGATTTATCTAATGATACAATTATCACAGTTAACATGCAAATAATATAATAACAGAATGGAGAAATTTATTAAATAATAATGTTCAAAGTACAATGATTGGCCTCTAGGGCACAATTTCTAACATCTCTTCTACGTTATTTAAGGTATTTGAAGCACAAATTTTGGTGTTTTGGAATCAAGGGTTTCGGCCACACCAAGGAAAAGCTAGGGGAAGCAAAGGTAACTCCTGAAATTTCAAATATTGGTTGTACTGGCTGCTGTGAGTAATTTAATCGGTGAATTTCTGCTAGATTTGCTCTGATTGTAAATTTGGGAAAATTTGTGTCCTAAATGTTATGCTGCCCAAATTGAGTCTAAATGTTTCAACATACTTAAATAGTTAATAAGGTGGTTAGGAGTAGCAAGGAGCAAGTCTATGAAGTCAAAATTGGAAAACCCCAATTTTTTCCAAGAATTATAGGATTCGGCCAGCTCTAGTTTAGGGGGTTAGAGTTGGATTTTTGATATTCTAATGATTCCATTGTACTCAGTAAGAAAAATTAGGTGGGGTTACAGTTGAACACTTTTTCAAAAAAGCCCTAAAAAGCATAATGACCAAAACAACCCTGAAACCCTAAATTGGGGGCTGCCAAGGGCATTTCTGTCTTTTGATAGTGAATTTGGTCACTTTGAGACCAGAAATAGATTCCTTGAGCAAAACTATGTCAGAATGGCTCATGTCAAAATTTCAGAAAAAGTATGGTCGGATCGGGTAAGTTGGGGCTGGGCCGGGTCCTGGGGGACATTTTGGTAAATTCTCACAATAGGCTCATATAACCATTAAAAACATTATGGAAGTGCCTAAAATATTACATGAATAAGCTTTAACCTAATTCATGTACATTTAACATTTTAGGACCAAGTGGAGAGTCAAATCTGTGGCACACTTTTCCAGGCGAAAAGGGTTAAGGTAGTAACTATAATCTCTCATACACTATGTGATTGTTGATATGTTGTATGTTACTATATTATGTGATATGAGCATGGTGCCTGAGGTATGTTACCTAGCTGTGGTTAGGTACCCAGCTGAGGACACCTAAGATACATTACCTAGTTGTTTTTAGGGGCCCAGTTGAGGTACACGTAAGGGATCCAAATAGTGATTTGGCTTTGAGCTTTCTGTACACACACGTATTGTTATAAATTTTCATTTTACATTCTATGGTACATTTCATATTTAATTCTTACATTTTATATGTTTGGTTATATGTTACTACTGGAATTCCTTGGAATCTCACCCCTTTTTATAAACAAAAATGCCTCAGCAAAAACCAACGACTCTAAAGGCAAGGTTGTAGATTCGGGGAGCTGACAGGTGCAGATCCCTAGGCAAAGATAATGGTTATATATGTAGTCTTATTTGTGGGCATTTCGTATACATTTGTAAATATCATCAAACCCTGCAGGGAAAGTTTGTGATGTAATCAAGTACCATGTATTAATATATCAGTATATTTACACTATTTCTGTGTTGCTCACCAGACTGCGCGCAAGCACTTTAAAAATATGGAAAATAAGATAAGGGTGTAACATTAACTATTTATGGACGCTTTAATAAATTATTTTTAAATCATATTATCTGAAAATTGTGCACTCAATATAATGATTTATTTAAACAATCTTTCAAACTTTAGGTTGCAAACTAATAATAATTACATATGTAATCATCTTATAGATGCATCTATCAAATTCATCGAATACTTATATGGTTTATATGTTATTTGAATGTGCTCATACATGAGTTTGATATATTTCTAAAAATATAGAGATCCATTCCAAATAATAAATTGTGATACTCTCATAATCAAATTTCTTTGAGAACGAGCATGATAATTCTTGAATTATATAATATGTTGGCTATTCATGAAGAATCTTTTAATTCTTCAATGGATGTCATATGTCATCTTTTATATATGACTCGGATGATCAAATAAGTCATGCCAACAATAAATTTGTTTGGATTAGTAAACTGCTAGTTTACCTGACAGGTTGCTTATCCAACAACAAATTTTTCAATTTCCATAAGATATTAATATAAAATATCAAAATTGTTAGCTCTCATAATGTTTCATATTGTTTTGATGATAACAAATTTTGATATCTAAGTTCATGTTGATAGACAAGGAGGATAACACAAAGTTGATTTGATGATTCAAGCCACTCGAGTGATATAAGTATTCTTGGAAAAATTTAAATCAACAAGTCACTAGGGTGAGTGATGGCTTTTCACTTCAAGTGATCAAAGTGAAACTCTATGATAATCTTTTCTCTTTTGGGAAAATCACTCAAGTGTTAGTTGTAGCATTCGAGTGATAGTCAATAAGAACTTAGATTATCAAAGAGGATCACTCGAGTGATAGTGGATGCACTTGAGTGATAAATCTTCACTTCTAAAAGTTTTTGCAAGTCACCTCGATGGTAATCAAAAGTTGTGCAAGTTTTATTGTCTAAATCACTTGAGTATTTGCAAGTGACTTTCAAGCAATTTGAAAGTTGGTAATCTGGTGAAGCAATTCACTTGCGTGACAGATTGGTGCACTTGAGTGATATGCTAAAAAAACACTCGAGTGATGTGGTGATCACTCGGGTAATGGCATTGAGTCGCAAGTAAAACTAAAGTGATGTAATCTTCTGATAAGATCACTTTACTCATTGAGAGAATCACTCGAGTAATCCTTGATCACTTGCAAACACCTGCAAGTGATCCAAAAATACACTCGAGTCACCCAATAGTGTCTAAACTTTTTAAAACAATGAAAGATCACTCGAGTAACTGAATAGGCACTCGAGTGATATTCATTCTCACAAATCCTCATTACCAGTGATTATCAACACAAGATCACTTATACACTTGAGTGACAAGGTAAGCAATCTAGTGATAAGAAATCACTTAAGTGATCTTAAATCAACACGAGTGAGTATTCATTAGTCTTTGATGATAAGCGTCTCGACAATCTTAATACTTTTTTCTATTCATCATAATGAACATTCTAAACTCTTATACTACTTCTAAATGTTACTAATCACATTTATGTATAAGTTTTAGGTGATTAAACTCGGATTAATTTCAAAATCAAGAAAAGAAAAATCCTATCAAAAGCATTAAATGCGTAGCAGAGATAACCATATGAAACGCTTTCTTTCATCAACGGCTATAATTACTCTCTAATGGACATATTTGAATGCTCACAATGGTCATTAAAGACATTCTACCTATAAATATGGAAGCATTTAAGACGGAGCAAGTAATCAATGACAAAATCAATTATGTTTATTAAGTGCTCTGTTATTCTGTCGATATTCTTGTTATTCTTCAGCATTCATTTATCAACTCTTTGAGAGAGATTTTACTACCTTATTCATTACTCTTATAAAGAGAATCTCAAGGTAGTGGTACCTTGAGTGTGGATGTCAGTTACAAAGTGTAAGGGAAAGTGAGTGTCATGTTGAGGAATTTACTTGTATTGTAGTGCCAAAAACCCATCAAATGTAGGTCAAGAGGTTAAGGCTGAACCAGTATAAACTCTGATGTACTCTTTGATGATATTTCTCCAAGCCTTATTTGTTAATTAAGTGTTTTTAATTGTAATATTTTAAATTTTTAATATCACCCAATTCAGCAGGGTGAAACCATTGACACTAATAAAAATGACATCCATTTTTTTTTGGAGATTAGTAGGCTTTATGAGGAAGTATATGAGTAAAAAATTTTAATATTAACTCATACTTATATACTAACAATCTCCCCCTCAAGTGTGATTCATATAAATACACTTTCTTTATTTTTATATTCAAAGACAAACCAGTATATAGTAAGTCAATGACCTATCTTTCACTTGAAAGCTCAAATACATCATAACTCACATACAATAATGGATTTTAGTCCATTGGGTTATCATTTATATCCTTTAATATAGTGACCTCTGATTTAAATCTATGGGTCATAACATTTCATGATCAATTCTTCTTCCGCCCCTAGAATTAAGAAAAACCTTTATTAATTCTCCAGAAACTATATCGATTTTGTTATATGTATGTTCTTTAGGAACTAACATATATTATTGCATTTTTATATAATTTCATTGCTCATTAATAATAATATGCTTTGATTTGCCTCTTTTGATGCATATTCCACGTATAAAATGTTTAGAATTTTCCACTACATAATGAAATATGAGGAGATCTATCACACCCTCATTTTATTTTCACCTATTTCAGAGTATTTGCAGAAAATGATACGTAGTTCAGTGGGCAACACATAAATAATATAAATATACTGATATTATGAGCATGATTACAGAAATTCCCCATAGGGGTTCGTACTTGATAATTACAATTAACGCAGCCTCACAACGCTACATGGGTGTCTAAGTCTATCCTAGTGAAATGGAGACATCTTCCCATCTTCGTTCCACCACTATAATCCCCTCGTACTATTCTCTTCTTTGTTCTAGCATACATTTTGTCTTCTCTTGTCTAAATCATTGGTAAGGGAGAGTGAGATTTTGGGGAATCTCAGTAGGAAAGTACCAATATGCATGTAAGATAAGTGCTTAATGCATGACATGCTTGCATTATATAACTCATATTCATACAATGACATATCTGCGTGTTCAATGTTTCAATCAACATACGTATGGCCATAGCATAAACAGAAACAGAGCTTCAATTATTCATATATGTTTCACATAATCAAGCAAAGCAATAACATGCATCAATACACCAGCACAAACATTAAATACCTGCAGGAGAGGTAAGTTCCCTACCTTAATTGCCCTTCCCTGATCCTCGAATAACATGCCTCAATTTTCGTGCCAATCCCTCAAGCTCTCTACTCAGTCTTAGAATGTCAAATGTACAGTTTAGACATTTCCATAGTGTTTATGGTGGTTATATTAGTCTATGGTGAAAATTTACCAAAATGCCCCCGGGACCCTAGCTAGGCCCGATGGCACGTTTTCCCAAAATTTTGACTAAGGCTATTCTGACGTATTTTTGCCAAGGAATCCTTTTCCGGGCTCGAAATCATTAAATTCACTGTCAAATTACGAAAACACCCTTGACATCCCCGATTTGGGGTTTTAGGGACGTTTTCGTAATTATGTTTTTTCGGCCTTTTCCGAAAAAATGACCAACTGTAACCCCACCTATTTTTATCCACTGAATGCAATGGAACCATTTATTTTATGAAAATCCAGCTCCAATTACATATTTACCCCTGACAGCCCCTATGTGAGGGTTTTAAGGCTATTTTTGTCATTTCACTTTCTAGGGCTTTTCTCACTTCACACCCAACATGAACTCTACACATTTTTCCATTCTAAACACAATGGAATCATAAAAAACACCAAAATTCAGTCCCAACACTGTCCAACACAGATCTAGACGAAATTCTTTAATAATTGGAGAAAATGGAGTTTTATAATTTCAATTCATAAAACACCTTCTTATAACATTTAATCACTTGTTTAACCACTTAATCACATTCTAAATATGATTAGACTAAATTTGGACAGCACCTCCCCTTAGGGTTAGGACTTTCCAAATTTACAAACTTGACAAAAATCACCAAAACCAAACACAAACCTCAACAACAACAATGAATTGAAATGACAATACAATGAATTGGAATGACAATACAATTAATTGGAAAATAATTAATCTTGGGCTAAATTGGTAAAATTATGATTTTGCTATCACATTTGTAATTTAATTCCTCCCTTGAATTAATTTGCCCATTTTCTCAATAAATTACAATATATTTTTTGTGAATAAAATTTGGGGTGTTACAAGATCCATAATCTAAATACATAAAGATCTTATTGCAATGATTTGTTATGTTTAGGGGTTAAACTTACTTTGAGAGAAATTTAAAGACAAATGCATTATAATATACAATAATAAATAATTATAATATACATAGTCTTTTTCAAATATTATTTACTATTTGATCATTCATAAATTTGATTTGCACTATATATGTAGTTCACGCACATTACAAAAATGGTTGTCTAACAAATTATAAACTATTCATAATGAATTTTCTCATAAAATTAAATAAATTCTCATTTTCTTAATTCAAATATGATATATAATTTTTTTACAAATGTCACGTGAAACTAATTTGATCACCATATATATCATATTATATATTATATCATGATTAATGTATGGAACTAGCACATGTCATATGAGAATGCTAAAGAATAGACGGAATGACAATACAATGAATTGGAAGAGAAGACAATAATTTATCAATACCAAAATGAAATACAAATTATAAAGTATTTGTATGCCTTTCAATAATGAAACATTTGAGAACTAAGAAAAACTGTACATATATGTAAGGCAATATAATAGTGCTCAAAAGACGAAAAGAGATGGAAGACATAACTAAAACTAAAAGTATGGCTAATAATGAAAGAAAGCACCTTGATGCTGAGATATATGAGTTGAGTGTTTGTTTGGAAATCTATAGTGCAACAGAGAAGCTCAAGTCCCAAAAAGAAAATAGAGGTAGGTTTGACGAAGTAAATTCCATCAATGTATGAATAATATTCACATACACCATATACTTGAAGTTACAAATAAATTGTACAATTATACATAAAGAAGATAATTAAACAACTTAATTGTATAATTGAAGGTTATATGAAGCAATACTAGAAACCGTGTCATTTGGGAGTTATATGGCATAGTGACAATAACCATGAGGTAGAATCCTAAAAGGCCATGAAATCAAAATATCAATAATTACCAATAATATTTAAATTTGTAAATAAATTAGTACTATATTAAAATTTTAAAATGACCAATAATTACCTTTTTATCTATTTGATTTCATATATCACTCATGAACACTTATTGATATCACAATATCAAATAATAATTTCTCTCTCACAAATTAATCACAATAAATTTAAATTTAAACACTAATCAAAATCAAAATCATATAGCCTTCAGGGCTTACAATTATCTCTCTTGTCTTTACAATTTGGTCATTTTTCTCCATAACTTATTGCTTTAAGCATTATAACTACTTTTGGCATTTTTCACAATATCTCATGGCTTTTTTGGCTTCACAAACATTTTAATCTTTACTTTCAATAAATTGATATATATTAGTTTATATGAATTTTGATCATATTATATCATTTTTTCTATCCATATGACTTCTAGTCATAATACAACATTTGCTCATAATTTTAATGACCTTAAAAACATTATTATTTCCATGACCTTGGTTCAATAGCCAAGACAAAATATTCTTAGCTTTCAACTATCAATTCCTCCAATGCAATGTGATCATGTTCATTGTCACTCTTATAGACATATTCTTTGCTTTCAATAGCACATCATCAGTTTCTCCAAATATTGGCTTTCAGGACCATAGCATAAATCTTACAAAGCATTTTTTTTTGTTTAGTTTGATATTTAAACTTTTAGCCTTCAGGACTTTGATATTTTTAACAATTAAATTATCAAAGTGCTAAAATTTTCTTGTCAATCATGCCATTTAATGAAACTTATAGTGTTCTTTTATATAAAAACTATTACAAAAAATTATGTGATTTTTGGTCATTTGATTATGAAATTAAGAATATTATGGTTTATGGAATTTTGATAAAATTAAAATACTTTAAAATAAATTAAGTAAATTCAAATTCATAATCAAATATAAACAATAGATAAGCCCATGATCATATATCATACTATTGTATATTAATGTAATAATAAATAAATGAAAATAAGAGATTGACATAATGATATAACAATAATATATTAATATAAGTAAATGAAACGTAAACAAAATAACAATAAAATAAGATGAAATAAATAACATAAAATAAACAAAAGAAACAATAAAATATAACATAAAATGTAAATAAAATAAAGAAATATAAATGTTGCATGATAAGAGATTCCCGGAAAATGATAAATAAAAGTAAAAAAAAAAAACTTGTGAAGGAGAATAAAGTACCAATAATTTCAAATCTTAAACATAAAACCTTATGTATAAAACAATCGATAAAAGGGTTTCTTTAATTTTATATACTGGCGTAGATTATCTCAGATAAATCAAATAGATATACAATAAAAGAAGGTAGGAGAAACTATTAAACCAACGGTAAGAAAAATATACCTTTGTTAGAGTTTTGTGCTAATAACATGTTATGAAATGTGTTATGAAATCAAGAAAATATAAGAGATGGAGATAAAGAGATATGAAGAAAGAATAGGAGAGAAAGATGGAGCAATATCTTATCCATTTGGATGCAAAAGAAGTATAGTATATAGTATTCTATTAATAGGCCCTCAACCTCAACCAAGAGTTACATAAAGTAGATGGCAAAGTTATTCTCATTAGTGCACAAATTATAACCTTTAAGTTATGGGCATAAAGACTCCTAAAGATTATTCATTAGAGGGGTTGTGAAGTGTAGATAGTGAAAGACCAAGAGTTAGAAGTTTTAGACATCCACGTTATCTAATATTTTTACAACAAGTACAAAGTTATTGATGTAACAGAATCTATTTGAACCAATAGACATAAAAAAAAATAATATTTAAAATATTAATAAACATGAGTATCCAACTCCAACTTATATTTCGGTAAAAAAAAAAAAAAAAAACTCCAACTTATATATCTATTAAATCTTTGATATTAATAAATTTAAATTAAATAGTAGTCACAGTCTTCCTACCTTATATTGAGTTATATATTGTACCTTTCTAATGGTAACAATGGAGTATAAAATAAGATGATAAAATATTAAATTAGTTACGATGGCATCAGTGGTTATTTGTAATTTTAAACTAAATTAATCAATAAAAAGTAGTTGTTTAAAAAAATGATAAATAAGAAGAAAATTATAAGAAATTTAAACCTAGATTTAGTAAATTGTAAAGCTCCTTATGACTTGAGGGTATTTGGAATAGTTAAATAAGATGATTAGGAAGAAAAATTATACTACTCTCAATTCTAAATATAAAACTTAGTTGACTTTTTTTAGAAAGATTAAAAAATTTAATTAAATTACTTTAAAGTATTTATATTTTTTATTTTTTATCTAAATTAATTTATCTAACTGATATATAATCTAACAATATATAACATATAATGTGATTAAGTAATTTATTTAGCTTTCTTAACTTCTAAAAAAAAAGGTTAACTAGGTTTTATATTTAAAATGGAATGGAGCATTTAAGAATGTAATATATATATATATATATATATATATATATATATATATATATTGATTGTTTTTAGCTAATATTTTTAATGGACGAATAGGGAAGGAATGAAACTATTAAAAGTGAATTGAAGCAGAGATATTATTTAAAACTGTTTTAATCATAAAACAGTGAAAATTGGTGGCTTCCAAGGATATACTACAATATGCTCCAAGCTAAAGCTATATTTATCAACTACACCTAAGTTGGGTGATGCTATATCATTACTCAACTGAAGACATCAAGGTAAAGATATGATTCTGTAAGTTAATAATAAGTTGGTCAAAATTTATGATATATTGATAAAATATTGAAGGGAAAAACGTTTATGATGATCTTATTCTCTAAGTTACATGGGTATCTATACAAAAAGCTTTTCCAAGGATAATAAATGTTAGAGAATTAACTTTTAACCCTAACTAACAACTTCTAACACCAACCACTAATTATATCATTTAACACTTCTCTTCATGCTGGAGAGTGAATGGATATCATCCATTCTCACAAGTTTTGAAAATGTTCACTAAAATAATTAGTGAACATTTAACACTCCTCCTAACTTTTAACCACTTATTAATTAACTTTTAACCCCTAACTAACAACTTCTAATACCAACCACTAATTACATCATTTAACACTCCTCCTCATGCTGGAGAGTGAATGGATATCATTCATTCTCATAAGTTTTGAAAATGTTCACTAAATAATCTTTGTGAGGATATTTATCAATGTTATCTGACTCGAACCGGAAATCGGCCAACCGGCCAGTAAACCGATTTGATCCGGTGACCCGGTCCAGGTCAAGGTTTTATGAGCAATATTGATAGCTAAATAGAGCTCCATGGGGAATTCAGTCTTCCCATTTGATCTTCAAGTCTTATAGAATATATTAACCTATAACAACTCGCAAATTCTGAATGCCATGGCTTTAAAACTTAGCTTCGATACTGGATCTAAGTACCACATTCTACTTCTTGCTTCTCCATGTAATGAGATTTGAACCAAGAAAGGCACAATAGCATGCTATAGATCTCATGTCATCAAGGCTTGCTTCCTGGCTTGCATGAGCTATGCTTCAATTGTCAATCTTCTCCTCCTTTTAAACCGAATCCCTTTTCTTGGAGCATCCTTCAAGCAATGAAGTACTCGATATACTGCCCTTAGAAGTGACTCTTTAGGATTATGCGTCTAACTCACCACACTCACATCATATGCAATATGAGGCCACGAGTAAGCTGCATAAATCAATTTACCAACAAGCTTCTGGTAGAATTCCTTGTCGACAAGAGGATCTTTTGGTGCTTTACAAGACTTTTAATTTGGCTTAGGTTTGCGAGCCATCTTCCTTGCCTCTCACAAAGCCTATAATTTTGTTCTATTGGTGTATTTACTGGTTTGCAACCTAGCTTCCCAGTTTCAACTAGGAGGTCAAGTACATACTTCTGTTGAGATAAATATAATGTTTGGAACGAGCAACTTCAATGCCCAAAAAATATTTGAGCCTTCTTAAATCCTTAACTGCAAATTCTTTCATCAAATGTCTTCATAGAAAAACGATGCCCTCCAGGTCATCTCATGTTACTATGACATCATCAACAAAGACAAGATTGTCACTCCCCCTTAAGCTGGTCATCCTGACTCTGTATCCTATGCTCACCGTGGATTTTGTAAACCGCCCAAACCAAGCTCTTAGTGACTGTTCCCAGCCATAAAGCACCTTTTTAAGATTTGTTTCTTATTTTGGCCAAAGCTGGGGGGGTGCAAGTTGGACTCTCATGCATAAAATCATTACAGTTATCAGAAAGGATGTGTATCACCTAAGAAAAAGGGAAAGAAACAAATGATGAAGAAACAATATTATGTTAAACGTAAATTAGAAAACCAAAGAGAACCTTATAAAATCAGAAAAACAATACAAGCAAAAACGTTCAAATCATTGATTACCGCCAAATAAAGTTTCCCGGGGGGTATAGCCCATATGGTCAAGAATTGCAGCTATTTACAAAAAATTTGTTCACCTGCATTCCATGGCAAAATTTTTAAACAATATCTCATCCAGTTGTCATTTATTTCCAATAATGAAACTGTATAGACAAAAATCCATGATTGGAAAATCAAAGGATTCGACTGATAGCCAACATCAGAAATGAACCATTGTAAAATGAAAAAATACACCCCAAAAAAAGGTATAGAATTTCAGAAGAAGAAACTTACTCAACCTATCAAATACATTCATGAGCACAAAAGCCACTTCTAAAGGCTTCACTTCAACAAGAGCTGATTGTTCATTAGGTACGAGGCCCCATAGTGGTTGGATATTCTTTCTCGTGTATCTCTCATAGTATGGACTAGCACACCTCTTGTACTACCAATAATCATTACAAGAGCAGAACCCATCTTGAAAATGATGGTAACGTATAGGATCCCTTATTACAATATGCCGCTGCTCTAACTTCGCAACAAGTTTTGCAAATAAATGGCAATCTCCACATATCCTTAGGTTCTTCCCTATTCTAATAGTTTTCTCCCTGGGATAGTTCATGATACCAAAGACAATTGCCAATTTCTCACTGTGGTATCGAAGGGAATTTTCTCCCTGTTCCTCTTCAAGATCTTGCAAGACAAAATTTGTGTCAGGAACGTAGCCAGCACCAATAAGTCGAGAAATAAGCTCATTCAACTGTCTGTTTATCTCGTTTATCTGAGGGTGTGATTTCCCTCCCAAAGTAAAAGCATGAATCTGCTTATTGACATCAATCCAGCTACATCCAGGTTCTTTCCTCACACCTCTTTTTCTCATATTCCTCCTAACTTTCGCAACATCATCCCACCTTTTTGAATTTGCATAGATATTAGATAAAAGAACATAGGCTCCTGTATCTTGTGGATTCAGCTTTAGTATTTCTTTGGCAGCTAATGTGGCTAAATCCACATTCTGATGGACCCTGCACGCATCAAGCAAAGTTCTCCACATCACAACATCTAGCTTGCAATTCATTTCATTGATTAACTTAACCGCATCATCAAGTTTCCCA
Organism: Inga laurina; assembly: GCA_963855925.1. Lineage (NCBI taxonomy): Eukaryota > Viridiplantae > Streptophyta > Magnoliopsida > Fabales > Fabaceae > Inga > Inga laurina. The sequence goes on along the minus strand of OY979707.1, from coordinate 43,919,465 downwards.
GCTCTTCCAAGAAGATCAAGCAAGCAACCATAATGCTCTCTTCCAGGATCAATCCCATAAAGGTCCTTCATAGAATGAAAGTAGTACAAACCTTCATTTACAAGCCCTGCATGACTACATGCAAACAGAACCCCAACTAGTGTGATATAGTTTGGTTTTGGACCAGAGGTTTTCATGTGCTCATATAAATTAAGTGCCTCTATGCTACAACCATTTTGGGCTAACCCAGCAATCATGGTACTCCAAGAAATTACATCCTTCTCAATCATCTGATTAAAAATTGACTTTGCATCTTCCAAACCACCGCACTTACAGTACATATCCAAAAGGGCATTGTTGAGGATCAGATCCCAGTCAAACTTCAGCACATGAACATGGACCTGCTGTCCTAATTCTAACATTGCCAAACTAGTACAAGCTCTCAAAGCACTCGTCAGCGATGACTGATCAGAAAGAAATCCTGTTCTTTTCATGCTCTTATAAAGGTGCAATGCTTCATCTCCATCACTGTGCTGAGCAAAAGCCCCAATGATGGAGTTCCAAACAACAGAGTCTCCAGTCACCATCTCATTAAAAATATTTAATGCCTCTTGCAGCTCACCCAATTTCGAGTAGATATCAATAAGAGCGCTCCGGACAAACACATCAGACTCCAATCCTATTTTTATTATGCAAGAATGCAGTTGTTTGACATCAGATAGCCTCTCACAAGCTCTCAACACAGAAGAAAACGTGAACATGTTAGGCATGACACCTTCTCTAATCATAAGGATCAAAAAATTCAAGGCCCTTGCATTGAGCTTAGAATTAGAGTAAGCAGATATCATTATTGTCCATGAAACAACATTTCTTTCAGGCATTTTTTCGAACAGTACCTGTGCTTCTTCCAAGAGATTGAATTTCACATACATGTTGAGCATGGTATTGATTAAGAACGTCTTTGGCTCATAACCATTAGAGAAAATGTGCTTATGAACGCGCTTACCTTCACTGATAGCCCCTCGAGCCAAGCAACACTTAACAAGCTCAGAATAAGTGATGGTATCTGCCCACACCTTGTGCGTTTCCATGGCTTCCAAGGCTCGCATGGCTCTGGGAAGGTCTCGCTTGTAGCAAAAGTTGGTGAAATCATTGAGCAGTGACGAAGAATTTACAGGCGAACTAAGTGTGGATGCAAGAGATGTAAGACAGGACGAACAAGGTAATCGCTTAAGGTACGGCAACAAATTTGAAATTGTTCTCATGGGTTTGAGTTTATCTGTGACTGCTCTCAATTCTAGATGAAATTGGATTAACAATACCTTATTCACATCAAAAGGTCAAAACATCATTAACCAGCAGCAATTTCAACTCGATCGAAGTGGTATCACTCGTCAGCAAATACTTTGAAAATTATCAATTTAATGTATGTCCAGACAGACGGAGATGGGAGCTCCACTATCCTCCGTCGCACCATTAACCACCTTCTGCTACTTAACCATTTAGTTCCCGTCATCGCCGACGTGTGTTTCCAGTGGGGGACCGATTCTTTACACAAGGTCGGGATTCCGAGGATTGTGTTTCATGGGACTAGTGTAAGACTCTCTCAATCTCATAAGAACCTTTCATTTGAATCGGAGACTTTTGTGATTCCGAACTTAACCGGAGAAATTAAACTGACCAAAATGTCATCTCCAGAATGCGTCTTGAAACCACGACGACAAATCTGAGTTGGCGCGAGCGAGGGAAAAAATGACGGAATCGGCGGCAAGAAGCTTTGGAGCGATTGTTTTTTTTTTTGGGAAAAAAAAGTAAAAAACACAAGAAGGGTAGTTTTTTTTTTTTTTTTGCCAAGACACAAGAAGGGTAGTTAAGGAATATATTCCTTCATCTTTTTTATATAATATAAGACTTGACTTTTGTTTTTTCGGAAAGATTAAAAAAATTAAATAAATTATTTTAAAATGTTTATACTCATCATTTTTCTGTAAATTAATTTGTTTGACTTATAATCTAAATGTATAATCTAATAATATACTACATATAATATGATTAAATAATTTATTTAATTTTTTTAATATTTCTAAAAAAAATTAAATGAGTTTTATATTTAGAATTATACTTAGCACTGAAAATAGTGTAAAATTATCATGCAGGGATATGGCAGGGGGGACATCAACTGGTGAAGGACTCAAAGTATTACCCACCTTCAAAGCTCCAAATGCTCCCCAACTTTTGCAGGCCAAAAAAAAAAAATGCTTCTCAACTTTGCTGGGAGGATTAGGAGGGTGAGATAATTTCTCCCCTAGCCGACAATTCGAGCTAATTCGTGGGTTGCAGGCCAGCCCGCATCAACTCACGGTCTAAACAAGACAGATTACAATATCGTAAAATGCTAGCATGAGCAAATCTAAGTGGGTTGCTTGCCAGCCCCAATTATTTTTCTTTTATAAAAAACTTTATCACAATCGTTTTCTTTTATTTTTTTTCACTTTCTTTTCCTTTCACCCACTCAAATTACATCTTATTTCTTTTGTGCTTTGTGTCAAGCAATCATTCTACTCTCACATCCTTTTCTCTTGCACTCACTCGCTTCACAAAAACATATAAATACCTCTCTTCTTAATTAAAAAATAATAGAATAAATAAATATAGTATAAATAAAAGGTATAACATAAAAAGCATAAGGAATGAGTCAAACATGCCATCAAAGGAAAGAGAATAAAAATAATTGGGCTTATTTTTTTTATGGGAAAATGGGGAAAAAAATAAAAAGGGTTCTTGAAGCGATCCAACCCGCCAACCCATGAGCTTGCCTGTTGCATCCTGCGAATTGAACCGGGGTGAGCTGTGGCGGGTTGGCATTTACCCCGCCTGAGCCCACCACTTTTAGCAGGTTGGCGGGGTAGATCCACTGGTTACAACCCGTTTTACAGCCTCTAGTTAAATACTACCTCTGTTCTTTGATATAAGACTTAGTTAATTTTTTTTTTGAAGAGATTAAAGAAGATAAATAAATTACTTGAAAATATTTATATTTATCTTTTTTATATCAAACTAATTTGTCTCACTAATAAACTGATATACAATCAAATAATATATGACATATGCTATAATTAACTAACTTATTTATCTTATTTAATCTCTCCAAAAAAAATTAATTAGGTCTTATATCAAGATAATGAGGAAGTAAAAGCTATCCCCTCCATTTCTTTGGTACCAAAGACAATCCTAAAAGTATCAATAAAAGTTTATGCTAAATATCCTTCGATCAAGCGTCATGCCTGCCCTCCAAATTTTAAAAAATTAATTAAATTTATTACAAAAAATTAATTTGGATATCCTTATAATTTATCTTCACTTTAAACTAAGATGTTGTAGTTTATTTTGTTTAGAGTGAGTCATTATATGATTTTTCATGAACACTGTATAGATAAGAAATGACTCGAACAAAAATGAACTCGCTCCACTTTAAGGTGGGAAAAAAAATAACATTTGAACTTCAAAATTCTAAATCAGTCTTATTGCCAAAAAGAATATAGGGATTAACTATAAGAGTATAATAATTAATAATTTATTTTAATAGAAAATCAGTTATTTAGGATTTTGAAATTCAAATGGTATTTTTTCCCCCCTTAAATTTAATAATTTAAATTTCTCGTTTTTAAAAAATAAAAATTAATGTGTACTTTTAAATTTTGAACAACTTAATATGTGCTGATCCTCTCTTTATCAACATTTGATTTGTACAATTTAATAAATTTAAAATTATAGGAAAAAGAACAAAGAGAGAATAATAGTCACTGTGCACTTGTCTGCTTGTCTGTTTTTCCAAGCCCAATTGTTAAGAAACTAAGCCACATCTTTGTCTTTTGATCAAAATTTGATTCTTCTAATAAACATGGAATATTATTTTCTTTATAGCACTCCATCTAGAGCCGGGAATACTGGCCGGCCCGGCTTTACAGGGCCGGCCCTTCACGAGCTCAGGCCTAAACGGGCCGGCCCGTTTAAGCTCATTTGCTAAAAAAGTACAATATTTTTTTAGGCCCTCGGCCCTACAAGGTTGGCCCTTCACGGGCTCGGGCTTAAACTCATTTTAATTTAAAAAAATTTCTTTTTCAAGTTTTACAATTTATTTATTATTTTGCTTTAAATTGAGATACATTATTTTTAAAACTCATAAATTTTTAGTTAAAATAATCATCTAATGTCCAAATTATCCTATTTTTTAAAGTTTAAATTAATAAATCATTGTAGAAAATAAAATAAATCAAACCAATTAATAAGTGTTTGCTTGTTATTAATACTCTATTAGGTACTTAGGTGTCTCCCATATTGATAATTTGATATAATGATATTATATTTATTAATTTATTTTAAAAAAATATTAAACGGGCCTAAAAGGGCCGGCCCTCAGGGCTGCAGGGCCCGCCCTTTTAGGCCCGCTTTCCTTTTTAGCCTCTAAATTATAAGCTCGGCCCTTGAAGGACTCGGGCCTAAACAGGCTCGGCCCGACGGGCTCGGCCCGAATTCCTGGCTCTAACTCCATCTCATTTTTAATATAAAAACATATTTATCTAATTTGATTAGATTAAAAAAATTAGTTAATATGACATATATTTTCTAAAACACCCTAATATCTTCCTTAATCTTCTCATTCCTTCTCATTCTTGATTATTGCTGGAGGAATATAATAAGGGTAAATTAGAAAAAGACTGACAAATATAAAAAAAAAAAAATCTTATATTTAATACCAAGATCAACTTTCCAAATATGTGTTATATTAAAGACAAGAGAGAGTATGTGTTTGAATTAACTTATTTTACTTTGTGCTGTATAAAATAAATATATAAGAAAAATTTTATCCAATAAAAGAACTTTCTCAATTGATTCTCTTGATTCCCAAAGAAGCATTTAGCTTATCCATTCATTGTCCACGCCTTTTATATGCAGACTAAAATACAACAATAATTTCAAGATCAAGAGATAGATTCAATCCCTTACTTTGAAAAATAAACAATAAAGATTTTTTTTTAATAATAGACTTGACTATATCATAAATAATACTACCTCTAGTCCTAAATCTAAGGTGTGGTTCTTAGTGTAGATGTTTATAGGGTAATTTACACTTCGAACCATATTCTATGTTTAGTTGTATTACAATAACTAATGAGGGCCATAATCATTAGATTTAACCATTGGGCAACCAAACCTTTGTGGGAAACAAGTCACTACATTAAAATCAAGAATTCAATTTATCCAAAATTAAATATTGACCTCACCACTTCAATGGCCAAGTTGGCAATTTTCTGATTATAACCATGACCGAAGGTATTACAATATTGATCTAAAATTAAAAAGGTGCGAGAACACCATTAAATAGAAAGAGAATCAATTCAAAATAACGATTAGAATGGGAAGCTTTATGATGTATCAAAAAAAAAAAAAAAAAGAATGGGAAGGTTTATGCATTACTTTACAAGGCAATGCCTGACATTGATTTTAAGATCGTCAAGAACAGGTAAAAAAAAAATAGTTACATAATTATTACCAAAAGTCACAAACATAATCAAATGTCTTAACACCAGCCAAAAATTAAATTTCCTCATAACCCTCACTTCAAAAACTTTACCAAGAATTGTAAATTAGGTTTCCCAAAATAAGGGAAACCTCAAGTGAAGTACTGCCAATGTGTATCATTTAGATCAGAGTTCTCCATAGAGACATTTTATGGTATACAATAAATTATGAGTGTGGAAAAAATATCCTAAAATTTGTGTGCTAATCTAGCATGTCCCTTCAATCCTTTCATTGAAGGGCAAAAGATCCCTCACCAAGAATTCAATCTATTCAACCTAGATGATGAATCAAACTTGGCTGAAGTCAATTAACTTAATCATGGCCCTCTAAAAACTTCTCTATCAAAACTGAGAATGCTGCAAAACCAGCACAACCCATGCATGCCGCTTTAGGACCACCTAAGAATCAAACAATACAAGAATGGTAACTGGTAAGATTGAGAAAAAACCAGAACAGAATAATATAATTTGTGTATCTATAGATTTCACTTTCTGGTTTCTTGAATAAGTTTCACCTTGTATTTGTTTCCTTTTGCTTCATTTATTTATTTTTCTCTTTGATGATTTTTCCCCTTTACAACCTCCACTACACTATTCCTCCAGCCACAATTGCAATTACACTTGGATAAAAAACAAATAGAAAACGAAAAACACTAAAGAACTTTCTGAAATATAAGCAAAGGATTAGCTCCAGCACCAGCATAATCTAGAGTTAAATCTTAAACGCTTTACAAGTATAAAGTTCATGTTGACTCTCATGCAAACTTGGCGGTCAAACTCTAAATTCTTTAAATTTGCATGTAGCTTTTATGTTTATGCAAGCTTAGCAAGTTTTTCTGTCCCCACTTATTTGGGCCATTTAAAACCTTACTGCAGCCTAGAAGATTCCAAACAAATGCTACAAATTATCCTATAAAAAGGTGAAGCATGTATCAAAAAAGAAAAAGGTGAAGCAGTGTTAAATTGGAGAAAATAGTCCAAAATTTGCATAAATCCAGTTCCTATAACGTAAAGCTAAAATACAGAAATATAGAAAAATTGTAAACTAGCGATAAAAGACAAGCAGTAACTGCAATTTTTGCAGTTCATTTTTTATTAATATATTTTGTGCTGTTGAGGTTTTATTTATTTATTTTTGTTGTTGTTTTTTTTTTTTTTGCAAGATGTTCCAATATTGAGCATTGACCATCAACTGTGAAGGATCTGTCATTCTTGGTTTTCAACAACTAGTTTTCGCTGGTGATATTTGTTAATGGTCACACTATGTTTTTCCATTTTAAGATGAGTTTGCCCCACTATGGCTGTATGAGTTGCCTCTTCAGGTTGTTAGTGCATTTACATAATAAATACAATTGTTTCAGTGTTTCACATCCATTACCAGGTAACAATATGTACAGTGGACTACTACAATGGACGCCACTGAAACTGCTTGCTACTCAATCAGTTCTTATGATGTGCCTGATCAGGAGTAGCTAATGAAGCTTTATGACTTCCAGGTGCATGGTAAAGGAACAAGGCTGGACAGGTGGAAGCAGGTAAACACAGAAAATGACCAGGGAAACTAACTCTGGCAAATAACAACTATACTGACAGAGGTGGATGAGAGAGAAGGCGTTCTCTTAGAGATGGTCCAAGAGGGAGGTCTGGTAGCATTAGATGGTGTGAAAATTTCTGCAAAGGATTGGAAGAAACCTAACTTTGCATACTGCCAGAACTCTATTTTGCTTTCTGCTTGTCTACCCTTTATTTTCTTGCAGTTTGTTTTCAAAATTTCTTCTGTTTGATCCATTTTCCTGTATTTGGCTTGGCTTTTGAGCTATCGGTTTCATGGTACTTCAGTACTCTTAGACAGGACTGAATAGCTTTGTTTCTTCCTATAAATGCCAATACAGGAAAGGCTTCAGAAGTCATCACCATTGACGAATTGTCCAGTAAATAAGCTCCCTATTTCTTTTTGTATATAATTTTAGATCCTTTGGCATATCTAGTTTTATTCCTACATCCTGAATTGTTGAAGCCATTTTGAAATCCATTACCAGTTTTGGAAGTTAGACTTGCTTAGAACTACAAGACACCTGAAAAATTGCAGAACTAGACTATTAACTATTTTACCGCCTAGAATACACCTAAATTTATTTTTTCCATTAAACCATTTTTTAATTTTCCAAATGTCAAGTAACTATCCCTCTAATCCCTAAGCTCCTATTTGCTCTAATATGTCCTGGATGTTTTTATTACTTGGTGTCTGGCCCAAAAAAGTAAAAGATTATTTAGTTAGACACCACATATGGAAACTGACTAGGTTTAGAAAGCACCACACATGGAAAATGAAAGCAAGAAAGTGAAAACTATAAAAGCAAGTATAATTGGAATTTGGAAGGAGTTACCTTTTGCTGATATTGCACCTCCAGTAACACATCCAGCAACAACAGTATTTGTTGTGTCATGTTTAGCTCGTGCCTGAAAACGATATTATTAAAAAAAAGGAAAGAAAGAAAAAAGAATCTGACAAGTTTAATCTAATAAAAAACCTTCACTCCTAAACTTCATCAGAGTCACACCTTCTCAACAACACATTCGGCTGCTGAGAATATCAAACCCATGACAGCAAATGCTTTGGCTGAACTCCAGCTCCTTCGCCCCATCTGCTTCGCTTGATAAATTAGTTGTTGCCTCCCAGTCATTTCATCCTGCAACACATGGGTGTCCAGGGATCCAAGAAACAAACCCATGAAAAGGCCAAGTCCACCTCCTAAAAACATCACATTAAATCATAAAATAAATATTTGGCCAGAGATATTACAATAACTTTCTATGTCTAGGGTGAAGATGAATGTTGATTAAATCACATCTGGAGCAGAAGAATTCAATTTATATAGAGGTAAAAATATGCTTTGAAATCAAAAAATTGAAGAGTGAGGTTGCTACTGTCATACCCATGACTCCACTTACGACACTACGCACCGCACAATTGTTCCAAATGTCTTGACCACGAATTTCCTCAACTGAGGGCAATCTTATGGGTTGAATCTGAGGTTTCTCAGCTTCTTTAGAGTTTGAAGAACCTCCAGATTCATTTCCCGAATTATCAGCCATTAATATGGCTCAGAACCAAAATATACAAGTGTTAACTGAAATCCCCTGCAAAAACAGAGCGTTTGGAAAAATGAGAATTCGTAAAAGGAGGTTAGGCACAGTCACTTCATTTTCCACTACCCAAACGGTACTCAAGCACAATGAAGGAAAGAAATACCAAATAAACAGGTTAATCTCAAGGTTCATCAATTTCCCCATCAATTATGAAGAAGTTTTCGCAATGAATAACTTGATTCCTATGAAAGTGTCACAACAATGAATAGGTGTTTCATAAGCTCCTAGAAAGGAATAACTTTCCTTTTCACTTGATCTTCTCTTCAACTCTCATTCCCTCCTATCAGACGTAGCCTTAACTTCTAAGAAATGTCTTCCCAAAACAGAAGCATGTAAACTTAATACTTGGGCACTCACTGAAACAAGCTTATAAGATTCTTAGCGAAACCAGTAGAAAAGATTCAAAACACCGAGATCCTTGAGTTCAATATATTGTGCACAAACAAGCAAACAAAACCAAATTCCATAAACACAAAAGTTTCCTTCACATTGTTCTTACTTGTTACCGTTGATCTTAAACCAAGACTTCAGGTCGTCGACGACGACGACGACGCACTGCAGGGGCTCGGCAAACGGTGTCCAGCTAGGGTTGACAGGAAATTTGGGGAGAAGAAGAGAGCGTCGAACGGTCGAAACTGGAAACCTCGAAGGAAAATTAGAATTAGCAGATACTTACAGTTAATAATATAAGACCCTAATGAAAAGATTCATCTACAGACTAAATATTGTATTAAAATTTGTTGGGTAGTTATTATTTGGCTAAATTATACAAACTCCCGAATTTTAGTAGGATAGTTATATATAATCCTATGATATTTTGATGTTTAAATATAACCCTTATAAACTTTGGTCTTTTTATTTTAGACCCCCTATCATTAACACACTGTTATCTTTTTTATGAAATTTGCTATGTTAGATTAATAGAAGACATCTCATCACATCTTACGTGGCATCCTATTAAGTTAATAGTAATATAAAATCTCCCTGAACATTAGTCTAGTTGCATATAACCCCCTCAACATTTTAAACTTTAAATTTAACCCCCTGAAGTTTTATTTTTTTAACATTAAACCTCTGCCTTTGTTTTTTTATCTAATTCTTATCAGAGCGAGCTCATTACTTCTAAATGATCTTATCGGCTTCTTCATACATTAAAATAACATTTTTATAATTTTATTGTCTTAATTTAAAATGTTAATAAATTCATTAATTTTTGTTTGCTATGTATCATTTGCTAATTAAAATAGTATTTGTTGCATGGAGAAAAATAGAAGAAAATAATATTTCAAAGTTCACATTAATAAGAAGCATAAGGATAGAATGAAATTCAACCTCTAATTCAACCAAAAAACAATTGCTAATGAAAGATAACCGTGAATGTTTAAATATAAAAGTAATATTTAAATGGTTGCATTGATAATGAGGTCGGTTATTCTGCATAACAAGGGACTTCATTCTTCTTCATGGCATGGATGATGTAATATCCTAAATTTTGGGATTGGAGGCTAGTGAATAAGCCTGAAATAAGTGGATTGTCAAGCCCCGGTTTAGCAGGAGCCCCAAATTTATTCTCTAATGTTTTTTATATCTTTGGGGTATTAAAGAAAGTGAAATGGTTAATTTTGAAGAATGTGATTATGCTTCTATTGAAATTTCCCGCGAGGCAGTGAGATTGTCTTGGGATTTTGGATGATCAAATGATGTCCAAAAATTATGAAATTTTACAGGGTGAAAGTAGACATCCAGGGCTTTAATTTGATAGGTATTATATTATAAGTCATTTTGACTAGTGGATTGAGAGTTATGAATTTTTGAAGTTAACTCAGAAAATCTGGAAAGTCTATAGAGCAGCGGTCAAAGAAATAAAATATGGGAATGATATACTTCCAACTGGCTAAAGTTTATATTTTTCCTTGAAACTAGACTCAATAAGGGTTCCATAACCTTTGAAAATCACTCCAAAATGATATCTACAAATTTAGTTATGATTTTTCAAAGTTAGGGCAAAAAATCTGCCAGAATTGGCATTATTCCGAAAATTGAAAATAATATGTGTTAGTGATTGTGTAAATTATGGAATTAAAAATGCCAAGTGTCATTATCATATGAAGAGGGGAGTAGGTTATGATTTATGAAGATAAGCACATGTCCAATTGTATTAAAATAATGCTACATGAACATAGCAATCATGATTGATGATGGTAAGGATTATCTTGAGTGTAAGGGTGGAATTTGCTTGAGTGTAAGGCTGGACTAACTTGAGTGCATGGTTGAGTGCATAGTGTTTTAGTTGGAAGAAAACTCATTTGGTTAGAAGACCAAGAGGGAGGAAGTTAGTTCAAAACCAATTGGAAGCCTAATGGAGTAAGTATGACATAATGTAAAGGAGGTGTGGGTTGTGACAAGTGTCACCATTATATGCCTTGATGAAATCAAATGGTGTAGGATGAAAAGAGATTTTATGAAGCCATACTCCACCACCCCTCTTGTCATCTCACGTCAAGTAAGAGGGGAAAAAGATTAGTTGAAGTGCAATTGAACATAAGACCATAATGTATGTACACAAAAGTCAAGGAGTTGGTAACTTTGGAATTGAAATAATCATGTAATCCAAACTAAAATGAGAGAGATATTCTTAAGCTCCTGGTTCATCTTTCTCCACCCACTTTCACGCCTAAACACAAGAGAAAGAGAGAGAAAGTGTCTTGGAGTCTTGAGAGCACAAGGGAGCTTGAAGAAGCAAAATCAAAGGTAAGGGTTGTGAAATTCACATGTTCTTGCCTCTAAATTCATGAGGAACTCTTTCTATCCTCTAATCCTTCTTGAAATATACATATAGCAAGAGGAAAATCAAGGGAAACAAGGAGAGAAGGAGGAATCAAAGGTAAACTCATAAACCTTACTTTCTTAGTTGAATTCAAGGTTGTGTTGTTGTTGTGATTGGATTATTGGCATGTATTGGTTGAGTTTGTAAATTTAGAAAGTCCTAACCCTAAGAGGTTATATTGCCCAAATTTCTTTGAATCATGGTTAAAAAGTGTTTAAATGAGTTAATAAAGGATTAGAAGTGGAAAAGTACAAGCTTTGGAAGTTAAAACACAAAAACTCCTTTTTTTCCTTTTCCTTGAGAAACTTTCGGCCAGCACTATTCTAGGGGATAGGAGCTGGATTTTCATGAAATAGATGGTTCCATTAGATTCAGTGGGCAAAAATAGGTGGAGTTACAATTGGTCACTTTTTCGGAAAAGGTCAGAAAAGTGTAATTACGAAAATGCCCCTAAAACCCTAAACCGGGCTGTCAAGGGTGTTTTCATAATTTGACAATGAATTTGGCAATTTTGAGCCCAGATATGGATTCCTTGGATGAAAATTTGTTAGGATAGCCTTAGTCAAAATTTTGGAAAAAGTACGATTGGACCGGGTAAGGTGGGACCAGATCAGGTTCCCGGGGGCATTTTGGTCATTTTTTAATATAGACTCATATAACCCCAAGAAATACTATGGAAGTTTCTAAACTGTACATTTGACGTTTTAGGACAGAGTAGAGAGCCCGAGGGATTGGCACGCAAATTGAGGCACGTTATTCAAGGATCAGGGAAGGGCGATTAGGGTAGGGAACTTACCTCTCCTGCATGTATTTGATATTTGTGCTGGTGTATTGATGCATGTTATTGCTTTACTTGATTATGTGAAACGTATATGAATAATTGAAGCTTTGTTTCTGTTTAAGCTATGGTCATACGTATGTTGTTTGAAATATTGAGCACGCAGATATGTCATTGTCTGAACATGAGTTATGTAATGCAAGCATGTCATGCATTAAGCACTTATCTTACATGCATATTTGTATTATTTTCCTACTGAGATTCTCTCGAATCTCACCCTCCCCTACCAATAATTTAGACAGGTGAAGACAGAAGCTATGCTAAGAGTAGCATAGAGAACCGTATGAAGGGAATGTTGTGGTAGAACAAAGACTGGAAGATGTCTCCGTTTTCCTTGGGACGGGTTTAGACACCCACGTAGTGCTGTAAGACTATATTAATTGTAACTATCAAGTACGAACCCCTATAGGGAATTTTTGTAATCATGCACATAATATCAGTATATTTATACTATTCCTGTGTTGCCCACCGAACTGCTTATCATTTTTCGTAAATACTCTGAAATAGGTGAAAATAAGATAAGGGTGTGACAGACAAGCTAGAGCCTTGAGTATTAAGAGGCTGACTAACCTGCATTAATAATAAAAGAAGAGTTATTATTCTACTTAGCATATGTGTAGAGTAAATTAAATTTTAAAATTAAGGAATATACAAGTGCCTGTTTTGTTTGACCTGATGCAATATTCTCCTCCTCCTCCTTCTTATACACTTTTCTGTTTGGATTAGGAGGAGCCTTACAACCCCGCGCATTGTGACCCATTTTCCTACAATTATCACACCTCATGGTAGCCCCCTTTTTACTTATCTTTGATGGGTTTTGTTGCTCATCTAAAGCCTTCTTCCTTTCCTTTTTGGGCCTACCAGGTCACCTATTATACTCCAGTGGTTGCAAGGGAACCATTGTAGATTGTGGCCAATGTTCTTCACTCGGCACTGCACTTATTACTAAGGTATAAGCTCTTATGAGTGAATCTTTACTATAATATGCAGAAACATAGTTTTCAGGTATACCTCTGATTTGATAAATTGTAGCGATGGCATATCCACAGGAATACCAGTCAAATCCCAAGCCTTACATAGACAAGTCATCGTCTTAAGATCTACCACCGCCCTCTTCCATGTACTATGCAGCTCAAACCTCCCATCACCTGTTGTGTGTGGAGTCATTCTTTGCTCTTTGAAGCTTATCGATGATTCTAGGGCATATTACATTTTGAGATTTCTCTATGTCCTCTCTCTTTGCAACTATCCTCTTTATTAGCATTCTTCTAATTATTTCACACATTGTGATGATTGGTTTATCCCTTGCAACCAATATAAAAGAGTTGAATGTATCTACAATGTTGTTTTGTATAATGTCGCATTTAGGGTCATATTAATCTAACTAGTTAGCAGCGCTAAGGTCAAGCTCCTTTAGTCATTTCATGTGATGGTTAAATTCTTGTTTTGTTGTTGCCTTACATGCATTCCAAAGCTCATCTTTCAAATTCTTTCCCTTATATCTGAGCTTGAAATTAGCACATAAATTCCTAACACAAAACCTATGCTCACATTCCATCACTTTGAGAACCTCTTACAACCCCTACAATTTAATTAAATATATTATAAAAATTGAATAATCAATTGATATACTATTAAAAAATAGAAATACAATAAATATAAACACTATACCTTTTACATGTCTGACATCACAACCCAGCCTTTATCTTTGCGTGAAATCAAAACAAAAGAATTGTAAAAATCAAATAAAGAAAAAGACCCATGAAATGACAAACAAGAAAGAGAGTGCAAAACTAAAGTGAAAAAAAGACAAGAACATCATAAAAAGGATAAGAATAGTTGTAATATCCTGGATTGTGACCAAGGATTAGCAACTTCACAGTAATGTAATTAATATTAATTGAGCACTTTTGAAGTATATATCGTGCATTGTGCTAATCAGGGGTAAAATAGTAAATTTACCGATCGACTGGTAAGTTACTGGAGAGGAAACCCCTTGGTAATCATGATCAATGGCTGGGATTGAAAGAACAAGGGGTGGAATCTTGTGTGGATGAGTTCATATGCACTCATAGGAGGAAGGATGAGATGTTGCCATGTGTCCAAATGAGAGCCATTGGATGAGTCAAAATTTTCAAGCTCTACCTCTCTCCCTCTCAAGTCGGCTGTGTGTGTGTGTGAGCATTGAACTATGAGTCATTGATCAATATCTCTCATCTCTCTCCATTCTCTCCATTTTCGCTGAAGTTAGGCAAGAAAGAGAAAGAAGAAGGCTTAAAGAAAGGTGAGAAGTTGTCCATGAATGCTCAATTTACTTTCATTAATGTTGTTCATGAGGTTGAGGGCTATATTCCTATGGTTTCAGAATTTTGGTTGATGAAGTTTGAGAACTTGTGGAAATTTGGAAGTTGAAGAGTTGAAGAATTGGCTCTAGGAAGAAGAAGAGGTAAGAATTAGAAGCATTTTGGTATAGTTGTTTTGATCATTGGTTGAGTCTTGAGGACTTTGGAATTTGCCCTGATTTTTGATAAATTTTGAAAAGCATGATTTGGTTAGTGTTTAGTGTGGAAATTAGTGTCATAGAGTGTCTTTGTGTATTTGGAATTGGCTTGGAATTTTGGGTTGGAATGGATTGCAATGTGTGTATTGATTGGAGATGTTAAGGTGACATGTGGTGATTGTGGTAGAACATGCTCATGGATAATGAATATGGTCATTTTGATGGCTCCAATGTGTTCCTTGAGCCAAATTGTGTGAAAATAGTATGTGATTTGAAATTAGGGACCATTGGAAACCAATTGGCAAAATCTGGAAAATCTGTCCAATGTAAGTCTGTTATGGGTAGTCAGATGGTGTGGACGTTTTGACTGGGCAAAGGATGTTGAAAAATTATGAAACTTTCCAGTCTTAAAGTTCACATCTCAAGCTTCAAAATGGACATAAATTTTGTGTCATTTCGCTTTTTGAGCTGGGAGTTTGAACTGTCCAAAGTTTGGCATCAAAGCTGGAACCTGTTTTGGTACAATGTTAGGTTTTTGGTAAATCTGGACTTTTGTGGTGATTTCTAGTTATGGCCAATATTTTTCCTTGAAAGAGGACTTAAATAGCTTTCATTTGGCTTTGGAATCACCCCATTTCGATTTTTCCTGAATTAGTTATGATTTTTGGAAGTTCAGCCAGAAACTGGATTTTCTTGGGCCGCAACCCAAATGTTTCTGTGCGTCTCTAGACAGCCTTGGGCCGCAGTCCAAATGTTTCTGGGTAGTTTTGGGCCACAGCCCAAGGATTGTGGGCCGCGGCCCACCCCCAAAAATATGTGTTTTGCACTTTTAAAGGTGATTTTTGGTATAGCCTTTCCCAACCCTTTAGGCATATGTTTAGGCCTAAAATAGTCACCTAAAGAGTTCAAATGATAACCAACTTAAAGTATTATAGAGAAAAGAACTTGGAAAAGAGATTGACGGGTTGTCCCTAATTTGGTTTACAGGATTTGATATTTGCCGTCCTCGTGAGCCCGCAGTGCCAAGAAACGTCGGGAAAGGATCAGGTAGTGACTCTCTCTCTCTTATACTATGTATAATGCTCTGTATGTGTGTGTTATCACTGTTCTGTGATGAATCTTTGATGCTGCTGTGATTACAGCTGGTGATAGCTGTCGTTTACAGCGCAAGCTGTCGTTTACAGCGTAAGCTGTCGTTATTGTGAATACAGCGTAAGCTGTCGTGATTATTATTACAGCGAGAACTGTCGTATTGTGCATACAGCCGTGAGTGCTGTCGTTTGTGGTGAAAACCATGTATCTTTGAGATTGCTGCTGCTGTTGCTGTTTGTGATTTATATACATGCTTTGTGTTATGCATTGTGTGAGTGGTTTGTTACTACTGAGATTCGCTCGAATCTCATTCTTTCCTATGACTAACATTTCAGATAGGGCATGTGGCTCAAAGGAGAAGCGGCCAACCCGAAGCACTTAGGATCTTTAGTGATACTAGGGATTTTTGAGATGTTGGTTATCTATTTTGCACTCGGGATTACTGTATATTTTGAATTAGGAATATTACCTTCAGTTTTGGTTGTGTAATTCCCTAGTGGATACTTATAAACCTCAGATTATATGTATAGAACCCAGGAGTTGCCGAGGATTTGGTTATACACTCTGATATGATTGAATGTATATTAACTACACAGGTAATTATATTCGAATGTTGAAATTGAGTCCAGGATGGGAAAAAGAGTTTTGAAAGTTTTGCGAAAATTGTACTGTGAGACTGAAAGTTTAAAACGAGGTTAAAAGCGAGGTTAAAGCATCCAATGGTCTCTAATCCGAATTAAATATGCATTATTGAATTATAATTACGTGTTTAAAAGTAGGGGGTTACAATAGTATTTATCAAAGTACCTTTTTTTATTTGCTAATCACCCAAAGCTTCTAACTAGCCTGCGTGTAGGTTTGACCAACTGAGATCCAAAAAGAAATTTCACTCCGTGCATCTACAGCGACAGTAGTAATTGAGGGTTTTCTAAGAATTGGAATAAGAGGTGTGCATAGCGACGACAATGAGAAAGGAGGCAACTAAGGGCCTGTTTGGTTGGAGGGGAGGGGATAGGAAGGGATGAACAATGACCCCCTCCCCTTGTTTGGTATAAAAGTAGGAGGGGAGGGGCCCCAAAAAAGGGGTTCCAAATCCCTCCCACCCCCTCAAATTGGTTCCCTCCAAATTGGGGATTTTTGGAGGGAGCCAAAAATTTGAGAATATTTTGCCCCATGATCTTTTCATATTCCCAATTATACCCTGTGAGTCGAAAATAAAAATATAACTTCGTTCTATGATCTCAGTGTTTCCTGTCTCATGTCTCAGCTTAGCTATAATATCCCAATTTTTGATTATGGGTTAATCATGATTATTGTGGATAATTATACATTAAATTGGAATTATTATGTATTTTATGGCAATATTAATTAATATGTCATAATTAGTGAAAAATTGGAAGAATGGAAATATTGGCCATAAATTGGTAATTAATGGGGAAATTAATTGCTAACTAAGAGAAAATGGGATGTGTGATTAAATGGCTAATGGAAAGATTAGATAAGTTAATTGGTGACTTATTTGGTGTATATGTGTGTGGTATTTAAGATCAAGGGTTGAGATTCATTGCACATGGGTCAGAATCCAGTGTATTAAGCTTGTGTGAGCTCATTGTGGGAATGAATGAGATGTTGACAAGTGGCATTGTGGGAGTTGTTGGATGAAATCACAAGAGGACAAAAGTTCACTTTTTCCTCTCTCCTCTCTCTCCTATTCGGTGGAAGTGTGTATGGAAGGGGAAGGGAGGCTTGCTCATCACAATCATTTCATCTCATCATTTTCTCTCTCTTCTCTCTCTCTCTCTCTATTTTGCTGAATCAAGGAAGAAAGGAAGAAGGAAAAGCTGAATTTTGGGTAAGTAGATGCCCTCCATTGCTCAAACACCATTCATAAATGTTGATCCTTGAGTGATAAGCTTCATTTTGGTGGTTGTAGCTTGTCCATTGGTTGTGGTTGTGATCACACGAAAATTTGGAAGGTGGTGAATCAAGAACTCTCTTTGGAGAAGTTGATAAGGTGAGTGAAACCAATCGATCTATCTAAGTTTCATACCATTTGAAATAGTTTGTAATTTCTGGAAATTTGGCTTGAATCCAAAAAAATGAGTGTCACTATTCATTTGATATGTTTTTGGCATGAGAATGGTATTTTGGAATGGGTTTAGGATAGATAGATTGATTGGAGGTTGAATTGTTAAGTTTAGTGATTTTGGGAAAATTTATGATTTTTGTTGATTCAAACCAAAGCATGATAATGGAGTTGGATTTTGGTCATTTTAAGGATTCCATTGAATTCCTTGGGTGTTTTTGTGTGGGAGTAACTTTGGTTTGGTATTTGGGTTCATTTGGATCACTTGGTATAAATTCTGGAATTTGCTTTCATACCTTCTACATTTTCTGGTTTCTGATAATCATGCTTGAGTGAGAGTGAGTGTGCTTGAGTGAGGGAAGAACATCACTCGAGTGAGGGATTTTGTGCTCGAGTGTTCCTCTTCTTTGAAAATTTTTGTGCTCTCGGGCAAGCACTTTTTGTCTTCACTTTCTTGTGCTTGAGGTGATGTCCGTACAGTGCTAGAGTGATCCTTTTCTTTGAAAATTTTTGTGCTCGAGTGAGGGCTTTTGTGCTCCAGTGAGACCATTTTCACTCGAGGTGCAGCAGTGAAAAATCAGTTTTTGTGCTTCCAAAAGGGGATCTTTGGGGTAGTTCTTCCAACCCTTTAGAAGTTTTGTTAGGGGTATTTAATGACTCCAAAAGAGCAATAATGATAACCAATTAAGTATTATGAAGTGAATTAAGTCTTGGAATAGAGTATAACTCTTGGTCCCTAATTATGAATATAGGATTTGACATTTGCCCTACTCGGGAGAGACCGGCGCTAGGACACGCACGGAAGAATCAAGGTAGTGACTTTTCTCTCATATTTTGTATGATGTATTGGTATGCATAACTTATCATTGAACTTGTGAACTGTGTAGCATGGTCCATTATGGCGTGAGCACTTCAGCGGGAGCCGTATAAGGAGTGACAATGGTCATCTCTAGGTCGGCCGTTGAACTGCCGTCGTAATCGACATGGATCTTTGTGAATCCGACCCGTGGGGCGGCGTCTGTGAAACCAGCTGTGGGCTGTGTGTATCTTGCTTGTATGGCTTGCGTTATGAAATGCTTTATATGGATCCCAGCTGTGGTGAATTATATTGTGTGGATTGTTGTGATGCAATACAGCGTGATCAATCGTCAGGGATGACATGTGTCATACTAACCATTGCCGTTGAACTGCCGTTGTAGTTGCTTGTATGGATAATGATTTGATTTCATGCCTTACTATTGTACATTATATGATTGATTTGACACTACGGGGATTCTTTAGAATCTCACTCTCCCAAAATTAAACATTTTAGACAGGGCTGAAGGATCGAAAGGCAAACAGGTGACGAAGAGAGGGTAGAGCTCCGTGTTAGGAGTTCCTTTTTGGTTTTGGTTATCATTGTATATTATTGGATAATTGGTGGGATGTATATGTATATTTTGGGAATTGTGATGTAGTTTTGTGTAATCCCCAAGTAAAGGATATGAATTATGGGCTTTATGCCTTTGTGTAAACCCTTATTAAATGAATGGAACCCGAGTGAGTCGGAAATTTACTTACACTCTAATATTTGTAAATGGAATCCACCTATACAGGCCACTTAAGTGTTGAAAGATGAATATGAGGCTGCTGTGATAAGGTTTTATAAAAGTTTTGAAAACCCTGATTTTGGGAAGTTTACTTTGCATAAGTTCCGTATCATCTTACAGTCTCTAATTCAAACTTAATTACATGTTTATGAATGTAAATCTTGGCCTAGGGTGGGAAGGGGGTTACATTAGCTCTCATGGTCTCTTCCTCCATCGCCTCGCTTAGCTGTGTAGTGTCGTCTAGCTCAAGTGACATCGTCTTCCTCTGTCGTCTCGCTCAGCTGTGTTGCGTCGTCTTCCTTGGCTCTATCAGGTTTTTTTTTCCTGATTTTGGCTGTCAGTTTCCTCGGTTGGGTAGGTGTTTTCTGAATCTGATTTGCTCATTAATTTCTTCATCGGTTTCTCCTTTATTTTCTCTGTACAAGATAAATGCCACTGTCAATTTCCTCGATTTCTCCTTTATTTTCGACGGCCAGGTTTTTTCGGTGACAGATTGTTGCACTATGTTCAACCTGTTTCAAGAATAATTCCATAGATTTCACTTTGTTTGAATATTGTTAGGGGCTTGTATTGTTGCATTTTTTCTGGGTTATTTCTATATTGTATAGGTTATTTCTGGTAAGGGTTCATTTTTCTTGGTTCGTTACTGTAATGTTGCGTTATTAATCTCATTTCCATTCTTTATGTTGCTTGCTTGTAGATATTAGATTGCTATTGGAACAGAGGTAAGCTTTCTTCTATATTTAGTTGTCGGTGTAAGGCTAGTACTTAAACTATTTTTGCTGATAAGTTATTAATAGTCAAAATGGGGTGAAAGAGCATAGAGGATTCGAGCTCTCCATAATGCTTGTTATTCTTGGATTGTGCTTTTTCTATCTCTTTTACTATTTTGTATGCTTTTGAATGCTTTTTCTACCAATAGCATATTTGACACTATATGATAGGTTTCCCATGCTCAAAACTAATATTAAGATTCTGTAAAGCACAAGAAAAAGTTTGAAGATTCTGCAAGTCTCTGTCTTAGCTTTGTTTGGTAATATTTTTTTCATTTTGAGATTATAGTTATTGATATGCATTTTCATTTACTTTGTTAGATGGAATTGGAAACTCAATTACTTTCTACTACTGCATTAGTGGCTTGAGTTGCGACAAAGAGCGATAGCTTTGCTTATGTGTGTTTTGGCTCAAGTAGGTGCCAATGAAATGTGTGCTAGAAGAATAAGTTATAGTTTGAGTGGCAAAATAGAAAGGGTGCATGATGAAATAATGAATAGAATAAGTAGTTGTCTGTCTAGTCGAAATATAATTAGAATGACACCTAGAGCATTCTTAGAATTATGTGGTATGTTAGAAAGAGACTGTGGTCTGCAACCTACACGTTGGTCAAGTGTGGAAGAACAAGTTGCAAAAACTCTTTATATATTAACACATAGTGCGAAAAATCCTAAAGTCAATTTTTGGTTTAGGCATTTTGGAGAGATAGTTAGTTGTCATTTTCATACAATTTTGGCAACCATCATTGAGTTAGAAGAAAAATTTGTTGTCCAACCTGATGGGTCTAGAATTCCCCCAGAAATTCAAAATGAACATAAGTTCTTTCCATATTTTAAGAATTGTATTGGTGTTATAGATGGAACACATATACGTGTGAAGGTGTCTTCTTTAGATGCTTCTCATTATCATGGTAGGAAGGAATCCCCCACACAGAATGTGTTAGTGGCATGTACATTTGACCTGAAGTTCACTTATGTGCCCCTTGGTTGGGAAGGCACTGCATCTAACTCAAGGATCATTAAAAATGCATTAACAAGGGAAGATAGGCTTAACATTCCTGAAGGTAAATATTTAACCAATTTTGATGAAGTTTACATTCAATTGGTATTCAAAACCCTCTATAGTAATTATTTTCATGTATTATAGGTAAATATTACCTTGTGGATGATGGATTTATGTTAACAAGAGGGCTTCTAACACCTTACCGAGGAGTCCACTACCATTTGAAAGAGTATTCACAGAGAAATCCACCCATAAACTATAAGGAGTTATTTAACCTTCGCCATGCAAAGTTGCATAATGTCATTGAATGAGCTTTTGGTGTTTTGAAGAAAAGATTTGTAATTGTATCTAATGCAACTGAACTTACATATGGCATAAAAGTTCAAAAAATGATAATATATGCATGTGCCATTCTTCATAACTTCCTCATAAGTGTTGACCCTGTTGAAGATTTGTTAAAAGAAGGTGACATGGACTTCCGTCAACAAAATAAATCAAATGATGATAATCATGCTCCAAGTAGTGACAATAATGAGGCTGCTCGAGGTGATCTTATTAGAGAAAATATAGCAACTCAGATGTAGACAAACTATCAGAATAATGTGGTTGCTCTTGAGGATGACTTTGATGATGATGTTGAGGGTTGAATGTTGTTTTCCTATGTTACATATGGACATTGTTATGTACTCTTATTAGACATGAGTTTAAGACATGATTTTTGTTGTATTAAATTTTTCCAGATATGATGTTGAGGGCATAAATTGTTCTATTTAGTCTATGAATTTCAATTGCATAATTTGTGTTTATTGTATTATTTGTGTAGTTTGATTTGCAGTTATTATATATACTATTATGCGATAGGATGGCACCAAACAATGGTAAGGAGGGAGTTAACTGGTCACGACTCATGGATGATGCCCTTATTGTTGCTTTTATGATTGAGTAGTACAATGAGGGCTGCAAAATTCATGGATCTTTTACAAATCAAGCTTATAACAACATTGTCAAGTATCTAAGTGCTTTGTTTGGTAAACACATTGACAAGGATAAAGTGAAGAACTAATGGAAAACTATGAAGAAAAATTTTTATGATCTACATGATATTTTTAAACATACGAGTGAGTTTGCTTGGAACCTAGCAACTTAGATGTGAGAAGCTGAACCTGAAGTTTGAGATGCACTCATTGAGGTTAATTTACTATTACTTGTTATGTTTTTTTTTAAAGTGATCTCTTCTGTTCTGTTTCTACACTGAAATTGGTTTCAGTTTCTACACTGAAATTGTATATTGTTTCACTGAAATTCTGTTATGTTTTCTGTTCAAGTGGCAGATTTCATAGGCTGATTTGTATATTGTAAGAGGTTGATTTGTTTTCTGTTATATCTTTGTATTATGTTCTGATTCTCGAGACTGATATGTTTTCTGTTTTGTATTTTGTTTATATTTCATTTTTGTATTATGTATATACTATTCTGTTTCAATTTCTATACATATTTGATATCCCCATTGCTTTTATACTGATTTGTTATTGCATTATTTTACCAGGCTAAACCTAAAGCAGCTCTATGAAGAAATACTGCTATTCTGAATTATGAAAAGATAATACTACTATACAGAGTAGACTGAGCTAAGGGTGATGAGGGGGAAACAATGCGGGAATGGAGGAAGAGGCATCGATCTACAACAAAGGTCACTGAAAGTATTCATGAAATTGATAACTTAGTTTCACAAGGTGGCTTCTTATTAAACAATGCTGATATGTTTGCTAATAACTCACTCGAGCAAGG
Organism: Inga laurina; assembly: GCA_963855925.1. NCBI lineage: Eukaryota > Viridiplantae > Streptophyta > Magnoliopsida > Fabales > Fabaceae > Inga > Inga laurina. The sequence continues at coordinate 43,896,258 of OY979707.1, read as the reverse complement.
AGTATCATCTGAAGAAGATCATTCAGCTCATGCTTATAGTGCTTCCAGTAAGAAGCCAAAGAGGGCACCTAAAGAGCATGAAAATAATTTTAAGGAAATGACTGGGATAATGTCTGCAATGGTTGCATCACTTGAGAAAGGGAATGATGCAATCATGCAAGCAAATTTTGTTCTTCTAAAAGCTAGCAACAACAAGAGGGAAGTATCCCAATTGTCTGGTGAAAAACTATGCAAGATGCTTCAAGAACGTGGCTGTGATGTTGCAAAAATATCAAAAATTTATTGTTTGCTTATGAATGAAGATGAAAAGCTTAGGACTGCAGTACAATCACTAGCCTCAATAAGGAAGGAAGTGATAATGGAGATGTTCTATAGTTCTCAATAGATGGTCTGTTGGCTATTTATTATAGTGACTTTTGATAACTTTTTGGATGCTTTGTCATATGCTCTATATATGGTATTTAGATATGTGTTGATGACTTGTCATGGGTAGATATTAAATCATCCACCCCTTCTTTTGGAATTGATCTTTGTTGATAGGATGTAAAGCAAGTCATATGTATAATAGATTTCATATTGTACCTTATTGCTAAACACTGGATGTTGGTTATCAATGTAACTGATTTTAGCTGGATTTTGGTTATCAATATACTCCCTCCGGTCCTAATTATAAAACAAAGTTGACTTTTTTGGAGAAATTAAGGAAGCCAATTAAATTACTTTAGAGTATTTATATTTTTATTTTTTTCTTCAAACTAATTAATTTGACTAATAAACTAATATATAATCTAAGGATACTAAAAATATAAACACTCTAAAGTAATTTAATTGGCTTCCTTAATTTCTCCAAAAAAATCAACTTTGTCTTATAATTAGGACCGGAGGGAGTAATAGATTTCATATTGTACTTTACTGCTGAATACAGAAATATTTTTTCTGGGCACCAAATAAGAAATTGCTGCAACATTGTATGGGTACCTTACCTTGTGTGTTGTATGATAGATTTCATATAATTTTTCTGGGTTATGCAATTATCTTGTATGGGCACCAGATAGGAAATTGCTACTACCTTGTGTGTTGTATGCTCAAGTTATACTCAATATGGTGGGTTTATAGGAAATTGCTGCAATTATCTTGCATGACAAGATGGAAGGCATACATGTGCATTATACTTAATAGCTGGACTTAACAATAAAATAGAAGGAATTTTCGATTTAATTTAACATGATAATTGCTAGAATATTTATATAACGAGAAATTAAGTTGGGGGCATTGAAAACTATTTCCATTTTATATCTTCATTTTTTTTTTATAAATTATATAATTTATATTGAGGTGTAAACTAATTTAAATCATTTATATAAAGAAAACAAAATATAAACTAATGTTTAAGGGTAAATGGTAAATTAGATATTATCTCCCCTTCCCTCCTCTCTTAAACCAAACAAATGATCATTAAAAAACCTTTCCCTTCCTCCCTCTCTAACCAAACCAAACAAGGTAATCCTCCATCCTCCCTTTCCATCCCCTCCTATCCATCCCCTCCCTTTAAACCAAACAGGCCCTAAGGGTTTTTTTTAAAGATAAAATGACAGTTTCACGCTTATATAAAACTAATATAATAATTATCAAATTATTTGCTTATGTCGGATGCCATGTAAGATGCCACATAGGATATGATTTGTCTTGTGTTAATCTGATGTGGTAAATTCTGTCAAAAAGATAACTGCGTTTTAACAGCAGGGGCTCTGAAATAAAAAAGCCAAAGTTCAGGGGGATTTTTGTATAATTTAACCTTATTATTTCTAATAAAATATAATGTGTTTGTTTGTGATTATTTTTGGACATCTAAAAATATTTATTTATATAAATCGAGAAAAATAATATCTCTTATTTTATGATTCTTCCTAGCAAACAATAACAAGGCATCTTGGGTTGGGTATCTTCCTTCCACGGGGTGGTGGTGGTTGCCTTTGATGTATTGGACTGTCTCAAAAACATAAATAAAAATAAAAAGTAATATCCGTTTGATTTCTTCTAGGGCAAGTAGGAATATTCGTTTTGATTAAATTTTGGTCATCATTCTTATGCTTCATTAATTGGCCATGCCATGGATATATCAATATCTTTTTTTTGCCAATGGATATATCAATATCATCACTAGGAAATCTACAGAGGGCTCCCCAAACACTATGCATTGCAAGTATTATTGCACAGGAAAAAAATATATATGTGGTGGTAGGAAAATAAATATGGATGAATGCTAAGTAAGAATGCCAAATGGCAATCAATAAAATGTATGTTTTTTTTAGCGGGTGTTTCCATTAACTTATTTTATATGATTTTACGCCATACAAATAAGTGTTATTGTTGTTATTATAATAATAGTAGTAATGATAATAATAATAATAATATATCTATAAATATTTATGAGCATATTCTGTGCTCATAAAAATGGACTAACTAGATTTATTTTGAATGGTTGATATTTAATTTAATCTGATTTAATTTTTATATTTTATATAACTTTTTATTTCAATTTATGTAAAATTAATAGTAAAGGTAACTTTATAACTACCACTTTTCATAAAAAATGAATTTATCATTTCAAAAATTATAAATTAAAAATCTTAAATTTGAAATGAGCACTTGGTCCTGTGATGAGCATTAAATGCAAACCCTTCATATATAATTTTGTGCCTAAGAAAACAGCATGGTCTGTGTCTAACAAATATTTCTAAGCCTGGACTAACAACGTAACTCACCTTAAAATAGTTTCCCTAACCTCAAATCTTGCATTTTTATGGGAATATAGTCATTAGTTAGTCGAAAAACAACCAAATAATCGGGAATTATATTAGCTTCCAGCCTTAATTATATTAAAATGACAATCTAACCCTCCATAAATAAAAGGGAAAATTCCAGATAACTACAAGGAAAAATACAAAAGGACAGAAAGGTTGGGTGAAAATCAAAAATCCCAAATCAGTTGCTCATGAGGAATCTGGCATTTCATAAGTTTGCAAAATTACCTCCTTACCCTCCTAAAAGACATGAAAAGGAAAAACGTCAGCATAAGTAACATACAGCGTTGTGGCGCCAAAAAGTGACGAAAGACGACGAAAAGCTACGGAAATCAGAGGCAAGCCACGGGTAAGCAAATCTGAGAGAGAAATGATGATTACGCTGTGTTTCTTGAACGTTGATTGAAAAATGTTTGTGGTTTTTGGTTGCGATGTACGTAATCGAAGCGGACGCATTATGGGTAAGGGGGTGTTAGATGATCTGACATAAAAGTAATGGCTTTAAGGTAATGGAACAATTTTGATAGTTGTGCGATGGATTCGATTGCGTTTTGTTGAGTGATTGATGAAGCTTGTGCCATTTTTGTTTACTGTGAGTACTGACGGGATGGGTGTTGAATCAGGGGAAAGGTGGTGTTGCGCTGGATAGTAACGTGGGTGAGGGTGGTGTTATTAGTGAGTATGAAGATGTAAAGACCTATTGACTGGGTGATAATAATAGAGGCAGAGTGACGACATGGGCAGAGTGTTGTTATTTGTGAATATGGAGATGTAAAAGTACATTATGTTGTTGTTAATATGAGATAGAGGGTGATGATTTTTGGGTGTTGTTAACAGTGATTATGGAGATGTTAAAGATCATTATGTTGTTGTTAATAGGACATGCAGGGTAAAGATTTTTGGGTGTTGTTAACAGTGAGGATCGAGATGTTAAAACATATAGTATTGTTGTAAATTGTAGGTGGTAGGTGAGATTATAAAGGGTGGTGTAACTTTAATGTAATTATTTTTTTTTCAGGTAAGCATGCAAAATGACATGTAATGAAGGTTCATCGTCTTTGAAGGAACTATTTTGTTATTTTCATGTTGGAGGCAAATTAGTGTGTAATGATGAAGGTAAAATTCAATATGTTGGAGGTTATGTGAAGGCGAAGTGGCTAAAACAGCTGATAACACTAAAAGATTTGAGGTTGATGATATCATCATGGCTTGGGATTGATTGTAACATGTGTGAGATGAAATATACAGTGAGCTTTGATGAGAAGACACTAATAGATTTAAATGATGATGGTGAAGTGAAGAACTTGTATGACTATAATGAAAGGAGTGGGCATGTGTATATAGCAAAAAAAGGGAATGATAATGTGTCAGATATATCAGTTGAGGCAGACATGTAAGTGTAAAATTTTGTAATATTTATAGTTGTTATTTATGAAGCTCTTGTTGGTTATTAACGAATGCAGTTGTTATTCACTGCAGGGCTGAAGATCTACTGGGACTGTCACAACAAACATCCACTCAGTGTCGAAGCATTGTGGAAAATGATTATGAACTAGTCAATTATGAAAGTGTTGCTGCTTGTTTGACTGCTGAAATTGGTGGAGGATGTAATAGGTTGCCCTGTGGAGTAGAGAGTGCACCTACACCAATGCCGGAGTTGAACTGTACGAAATGGAGGGGATTACTTTCAGGAGTCATGCAGAGTTTTGCACATGCAGAAGCTTTTAAGAAGGCGTTGTACAAGTACAGCATAGCACACAAGTTTGAGTTTGAATTTGTGAGAAATAGCAAGGACAACATTTCAGTTAAATGTAAGATTTTTGGATGTCCTTGGAGGGTAACAGCAAATGCTATTGGTAAGACCAGCCCATTACTACGGGTAACGACATTCAGAGATGAACATTTTCATAATGCGCAAGACAATCTTCAGGTTAGTCATGGTGGAAGATCTAACTTGACATCGTCAATTATAGTTGATGAGGTGAGAAATCACATTGAGAAACGTCCAAATGAAATAAGAAAGACGTTGCAAACAGAATATGGTGTAACTCTTACGTATAAGCAAGCATACCGGGCGAAGGAAAAAGCCATGGAAGACATACAAGGAAGACCTCAAGATTCGTATATGTTGATACCTTGGATTTGTGACCGATTGAAGGAAGCAGATGAGAGGACTGTTACTGAATGGGAAGCAAGCGTGAATAACATATTTGAGCGAGTATTTATTGCATATGGTTGCTGTATTGACGGATTCGTGACTGGTGCTAGACATGTGCTATACATTGATGGCACCCACTTGTCTGGACCATACAAGGGAACGATGCTTTCTGCTTCTGCGTATGATGCGGACAATGAAATGTTGCCCTTTGCAATCGCTATTGTGAAGGGGGAGACATTAGAGGATTGGTCATGGTTTTTACACAAGATAAAAGACATAGTTGGGTCCATTGAATTAACAATCGTGTCTGACCGTCACAATGCAATTAAAGGGGCGGTGAGGACAATTTTTGGGGGGGAAAGACATGCTTATTGTTATAGGCATGTGAAGGAGAATTTTAGTTCAGAATTGCTGAAAGTAAATAGAGGCAAGAGGAAGACTAGTAGGTGTTCAAAGGAAGATGCATTACGGTTGCTTGATAATATTGCATATGCAAGGTTGGATGCCGATTTCAATAAGGCAATGGACTACATGCAAAATTGCTATCCAGAGATGTATGAGTGGCTGAATCAGCAAGGGGATATTGATAAATGGGCATTGAGCAAGTTCCCCTTCCGAAGATGGGATAACATAACTACTAACATTACTGAATCATTTAACGCGTGGATGGTGAAGGAGAGGAAACACAATGTGGCCCAACTTATTCATGAACATCGTGAGAAGGTTGCCAAGAAGATGTATGCATCTAGTATGGCAATGACCAAGTGGAAAAATGGGATAGGCCCCAACATAGAGTCAATGCTGAAGCAAAATGTTGCTCATGCTGAACATATGTCCCCTGAAAATTATGGTAGGGGTAGCCTTTGTGTTCATACAAAATATGGAGCATTAAGTGTTGATCTTTGTTTACGTCTTTGCAGTTGTCAAGTGTGGCAAATGTCGGGGATCCCTTGTGCACATGCTTGTGCAGCCATAAAGCATGTTCATGCCAATGTGTATGAGTACGTTGAAGAATGCTACAAAATCACATCCCAAGAACAGATTTATAGGCGTAGTATGGTTCCTATTGTGACAATCAACAAACCTGACACAAACAACTATATGTTGGACAATTTTGCAGGTCAAACTTTTCTGTTGCCCCCAAGGACCAGCCGACCTTCAGGTAGGCCAAGAACCAAAAGGCGTGAATCGCAATTCCAAAACAAGAAGATATACCACTGTGCAAGTTGCCATGAAGCCGGTCACACTAGAAGGACATGCAAAAATCCAAACCCAGGCTGATATTGGATGAAGTGAAACTGTCAACATGAAGGAGTTGCAATATTATGAAGTGAAACTTTTTGATTATGCTTTTGTAAAGGTGCTGTCAACCCACTCATGGTTTTTTTGGGAGATGGGTTGGTGTCAATTGCGTACTCCAGTAGGTAGTTACTTTAATTAGTGTTTATGTAATCCAATGTTTGTGACAAGGAAACATTATGTACTAGTCCAGAGATAATGTTCCCTTGTCATGAAATATGTCAACGTGTACAAGGGGCAGTGTGTAACTTGTTTTTGGGCTTTATATGGTTTAGAAATGTAATTATGCAGATTGTGATCTGTCAGGAACTGATACATATATAACGGTGTTAATCCACTTAACCATGTTGTTATTATAGAGGGAAATGATGTCATTAGGCTGGTAACATGTTTTGTTGCAAACTTGTTCCTTCACACATCTTCTGTTGTCCGTGTGTATGGAATATGTGAAAGGTGTTGCGTTAAGCCAACGATGCTAAAAAGTTCACATTTGTTGTTCGGAAGATGTTAATGAACGAAATAATGTTGTTAATACTAAATATAAAGTTGTTAATAAAGACAAGAATAGTCGTGAATAGGCAAGGCATAGTCGTTAGCAATGAAAGCAAATATGTTATTACGCAGACACAAGTTGTGTTTTCCCATCTACGTGACGTTGTCTAAACGTGTTGTTCGAAGATGTGAATGGGCGAGGCATAGTCGTTAACAATGAAAGCAAAGATGTTATTACGCAGACACAAGTTGTGTTTTCCCATCTACGTGACGTCGTCCAAACTTGTTATTTGGAGATGTGAATCGGCCAGGCATAGTCGTTAACAGCGAAAGGAAAGATGTTATTACGCGCATATAAGTTGTGTTTGTAATATACATGATGCCGTCCTAACATGTTCATTGGATGCTGTTAATTAGCGACGCCAAGTCGTTAATAACGAATGTAATGATGTTAATAGCAGGCAGCAAATGTACTGATGTTAATAAATGATGTTAATAACGAATGTAATTATGTTAATAACGAATGTAATGATGTTAATAACGAATGTTATGATGTTAATAACGATGTTAATAGAAGGAAGCAAATGTTAATAACAAATGTAATGATGTTAATAACGAATGTAATGCTGTTTGTAAACTCGCCATGTGATGTTATTTAAGAGGTTTGCGGTGTTAATGTACGGGTTGCTGGTGTTAATAACAAATGTACATCAGGTGAGATAAAAAATTCAAATAATTAACAAACATGCGACACGTCATCACATTGCCCTTTCAATGGCAGCAAAGTAGCGTCCAAACTGGGGGACAAAAAGGCACAACATGTGCACACTACTATCATGCTTTTCAGAAACTAACGTTGCCCACAACAAAAAGGTATATGCCAACATGTTCCTATTGTGGCAGACAATATGACTAAAGCCTACTGTGTAACCCGTTGTCGTTTAGTGGGTGGCTTTGCCAACAGACTAAGAGCGTCAACACGAGATGCATTTCGAGGATGATTGACCAGCCACCATAAAATATCCTTCCTGTACTGTGTTACTTGATCCTACAGAAAATGAAGTACGCATCAAAAGTAGAGAACATTTTCATGAAAAGTAAAGTGCACATGAAAAGTTGAGTGCACATGTAAAGTTGACATGCAAAAGTACATACATTTGTGTAATCGAGTGTCACATTTGGGCTCCATTGAAACAACCATATCAACACGTGGACGCCACAGTCTTTCCTATAATTGCAAACAACAGTCACTTCCTTGGTAACACAAGTGAAAAAAGTCAACTTGTCCCACTGTGGTATACAGATTATTTTGATGTGGTATAGGTAAGACATACAAATTATTTTGCTGTGGTATAGGCGCCCGAATGATATCAGCCTTTGGATTCTTGCCATGCCGATTGTGACTGACAAATTGAAGTATATCATAAAACCTGTCCCGCTGAACCCCAAAAAAATAATAACATCAGTGGAGTTGTGGTCTGAACATATTAAATGATAGGAAACAGTAAGTGAAAAAGCACAGTACACATGTCTCCACTGCGTAGTCTTGGGGATTTTCGAATATGCTATTTTTCTTTGTTTTTTTCTTTTCAACTGTTGGTTGCATAGAGTCCAGAACAAAGAAATTCATGGTTTTCGGCTCTAAGGCAACACAAAACCAATGTTCACGCACAAGTACAGGGCCAATAACCAATTCACAATCCGCTATATTGTAGCCTATTCGCTCCGGCAGTAAGTGACCCTTGTAATCTGAGGGTCTCCAATTCTTACCTTTGCCGACAACAAGCGCCTACAAAATATACATATTAGTATCAATAAAAAAAGGCACAACCCCTTATTTCCTCACAATTTACTGACCATAAAGTCGGCATCAAAAATGTGCCTCTTAATGAGTCCTTCTTCCTTCATATCTGCCATCAAAGTCTTGCAAACAAGCGACACCACCTGCAGTCCAGAATGACATAATCAAACATTGGCCATTTACTAAACAATATATAGCTTATCATCTACATTTGGTCTTACTTACCCGATTGTTCACCTTATGAATTCCACCTAAAGAGTATAGCTCTTCTCGAGTGACATATTCGTCACACATGGTCACCATTTCCCTATCATTACATTAAATAACAAGGCAACAACAAAACAAATGTTACAAAACATTATTCAATTGGTCTAAAAAACAAATGACAGGTAAGGCAAACGTCGATCACTCACTTATCTCCACCTATGCTTGGAGGGAGCTGGGAAATTATATGGAAAAATCTTTCCTTGTCGTCCACTTCCTTCTTTTTCCGCTTAATTTCCTTAGGCATAACATACGGGGATTCTATTTTCTTCTCTTTTCTAACCCGACATGATCTGCGCAACACTTGACCCATGCCAACCTCTTCGTCCTCCACAGCGTCCCCTCCTTTTGCTCCACTATCTGATACGCTAATGGGAGAATCACCAAAATCACTTTCAGAGCCCTTCTCTTCCTCCTCATAATTTTCTTCTACTTTAGCAGCAACAACGTTATGAACATCATGTGCATGAGGGTCCACTTCCTTCTTGTGATCTTCTTGTCCATTGATCTTTTCCTGCCCCCCTCTCTTCACTTGGACTTTTATCAACTCCTCAGCAATGACCCTCGTCAATCTTCTATACATATCTTTCAGGTCCTAATCACGAGAAATGAAATGTCAATGTTAGGAGTTTGTTTGTAACGTACAACTACGGGAAGTTAGATACAAATACCTGGTCCAAATGGTCAATTCCTATGTTGTCCTCTGGCTGCAGATATGTTTGGGAGGTCGTTCCTCCAAATAGTATGCCCATATTACTTTCCCTCTCTAATTTAACCATTTCTTTAAATCTCTCCTCAGTCCAATACTTTATAGCATCACCATATTGGTGTCTCTCAGTTGTCACCATTGTGAAGTGCTCACCGAAATATAGCTGTCCATTCAATCACATATTTTCAGCTACAACAATTGGCAATTGAAGCATATAAATTGGAAAACATATATAAATACGTACCAACAATAAGTACACGCATCCACCGACATTCGTGTTGGTAGTCTTGTTCTTCCTAACAGCTCTAACATAGTCTTCCATCTCTTTCCACAACTCTTGAATTATGAAGGTCGCCCAATCAAATTTCTCAAAGCCCTTTATGGTCGCACTCATCACCTTCAGTACCCAATAACTGACCTTTGGACTTGCAGTAGGAGCTAGAAACGTTCCAAGTGTGTACAACATGAACAATATCTCAAAATGATCATTCTCTCTACCCCCAATAATGGCCTCAAAAATCTTGCTATATAGCCGTTTTGAATACTCACTCTTTAGCTTTATGTACACTGGGTCATCATCATCCACATCACCACAAATAAGTTCACCTCCGTGCGGCACACCGAGTAATTGGTGCACGTCAACCGCTGAAATTTCCCTTGTCTTTCCCCTAATTCGGAATTGGTGAGTTGGTGGATCATATGACCGGAGCATTGACGCAATAAGATCTTTCGGTAACCGATTGCAATCTCCAACCTCAAGCAACTTCCCGAAACCTAATCTCTCAACCCTATCCTTCAGACTTGTGTCTTTGCTTATGAAGTCAGCCAATTGCTTAAATTGCCGGATTGAGGAACGTGTGATAAAAGGTATTTTCCTCTTCGTAGTCTTCTTTTCCATTATTGCTTTCTTTTCATTCTGAGTATATTTTGCCTTCTCAGAATATTCCTTTCTCTCCCGGTCACTTAATGCTCTCCATGCTTCTAGCGCATCATTGAAGGGTAGAACACATTTATCATCATTTTTCCCCTTCAATTTGTTGAAAAACTCTTTTTTAAACAACACTAAGCCATTGTTCAAAGCTTTTGTTGTCTGCCCTTTTCCCACCTCCTTCTTCCCTTGTTCATCCAAATCGTGCCCTTCTTCAACCACCATGTTTTGCTACAAAACAACTTTCAACAACCAAGTACAGGGGCCTTAACAAAATAGACCCTCAACCAGACATGTATCCAATTATACAATCCAATGAATTCTATGCATGAGAATACAAACCTCTACAATGTTACACTCAATCAAATTAGTCATATTCATAAACACATTCAAACCTCATGGCCATCGATCTAATTCATATTTCTGTCACTACAGGAATAACTGCCTGAAAACAAATTTTTAGTTCTTTGTTATGCCTGAAAACAACATCTCTCTCACTATTAACAACATCACCTTCTTTATTAACAACATCCCTCTCACTATTAATGAAAAGAAATCAACATATGCCTGAAAACAATATCTCTCTCACTATTAACAACATCACCTTCTTTATTAACAACATCCCTCTCACTATTAATGAAAAGACATCAACATGTGCCTGAAAACAATATCTCTCTCACTATTAACAACATCACCTTCTTTATTAACAACATCCCTCTCACTATTAATCAAAAGAAATCAACATATGCCTGAAAACAACATCTCTCTCACTATTAACAACATAACCTTCTTTATTAACAACATGCCTCTAACTATTAATCAAAAGAAGTCAACATATGCACATGTAAAATATATAAATGTACTAGTGCGAGTCAATCAACAGAGCAAAGATTAAGGATTAGTACAAGCAAATCTACTAGTGGAACTACATGACAGTGCATACTTTGGCAACATTAGTACAGTCACTAGAAGTCCTGCTGTCCATTACTTCCCCATTACCATCCTTTCAGTACTAATTTCAACCTATTCTACCTCAATCAATCAAAGTTTCTGCAATCTCTATTTATATTCACCTACTGACAAATGCCAAAAAATCATACCACAACCATGAACATTATTGGCAATACCTATAGCATACGGGTATAAGGTCCTTCCGATTCCAGTTCAGCTTTTCTCTTCACCTTCTTTGATTAACCAACAGCAGACGAGCGCCGCCACTCCGTGCCGCGCCTCACCGTCCTGCTCCGCGCCCCCTTCCCACACCCCGACACTCGTCTGGCCTCGCCGCTCCTCCTTCCTACCCACCACACTTGCCTGGGCTTCTTCTCACCGCGCCGCCCACACCCCAGTAAAACGAACACCTGATTCAAAAATAAAAAAAAAATTTAACATTGAGAGAAGTTAGACCCGAGAAAATGGGGAAGAAGAGGACACGCACACGACAATCCAAGAAGCCAACCGTGCGAATCACAACCGCGCCGCTCCGCCTTCCCACACCCCACCCCTCGCCGGACCTTCGTCTCCCTTCGCCGCGCCGCCCAACGTTCCCCACCGCACCGTGCGTCAGTCCGATCTCCTCTCTCCTCGTTCCCCTCAGCCGGCGCTCGTGTGTCCCTGTCTCCTCCTTCCCCACCGCACGCACCACCGTTTTGAATCTTGCCTCTTTCTTTGTCTCCCTCCCTCCGTTTTTGTCTCTTTACTTCCCCTTTTTAGAAGGGTAAGGAGGTAATTTTGCAAACTTATGAAATGCCAAATTCCTCATGAGCAACTGATTTGGGATTTTTGATTTTCACCCAACCTTTCTGTCCTTTTGTATTTTTCCTTGTAGTTATCTGGAATTTTCCCTAAATAAAATAGGATGCCATACGTATAATATGAGATGTCTAATATTGACTTGATGTGCTAATTTCGGTTAAAAGTATAATCATGAGTCAACGGCAAGATGTTCATGGTAATAAAAAAAACTAAGGTGGTTAAGAGTGTGTTTATATTAGCTTTTAAGAATAGCTTTTACGATTTATGAGGTAAGTATGTGAGAGAAGTTTTGTTTCGAATTACATAAACCTAGGTTTGGCAAATTGCCAAACACTCTCTAAATCATGAATCATCAACTTTATTATTATTATTTTATGCTTAAAATATTGTAATTCCCGATTTCTTGAGAAATGAGTCTGTTCGAATCTATCAATCATTTAATGCACTGTAGTAATAATTATTTCATAATATTTTAAAATTCCTTTATTTATGTTTGTTTATATTTGATTGGTCAATCAATCATATTTGGAAATGATTTGAAAAATCTTAAATTCCCTGATTTCCTAATTTTATAATTTTCTCAAAAAAGCAATATAGGCTATGAAAATTATATCTTCATCGATGGTATTTATGAATTTTGTTCTTATACGTTCAAATCAAAGGCAATGTTATCATGTACTATTATCACAATTAATAATTTAACACTTCTAGCAACACTTAACACACGTGAAATATAGCTTGTTTAAATTTTAAAATGTAAGGGGGTTACCACATATAATTGACCCAAAATTTAGCCATTTAAAGTTGGGAAGATTTAACTAGCCCTGAGCTTTTATTTCAGTTAACCCTTAAAAATATCTTTCATTGTATCCCATTAAGTTAAAATGAAATTAAGTTTTGTGGGTAGACAAATAGTAATGCCCTTACTTTATTTATCTCGTGAATTGCTTTATTTATCTTGTACATGCCCATATTTTTCTTATGAATTTTCTTGTTTGTCTTGTAAATGATCAAAATATTTTTAACTCCATAAATTTTTTCAAATCTATTTATTTGTCTTGTAACCAACTTTAATTGTCTTGTAAAATCCCTTATTTGTCTTATAATAGCCAAAATGTTCTTGTTAACTCCTGGTATCTTTTGAACCCCTTTATTTATTTTGTGAATGCCTTTATTTGTCTTGTAAATACTCTTATTTATCTTATAAATATCTTTATTTGTCTTATAAAATGCTCTTTTGAAAAAATAAATGAAAGGCATCATTGTCTTTTCACTCACAAAACTTAATTCTATTTTGACCCAAGAGTAGTGAAGTTTCAAAAAATTTTAGAAATTGACTGAAATAAAATTCTATCTATGGGATTAATTGAAATTCTCCCTTTAAACTTTTAAATGTTAATGAGGTTGTATGCAACTAAATAAAGGTAAGAGGGTTTTGTGTATTTAAAAAAAAAAAACAAGAAAAAAAATTTCACTACATCCCTTTATAGCAAATTATTCTCAAATAACGTTCAAAACTTTTTGAAACTTCATTTCACTTTTCGGGTTAAATTGAAATTAAGTTTTTTTTTTGGTTGAAAAGACATTTATGCCCTTGTCTTGTACATGGCCGAGAAGATCTTATAAATTCTCATATATATGTCTTGTAAATACACATATTTAACTTGTAAATAATATGTAATTTTGTGAATATACTCATTGTCTTATACATGGCCGAAATAGTCTTTTAATTTCACTTATTTATCTTATAAATAAATATATTTGACTTATAAATTCCTACATGTATATTATAAATAATCATATTTGACTTGTAAAGTAAGGGCACAATTATATTTTCACCCACAAATTTTATTTTTAGTGTAGCCCTAGAGGTGCCATGAGGTTTCAAAAAAATTTGGAGGTTCCAGAGACAGCAGAGGGCAGTGGCTTGTGGAGGGGTTATAAGGGACCACCAGGGCAACTGGAGGTGTGGATTCCAACAGAGATTAGGGCATAAAAACTCGGTTGCTTCGGAAATCCATGCTATTCATGACGGGCTACAGTTATGTAAGCAGCTGGGTTTTACCAGGATTAAGCTATTTACAGATTCTTTACAGGCTATTCACTTGTTATCCATAGATGGTGGAACAGCTCATCCACTGTTTGATGTCATCTTAGATACTACATCCCTCATTTACAAGGACTGGGACTTGGTGATCGCCCATACTCATAGAGAGAATATCCGGTGCGTTGACTATCTAGTGAGGAAAGTTCAATTGAGCAATCATGAGTTCTTGGTGAGAGAAACACCCCCAGTGGAATGCAACGAGCATTTTGTGATGGAATGTGGTGGTATACCACAAGATCACCATGTGATGCAGATTTCCTAGCATTTTTGTAATTTTCAAGCTTTGCTTGCCTTTATACTCCAAAAAAAAAAAAATTTGGAGGTTGTTTGTAAATAATTTGCTAGTGAGGGGCTGTTGTGATATTTTTCCAAAATTTTTCCCGGTGTGTGGGCGAAAACTTTCAAACCTAATACATAGACTAATAGCTGGAAACTTAATCAGGGTTTATGATTCGGGCAAAATGAAAAAAAGTCAGGGTTTATGAACAACATCCACTCTTCAGAGTTTTCCGTGTTCCATTTCCCTTGAACAAACTGCTTGCAAGTCGCCACTTCCTCACATCTTTCACTCACTTTAGATCTATTGCTACCATCCAAATTAACAAGGCAAGGCAGATCTTCGACTGCCGTAGCGATGGTACCTTTGCTAGAGCCGCCGCTCCCAGCGGTGCTTCCACCGGTATGCTTTACTTGTCCGGCATCTGGTTTATTGCTTGCCCTGTTGCGTGTTGGTGTTTGAGGCTTTATTTTTATCATCTTGCTATGAATGGAGAATTGTTTTTTGTCCGGTCATCACTACTAATCTGTAATGTTAGAAACTCTGGAAATGTTTTAAGTGTTTTTCATTTTAGTTTTAAATTTCAATCTCGTTCAGTTCAAACACCCCCTGACGTTGGTCATTTTAGATACATTCTTTTGATGATATTTTGCTTGTTCTTATGTAAACAACCGATTTTGTTTTAGGGATTTGTGAGGCTCTTGAATTAAGAGATGGAGCATCTGACTTTCTCGGAAGAGGTGTATCGAAGGTAAAACTCGTCCCTTACACTCAAACAGTCTGAAATTCCCGCGTTGATATATCTATATGGTTATTATGCTCACTGTATTTCCTTCTCACTTAGACGGTTGACATCATTAACAAAATTATCGCCCCTGCATCGGTTGGGCAAGGTTCAATATCTGACACTGATACTGCCCATGCCTTTTTATGCACCACCACCAAACACCAATGGGAAGGCGCACTGCTCTTGTTCTCCTTCCAAAGTTGTATGGATCACTCAGGAAAAAGCTCTGCAATTCCATACATGTTCCACTTTCCCTTTGCTTCTGCTCCGAAACTGTTGCAGAGACACTTAATGAAGCCCACCATACCCAAATTAATGACCTTTCCGTAGAATTTAACAATCAATCTGATTCACAAGAACATGAACGGCTTGAACAAGTTCGCAAGTTTCAAACTTTACTTGAAGAGGATCATGGACATGCTGTTCAAAGGTTCATCAAATCCCTGGTTCTCTCTAAAAGCCCATTTTCTTCCCCTTTCGACCTCCACGCCTTCTTCTCACTCTCAACACCCTCCTTGAAACCCGTCTTCTCAAATTTGCTTTTCCGGGCTTGCTCTGATTCTGAGATGGTCGATGAAGCTATGGAGTTGTACTCTTTGATGAAGAAAGATGGCATGCTTCCTTCGACAGGTTCTGTGAATCGGTTGCTTGAAACTTTGATTAATTTGAAACAGTATAAGAAAATTCTTGACCTATTCCTGGATTTTGTGGAGTCTGGCATTCAACCCAATACTTTCTCATACAGCAAAGCTGTTCAGGCAGCAGTGATGCTGAAGGACTTAAAAAGGGCTCTTGAATTGATCAATGACATGGAGGAGGGAGGAGTGAGCCCATCTAAGTTTATTTATAACCTGGTAATTGGTGGGTTATGTAAAGAGCGGAGAATCACAGATGCTCACAATCTGTTTGAGGAAATGATCAAAAGGAAGTTGGTTCCAAATTTGGTTTCTTATAATACGCTGATTGATGGATACTGCAAGGTGGGAGAGATAGAGAGCGCTTTGGCTTTAAGGGAGAGGATGAGGGTGGAAAATGTGGAACCTAATCGTATCACGTACAATTCTTTGTTGAGCGGTTTTTGTGATTCACAGAGGATGGCAGAAACGGGGACGTTGTTGCAAGAGATGGAGGCTAACAAGTTTTTGCCAGATGGATTCCCTCGTATTATATTTGGTGATATTTCGAGTGGAAATAATAATGCTTCATGGGACAAAGGGGGGATGATCGATGAGTATACTTGTAGTATTTTGTTGGATGGATTGTGTAGAGCTGGTATGGTTGAAAAGGCCAAGGAAGTTTTGGCCAAACTAACAGAGAGTGGATTTATACCAAGTAATATAGTATACAATGTATTAGTGAATGCATATTGCCAGGAGGGTAACATAGAGAAAGCCATACTAACAATTGAACAAATGGGAGAACGTGGGTTGGAGGCTAACTATGTGACGTTCAATATCCTCATTAACAAGTTCTTTGAAATAAAGGAGGTGGACCAGGCAGAGAGATGGTTGAAGAAGATGGCAGGGAAGGGTGTTTCACCCAGTTTGGAGACTTATAACATTTTAATTAATGGTTACGGTTGCTTGAATCAATTTGACAAATGTTTCCAGATTCTTGAGGAAATGGAAAAAACAGGGATAAAGCCCAGTGTCTTAAGCTATGGTATTCTGGTAAATTGCTTGTGCAAAGGAGGTAAGCTTCTTGAAGCTGAACTGATCCTTGTGGATATGGCAAACCGAGGGGTTTCTCCAAATGCAGAAATATATAATATGCTCATTGAAGGTAGCTGCTCGATGGGCAAAATGACAGATGGCTTGAGATTTTTTGAGGAAATGGTTAAAAATGGACCAGGTCCAACTCTTGTAACATTCAATACGCTCATATATGGGCTTGGAAAAGATGGAAGGATAACAGAAGCTGAGGAGTTTTTCCAGCAAATGGGTAGCAATGGATACAATCCAGATGTAATCTCATACAACTCCTTGATCTCAGGATATGCTAGGTCAGGAAACACCCAGAAATGCCTTGAATTGTATGATAATATGAAAAAAGTGGGCATAAAACCTACAGTTAGGACGTTTCATCCTTTGATCAATGCAGGCATCAAGGAAGGGGTTGTGACAGCAGAGAGGCTTTTTCAAGACATGTTAGAAATGGGCTTGATTCCAGATCGAGTTGTATATAATGCAATGATTTACGCTTATACTGAAGAAGGTGATGTTGAGAAGGCAATGTCTTTGCACCAACGGATGGTTGAGCAGGGGATAAATTCAGACAAGGTAACTTGCGACAGCTTAATTTTGGTGTGCCTTCGAGATAAAAGGGTGTTGGAAGTAAAGCATCTTGTTCATGACATGAAGGCTAAAGGAGTGGTTCCAAAAGCTGATACATATAACATACTGGTGAAGGGATATTGCGATTTGAAGGATTTCAATGAGGCGTACTTTTGGTATAAAGAAATGTCTGAAAGAGGTTTTTCCCTAAATGAGCGCATCTGTTATCAACTTATCTCTGGACTTAGTCACAAGGGTATGCTACAAGAAGCTCAGATTGTTTCCTCAGACTTGAGTTGCAGGGCATAATAAGCAGTAGAAGAGAGGATTTTGCATTTCAAGAAGTCCAATTCGTATCCTAAGAATTGAGTCACGAGGTCAATGGCTTCTCCTAGAGCGCGCTAGAGAGATCATAGCTGGTTCATCAACTCTTGTGTTTCACCAGATTAAGCTTCACAAATCACCTGGCTGATTTAGCTAATGGTTGTCATCAGTGATGTGAGGCAGGATTCCATCGGAGAAGTTGCATCATCAAGGCTCAAGTGGTAACTCTTCGATACTGGAATGGTGTTGCAATCTTGCCGTTAAGTTACTAAGATGAGGTATAAGATTTATGTTCCTTTATAATAAATACAGTATTATTTTCTCTGTGTCCTTTGTTTTAACTTTCCCATCATTCTATCAATCAACTTGAATAGCAAGTGCTTCAAAACATCTTTCTTATTGTGATTATATTTATATTGAGAAATAAAAAATTTGAGATAAAAATGTGGTTATGGTTTTAGTGCCTGCTATTCAAAGAAATAAAAAGTTAGGGCGTCAGTGCGACTAATCTTGTTGCTTCCTCTGCTATCTCATCTCATCTTTTTTTATCAAGTAATTTTGCAACCAATTATACAAAATGACCGATGAGGGAGCAACTTTTTTGGCAGCTAAATGATTTACCAATCAGGACTATCTGGAAATGACTAATTGTCAATTAGAGGCGACTATATACAAATAATTATCTTTCGTAAGTAGATCATATCATAAATAAAAATTATTGAATGAATTATGAATTATTGTGATATTGGCCTTGTACTTTCAGGTGCTCACACATTCGGAAGAGCCCACTGCAATATTGCGCCACATTTATGGAGTGTGGCACAGGCTTACCTGATCCAAATCTCAACACTATAGTTGTTCTCTCAAAGTCAACCTCAAGAAATGAAACTTCCAGGGGAACAAAGAGTTGAATGCTTCAACAGTACCAGTGTGAGACATAGTATTAAAAACCAAACCTGGTCCGGCTGGTCAAACCAGTAATAGATGAACCAGTCCTTTAGCCGGTCTGGCTAAGAGTTTTGGACAGGGTATCCAATTTTGAAATCCCATTTTGGGATCTCGTACCTTCGAGGGATTATGCAAATTGAGTTACCTTATCTGGGATTTGCCTACTTCTAGGTTCTTTTTATGTCTTTTTCCCTTTCTTCTTAGGCAAGTTGGATTATTCGTTTTCATTAAATTTTGGTTCCTTTTCTCATTCTTCGCTATATGGTCATGCCCTATGATGGAACAAAAGAAAAAAGGCACATCACTGAAATCTACAGGGAGCTCCCCAAACACCATTTATTGCAGTACTGCCCAAAAAAATGTATGCCGTGGTCGGAAAATAAATGTGGATGAATGCTAATCAAGCGTGGCAAATGGCAATGAATATAATGTTATGTATTCTTTTGAGTGGGTGTTTGATTCATTTATTTTACGTGATTTTATGCTGTATAATGTAGGTATGAATTATAATTGGTTTAAGGTTGATCAAACACTTTAAAGTATTTTTTTCATATGCTTCCCATTTTCAAGAGTATTTTGTGCCGTTTAAAGTATTATTTCATGAGCAATTTTGAACCTCATCCTTAAGTGAAGTTGGATCAGACACCCTAAATTATTTTTGGTAACACTCCTAAAGTAATTTTTTGTTTCAAATTTGCCCAAAAAATTTTGAGTTTAACAATTAAATTTTAATTACTCTTTCGGTTTTTTTGGTACTCATCAAGCAAAATTAATCATCTAGGCCTTTTTTGCGAGGTTCGATGGCTTTACTGCCAGAGAGTGGGTTTACATAGTACAAACCCATTGCATTTGACCTTTTCTTTTTTTAATGTTTTTTAATGAAAATTCATTTTCATATTAAAAAAATAAGGCAAAATGATAGAAAAATATTATCAAAATATGTAAAAGACAAATAAGGGTGTTGAATTTCAATAATTTCGAATTAATTGGTTTACAATTTTGAAATTTGGGCAAATGTAGGAAATTATATGATAAAAAAAAAAAATCCTCACACCCCCTTGCGGGCCGTTGGCTACCAGAGCTCCGACGCCAACGACCTTGTTTACGAATTTAGTATATATATGAGACTACCGGAACTTCATTCAACTCTATATATTAACAACTCAAGTATTTATATTGACGACTTTTGCATCAGAAATTCAAAAAAATTATATGAAACCGCTGGAACTCCAGTCGACTTCAATATATATATATATATATATAAATTAACAACTCAAGTATTCATATTGATGACTTTTACTTGAAAAATTTAAAAAAAAATACAAGATTGTTGGAGCTCTAGTAACTGGTCGCCAGTAAGGTCACTGGAGCTCTGGTGGCCGGTAAGGGAGTGAGGATTTAAAAAAAAAAAAAAATTAAGGGAGTTATGTAATTTCATACATTTGCCCAAATTTCTATATTCCAAATCAGTCAATTTGGAATTATGGAAATTTAACATCCTTATTTTTTTTTACATATTCTAATAATATTTTTCTTTCACTTTTCCAAAATAACAAGATACAAGTAAAAGTATGAATTACAAGGACAAAATAGAACAATACACTATAATGGAAACACCCTTCATGTGACTCAAACTCGAGAGCATCCAATTCTAGTCCTTCAAATTCAAAATGCAGTTAGAATTACAATCAAGTATCAACTAAAGCTTTTTCACAAATATATTCTTGTTTTATAAAGGGGCAACATAAGGAAAAATAAGAGTTAATTTTTTTAACGAAAGCAGGACATATATAATTTCATATGAAAAAACAACTAATAGAAAACTAGAAATCATGATTATCTCCTGTGGTTGTGATGGTCAAAAGGATTAAAGTCAGAAATTTACCTTTTTTTTTTATGGAATATAACTTTATTCATGATGAAAAAGTATAAGCTACAAAGTATCTTAATAATATACATGCATCCTAAAGGAGAAAGGTCAAAATCCAGGGAACAGTCCTAGTTTTACTAATAATTTTAATATGGGAATGTTTTACAAGTTTACAAAATATAGGAAATCTATTTGGGTAGTCTATTTGTTCTTGTCTGAGGAAGAAGGTTATAACCTCCCGTAGTGCCATTTGTTGCAATGGTAGAATTCCAAGTTTAGTTGGAGGAGCCAATATCCACTCACGGAAATGGTTTTGATCAAAGAATACTCAGATATATATCCTTCTTGGTCGTCTTCTTGATTTGTTAACATTGAACACAAAGCTCCATTGATCAGAGGAACTCCATAAGCATTGATGTTCTCTTACGTTCTGCACTATACGCTCCAGAACGTCATCATTAACATTATTTGGCTTTCGTAGAGAGTGCAATGAGGTAGTCGCCCTCGCTCTAGATTGTGCTGTGGAGATATTCTTACACTTGTATGACACACTTTGTTTCTAGCAAACCACAAAGATTCTAGTAATTGGAAAGGTAGGAAAGTGATGGAATTACTAGGATCTTTGTAGTTAGATAACCATGTCACTATCTATTGTTCCAAGGACTGGTTAGGATTGCGGTCAATTCTAAAACTACTAGCATTATTGCCAAACCAACATACTCTAGAAAAAGGACAAAACAAGAAAATATGTTCTAAGGATTCATTATCGGATGCACAAAAATAACATACTCCCTCCGGTCCTAAATATAAGACAGAGTTGATTTTTTTTTGAAGAGATTAAGGAAACTAAATAAGTTATTTAATCATATAATATATTGTGTATTCTTAGATTATATATTAGTTTATTATTCAAACTAATTAATTTGGAGAAAAAAATAAAAATAAAAATACTCTAAAGCAATTTAATTAGTTTCCTTAATCTCTCCAAAAAAATTAACTCTGTCTTATATTTAAGACCGGAGGGAGTACCTCATGTAGCCAGATGTCCATTTCTCAGCAAATTAGTTGTTGGCAAGATGCGCCCCATGATTTTCCATAGTAGCAACTTAATTCTAGGAGGTAAAAGGGATTTCCAAATCAAAAAACATACCTCATTCTCTTTTGGAGAGGATTAGCCAAAAAATTAGCTTCCATATTTTCATCTCTATATCATGATTTTGATTTTTTTGGCATAAGTCTTGTGATTGTTGATATATAGAGCACTAACACAAATACAAAAAACTATAGTGTTTCACCTAGTACAATACTACCTCTGCTCCTTAATATAAGATTAATATAAGATGTATTATAAACTAAATCTTATATTAAAGACTGGAGGTAGTAATTAAAAAATTTAAATGAATCATTAAATGCTCAATCTCTCATACATGAGAAAAAAAAGGCTATCTCCGTATTTGTTTGAGATCACGTTTTTTAACCTCAAAAGTGAGTCTTGAAATTAAACAGTTTGGGCTTAAAATTATGCTTGTGATGGCTTTGGTAAAACACAACAACTAAACAGAGTAGCGATTGAATTTGTCAGTAATCCGACGTTTTCTTTTTCTAGCAACCAAAAGGTAAGTTGAAGCTAAATACTTTTTTTTTTTTTTCTAGACTATGGCTTTTAGATTTTCTTCATATTTGAAATTAACCTTTTTAAATCAACTTTTCAAAATAAAAAAAGATTTATGTTAAATTGAAACTTTTATAAAAATCTATTTAAACATAAATCACATTATATTAATTGACGTCAACTTAAAGTCTCTTAAAACATTAATCCCAAACTAAATGTTATTTTGATTGAATTTCGTTTTAGACATGATAAATGGAAAAAATTATCTGATTTTTGTGGAACTAAAGTCACTTTTACAAACCTTTAGATACTGGATAATGTTTGTTTCTGTTTCTTTTGTTTCGTAGCTTTGTTTTGTGTTGCGTTCTGGACTTCGTACGTTGCTGTTCTGATGATTTAGTAATGAATGAATATGTTCTGTTCCAGCAAAAAAAAGAAAAAACTTGCAATCCCAAACAACATTTTAGTATGCCAAAAGGACTATTGAAATCGCAAAAGTTGAAACCAAAAGGACTTTCCTGTAATCTCACTGTATCGTGAACTTTAAGAATAAACCCGTCAACTGAAAATGTACTTGTATTGAAAAATTTCACATGTATACCACCACTTCACAAGTTCAAAATTATTTGTAGTTAAAAAAGTGATTCTATTATGCTAATCTCTATCCTGATTGATAAAATGAATTTAATATGAACAGGAAGCTTGATTGGTATCAGACTGATGCCTCGCGGGGTTAATTTGAAGAAGAAGGTATGAGGGAAGAAATGAGATTTTGATTTTTAGCCCCAAGAATTGTTAAAGGCAGCCGAAGTAATGGCCTGAGCGAATTCTTGGAAGTTAATACAACCGTCACCGTCGGTATCAGCCTCTTTGATCATTCCGGTGAGCTCCTCCGCCGTGAGGGCGTGGCCTAACTTGGCCATGGAATGTGCGAGCTCGGCGGCGGTGATGTAGCCGTTACCGTCGCGGTCGAACAACCGGAAGATCTGGCGGATTTGTTCCTCCGTGTAGGGGCTACAAGCGTTGACGAGATCCGGTTCGACCATGGCGATGAACTCGGAAAACTCCACCATGCCGTTGCTGTTCTTGTCTGCCTTCTGGATCAGCGCCTCCAGCTGATCCTCGCTCGGCTTCAAACCCAGCGATCGCAGCAGCGACCCTAATTCGAGCTGCGTCAAGCTCCCATCCTTGTTCCGATCGAATGATCGGAAAATCTCTCGCAGCTCCGCCACCTGCTCGTCGTCCAACTTCACCGGCTGCTGGTTAGGGCTCATTCCTGATCCGATCGATGATTCAGAGACCGAGACCGATTGATGATGAATCAATGTGTTTGGGATTGATTTTCTTGGTGATACAGATAAGGATCTGTTTTCTGGAGACAATTCAGAGATTGAGAATAATCAAATAGTAAGAAGAGCATTGGATTAATTATCAAAGTATAACGAGAAGTCGCTTTCTCTCTGCAGCTTGATTTGCGGATCTGAAATACAAATACTGCATGCGGTTTTTACCTGCCGATGAAGGGTGCGTTTGGTTTTATATGTTAGATAAAAGAATCCTAAAATTTATCCTTTTATTTTTTTAAAAAAATTTTAGATTCTTATCTAAAATTTATTCTCTCATTCTTTTTAAATTTTAGGTTCTAACCCAAAAAGATAATTTATCCATCCTCCCATCTCCTCCCCACCGTTCAGTCCCGTCCCCTCCCCTCAAACTAAACACACCCTAAAAGTTTGACCATATAGTATTACCTCTGGTCCTAAATATAAGATAAAATTGACTTTTTTTTGAAGAGATTAAGGAAGCTAAATAAGTTACTTAATCATATCATATGTTATTTATCCTTAAATTATATATTAATTTATTATTTAAATTAATTAGTTTAAAGAAAACAATAAAAATATAAATATTCTAAAGTATCAACTTCTTTAATTTCTCCAAAAAAGTCAACTTTATCTTATAATTTGGACCGAAGGGAGTATTCAATAATCGTTCAAACCACTCATTAATTACTGCTCCGATCATATAAGACATTAGATATTAGTTCTAAATATAAGATATAATTTTTATATTTATCAATTTGTTTCTAATTTACTCTTATCGATTCTCCTTAAATAATAATTAATAATGAAAGGAAATGTGAGAATTAAGAAAGATGATTATGATATTTTAGAAAATATATGTTATATTAACTACTTTTATTAATCTAATCAAATTAAATAAATATATCTTATATTAATTACTCTAGAAAATACATTAATAAGTGGTCAATGAAAATAGATTCAGTGTATATCCATCCTGGTTCGTTGCTCTTTCACACTGTCCAGATTTTTGAAACTATACAAAGTTAAGATTTATTATTTTTTTAATATTTATTTATATTATGATATGCATAATATAAAATAAATATAATGTGTCCACCTCTGTTTTTTTAAAAATAATTTTATTCATGGTGTATCCAACATTCTCATGTGCATCCAACACCTATTATATTATTTTTCAGTTACATCCTGCACCATAAATTTATTTATGGTTAATGCTTTAGATATACTTTAAAAAAAAATTAGTGTTGGGAGTACTAAGAAAATAACATCATGACCAACAAGCTTGTCGATTGATGTGGTAAGGGGTTTCACACTCATAAGAAAGAGAACACAAGTTCGAATTCTAAGAAACTCACTTATTGAAAGATATAAGAGCCTTTTACTCTCTAAGCCTCGAACAAAAAAAAGCTTGCTAATGGGGATGGGGCCACATGAACTGAAAAGAAGGCAAAAAAACTTCAAGAAAGAGTTTATGTCTTGATAAATAATTTTGGCATTCAGATCTTGTGAACTGTCTAGACTAAGGAGCTTGCTTGAAAAGCTGAAGACCTCCAATCTGTCTCCCCCAATGTTTGTGTAGAATTGAGAGTTGATAATCCAGCTCAGAGTTGCGCGAACACATTTTAATAGGAAATGATTGTTGCCTATTGCTTCTTCAATTCTATAGGAATTGTTGGAGAGAGAAGCCTTGGAATCAGATCCATGAGAGACAGAAGGTAGATTTGAGGACGGAGGCTTTGTGGATGTGCTGTAAGGTGCAATAGAGAAGCAAGCAAGGTTAGAGAAATAAAGTGCACTTTGGATTTCGAGCATGACCAAGTGAGGAGAAACATTTTAACCTTGATATCGTGTAAAACCTCAAAATTCTTATCTTTATTATGTAGTTGTAGGATAGTTGTCTTTAGCCAATGCTGGAAGTTTTGAAAGGTAAGATTTGAAACTCGGAGAGAAAGACAACCGAACCAAATAGATCGGGTGTACGGGCAAGAAACGAAGAGATGTTCCAAAGTATTCTCTTTAAGGCATGATTATGACCACTCAAATATGAACAATTCATATTAGTGGTTTGTTATGCCAGTGTGCTACGTTATATTCATATCTGTAATAGAGATTTAAAGTATGAGTATGAGTCTTTAAAAGACCTGACAAGGGCTAAAACTTTTTTAAATGTATATTTAAAATGGGCTTCAAAGCTTATACCTTCAAGTTTAAATGTAATTCTTTAAGCCTATTTAAAAGCTTATGCTATATCTTAAGAGTATAAGATCTATTCTTACCTACAATTTAACAAGGGGAAAAAGATTGATTAGTGATAAAGTCGTCCAAGTAGGAAGGAATAAGGAAAACCAATCATTTATTGATTGAGGAGATGTATTTTTTACAACTGATTAAACACAACAGGCGACATGTAAACTAATTTTACCTATTTTTTCATATAAACTGAGACAAACTTTTCCTAATGAAAGTATAATATTTCATTTGGACATTACTAAAATCAGTTTAATTATAAGTATTATGCTTTATAGATTAACCCAAATCAGGAGAGAGGGAGTAAGCTAATGTTATTCTCTCTAGTGATACAAAAGAAGAGACATATAAATGAATTACGGGTGAATGAAAGGGTTGAACTCATATATGAATAATGTAATGTGAAATTTAGTGTTAAGGCTATGTAAGTAATTTTATAAACAATTTATAAAATTTTTAATATTACATTATATATAATTTTACATAATGGTGCAAATTTTGTTTTAAAAAATCAAATAAATAAAGTTTGTAAGTTTGTAGGTTTATAGGCTAGACCTTATAAAAATAGGCCTAATTCATTTCTCTAAATAGGCATAACAATATGTTTTAGATTGAACTTGACCTATTTACTAAATATCTAAGGTTAAGATGTAGACCTCATATAGAGAGATGTCTATCATATTTCTATCTTTGGATACTATCACGCTTGAATGATTTTTATGAATGTACGAAAACATAACTCCTATTGCACAACAAAATTCTCTTTTTGCCTCAACTTCTCTCTTTTCCATACTTTTGTGATTTTCGTTCATAAAAAAACGTAAAATTATAAATGATGCGACTCATATCCAAAACTTCCATGTAATATAAAGATCATGTCCATTTACAAATAATAATTAATGACAAATTTTACGTTGAAAAGAATAAATAAATACACAACATACTTAACATGTGGTCATGACATGAACTATGATGTGAATGGATGAGGTTATTCTACACTACTGCTCAGAAAGATGAAAAGCAAATTCCCTTAGTTTGGAAAGCTATAAGAAGAAAAAACCAAGCTTTTAGTAAACTGTATAATTAATTGCTAAAAAAATAATTTTGAAATGTGATAGTAAGTTTAAAAAGTGAGTAAATATAATATATGTCTGTCCCAATATAATTTTTCATATTAATTGAATGTTATTTTTATTTTCTCATTGATATCTTAATTAGTTGAGACCTTTTTTTTTTTTGGAGTCAAAATAAATGTTTTTCTATTTAAAGTTAATTTTAGTGATAAGGATAAAGTGAGTTGTGAGCAAGGTTATTAACCTCAGCAATTTAAATTCCTTTTTTTGGATCAATAATAATTTAGCATTCTTGATATTCAATACAAATACATAAAATATTAGAACAGTGTATCATCAATATGGTCTTGAATCAATAAATTTTTTCTTTCAAAAAAGAAATTCTTGAATTATGATATTTGATTTAAGGAGAATTGATTCAATGAATTTAATTTTATAGTTATGTTTTAAAAAGATATTTAATCTCCATTTTAAACAGTATTATTTTTAATTTTGAGAAGAAAGATGCATGATATGATTCATATTTTATATTTTATTTATTTTTTTATAAAAATTTTCATTTCACTAAATTTCAAGACTCAACATTATTCTTAACCATATTTTTGTCTGAATGGATTTAGCGGCAAAGGAGGAAATATGTTCAAACCGATTTAAGCCAGCTCGGAATTTGGAAGGTATTACTTAATAGATACAACGGCTATGATTGATCAGGTGTGCCGCATCAGTATACACCTTCATGGACTTCCCCCCTGCGATGGTGCCACGTGTCCTTTCAGGTCCAGAATTCTAAATCACGCACCAAAAGTCACGTAAAATTAACCGCGCCTGAAGCGAAAAAATTAAACGGTACTCTTGTCACACACACCCTCACAACGATTCCTCTTAATCTCTCACATTGCTCAGACTTTCCTAATTTTGTTTCTCAGATTTTATCCTTTTCTTTCTAGGAAGAAAATCATAATTCGCTGGTTCATTTGCTTTTCTTCTTCCAGTTTCTGCAGTAATTCTCTGTTTGAATGCGAAGAAGAAAACACTGAGAAAGTTTCTGATCAATCGAAAAGTATCTCTCTCTCTCTTCTTCTCTTCTCTCCGATTTTATACTCAGAGTTACTTCCTTTTTTTTTTGTTATATCTGTTGCTTTCTTCTAAATGCTAAAAGAGGAAACTAATCCGAGGGTTTGTGTTCATTGGAGAACACATTGCGAGTTTTAAGGCTTAAAATCATAGTCTGTTCTGTGCTTTTGGAAGGTAACGAAGAACAGAATTTGAATTCTGAAATTTCTCTTATCTTTTCTTATTGTTTGATTTTGTATCCGTTTCTGTGTTAGAAACAAAAACAGGTGTCAAATTTTGATGTTCGTAGTGAAGTTGTTGTTTGGATTACTTGGGTTCCAAGGAATAGATGAATAGCAATCACTCTGTCTCTTTTATGTTCCCTGGGATTTCTTGCCGCAATATAGTTTCTTCTCTCCCTTCAATCTTCTGTATATCATTGTTAATATGTAATTTAAATGGATTTTACAGTCAATTTCTCATGGTTCTAAGATATAAAAGTTCTCTTTGTTTGTTCGTTTTGCAGAGTTTTCTAAGTGTTTGATTATTTGTCTCTATTAAGGACAATAACTCAAACACCGTAAAATGATAAAATTTGAAGTTTAATACAAGTCTCACACACGTCTCTTACATATATGAACACGATTCTTGTTTTTTAATTGCTTTTGCTTTACAGTGTAAATTGAATCATATAGACGGTCTATTAATAGTCTGCCTGGTATTACTACTGAGGAGAAGTTGAGCTTTATTGCATGTGTGTTTTTAAAAATTATGCTGTCCTTAGTGATGACACACTCACACACACACACACACACATAGTTGGAAACATAAAAAACTGCTTACCAAGTTTTCATGTTATATGATACTGTGTGTGTTAAAAGTTTGACATAATGCATATTCATCTAGCGATAGCAATACCCATATGGTTTGGATTTTATGTAGGAAACTTCTAAAATTTGTTTACTACTAATTAAAGTGGAATCTAAAATATATGCTCTATTATTCATGACTTATATAAATAGTGAGGTTTATTATAAATTTTATGTTATGTACATGATATTGATGCTTTAAATATGTGCTGCTTGGCACTAGTGATTCTTTTTTAGATTACAGTGAAATTATGTATTTTTACGAAGCAATCAATGGGTTAAGAAAATAAATCCTTACTCTATATTTTAGAATGCAGAAAATATAACATTGACTTTTTTTTTTTTTTTTCCAAGAGTGATTCTTACATATATGTTTAAACGTTTTTAAGAATGATCCAAGTCTTTTATAGTTTTCATAGTTTTGCCTTTCCATGTACCTTGTTTTTTTTTTTTTTTTTGTTCTCTTGGCGATTGAGACAAGCCTATATATTGTGAAGATATCCATAAATCATGAGTGTGATCTATAACTAGTTTATCCTAGATTTTTTCCCCTTATTTTTCTATGTTTTATGTGATGCATAATAAATACTCCATATATTCCATTTCTTCAACTAAGTTTGCATTTTGGCTGAACTTCGATGCTCGGTTTTTGTCTAAGGAATAAGTTGCAGTGTTCATGACTCATGAATAATGCGACTTAATATAGATTTTATTTTTTAACATTCATACTGATATTGACTTATGTCCAATTTTCTTTTTCACGTTCCTGCAGATTGGACAATAACTTGAAATAGCAAGATGTACACAAGAAGGCTTCGAAGGTTGGAGTCTGGTGTCACATCTATGGATATGAAGAGTTCAAACAAAACAAGAGCAGCTAAAGTTTCTGGAAGAGATAAAAAAGAAACAACAGGCAAAGAAGATGAATTGAGCAAACTGAGGAAAGTTGATTTGGCAGAGCAAGAATGGGTCAATAAGATTCCAGAGTGTCCTGTTTTCTGCCCATCAGAACAGGAGTTTGAGGATCCTTTAGTTTATCTGCAGAAGATTGCTCCTGAGGCACAAAAATATGGTACAAGTGATCCAACTCATTTTTCCCTTTGTTTTATTATTCTTAGCTCTTTAATTTGTCCACGAACTGGCTTCTAGTACTTAATCCTTCGTTCTTCATTATATTAAAGCTAAATTGTACACAAATAGAATCCCCTTGAAATTTGATGAAGAATCTTCCATCAATTGACCATGTACCTCATTGAATTAATTTTTTATGCAAATAAGCCCCTTAAACTTTGGGCTATAAGTAGGTGATTTCCCTAAATTTTAAATCACGTGCTGGTAAATTCTCTGTCATGTTATATTCCATTACTTAAGATAGACAAATTAACAATAATGGAGTTATTTGTACAATTTTAAAAGTTCAGAGATTCATTGTCAAGTTTTGAAGATTGGGGAAGTTATTAACATATAACCTAAAGTTTACGGAGTAATGTATAATTTAGCCTTACATTAATGTTGATGAAGACTTTTCCATAACAGAGAACATACGTGCCGTTTCTGTCATTGATTTATTAGATGCAACATTTTCAGTTGACCATGCATGTGATTTGATAGTCATAACACTCTCAGAGAACAAATACTTTCTGCATACTTCTAATAATAAAGCTTATTTTAAATGTTTCAGGAATGTGCAAAATTGTTTCTCCTCTAAATGCCTCTATTCCAGCTGCTGTTGTCTTAATGAAAGAGATAGGAAATTTCAAGTTTGAAACCATTGTACAACCTCTTGGGTATTCTGAATTGAAGGAGGACAAGAAAACAATCTATTCTCTCAGAGGCAGGTAAGAGAAGAATGCGCTATGATTCTGGATCTAATATTGTGATTCAAATGATATTTTTCAACTGCTGATTTGTATAGTTTCCATCAGAAAATACACTTATCGTGATTTCGAGACTCTGGCGAACAAGGCATTTCTCAGTCGGTTTTACAGTTCAGGAAGTCTTCCTTCTTCATATCTGGAAAAGTTATTCTGGCATGAGATGGAGCATGGAGAGATGGGAACGGTTGAATATGGAGTCAATGTTGAAGGTAGTGCTTTTTCATGTGATCCTCATGACAAGCTTGGAAAGAGCAAATGGAATTTGAAGGTGCTTTTTGAGACCTTATTCTTCTTATTTGTTAAAGAAATTCATATTGTCCCTTGTTCCTCAAATTTAATCTATAAATTGCCACTTGTGTTTCCATTTTTTTCTGTTTATATTCCATCAGTTAAAAACCTTGCATTTTTCATCAATTTCAGAATTTCTCGCGGCTGCAGAAATCTACATTGCAGTTCATTGACAGAGGGATTCCTGTAAGAAAGCAAAGTCTAAATCCTAATCTCAATAGAGTTTTTAACACTGTTTTCTTAGTGATTATTATAAAACTCATGTCAACTTTTTCTTTTATTGTAGGGAATAACTGACCCTATGCTTTATATTGGAATGCTATTCAGCATGTTTGCATGGCATGTAGAAGATCACTATTTGTACAGGTACTTCTCAAAACTGTTACTCATCAGCTATTTTTCTGTACTTAGAACTGATATATTTTAATCTTGCTCTAGCATTAATTATCATCACTCAGGAGCAAACAAAACTTGGTACGGCGTTCCCAGCTATGCAGCCTCTCGATTTGAAAAGGTAGCCTTAGATCATGTGTTCCACAATAAGATTTTATCAAAGCACAATGGAGAGGCCGGTGCCTACGAAACTCTTGCTCATAAAACAACCATGTTTTCACCAAATGTCCTGCTCCAACATGGTGTTCCAGTTTACAAGGCTGTGCAGAAGCCTGGAGAGTTTGTCATCACCTTTCCTAGATCATATCATGCTGGATTTAGCCATGGTAACTAACCTATCTATCTATATATCTATCTTTCTGTGCATTGATAAGTTTGATTCTCTTAAGTTAATGACATAAGAAGTGTTTTCTTTATATTTCTCTCATACTTCAAATGTACTTCACAAGCTTCTAACTTCAGAGGATCTAAATCACTCTGCTTGTTTTATCACAAAATCATAAATCCCATCTACACATCATGAAGATTTAGATATATGCAAATTTTATATTTATTGGATTGGATTCTTGTTGTTGGTACAGGATTCAACTGTGGGGAAGCAGTAAACTTTGCTGTGAGTGATTGGTTTCCATTAGGGGCTGAAGCTACAAGGCGTTATGCTCATCTTGGAAAGATGCCTATTATTCCCTTTGAGGAACTTCTTTGTAATGAAGCAATGCTAATTTACAAGGCATCAAATAATCTCAAAGGCTTCTCTAATAACAAACTCGATTTGGAATCCGACCACGCTACTAAGCTAACTTTTATGCAGCTCATGCAATTTTACGACGAGGCCCTTTCAAGACTGAGAGAAAGTTCAATAGAGTACTCTTCAAGTTCTTCAAATTCTCTTGGCACTGTGGTATGCAGCCTCTGCAGTAGAGACTGTTATGTGGCTTTCTTGCTCTGCAATAAATGCTACTCTCTTCCCATTTGTATTTTCCATGATGGTAAGATATCATTATTATCATTTGCTTAATCGTTATATAGTAGTTTCTTTCACTATAGATGAGCAAGTTAATACTTAACCTGTTTGCTGTTAATTAATATGAGTGGTGTATTATAATTCTTCACTTCATAATTTAAGCATTTAAATTGAAGTGATTCTTTCTAGTTACATTCTTGCATATACAGATGATTATTAGATATACTTGTTGTGTTTTGATGTGCTGCAAATTAATTATTTCCTTATCTGAAACTTCATGAATCTTTTCTTGTTCTCTTGTTTTGCTATACAGAAACTGAGACTCATAGTTGTTCATGTGGTAGACAATGTACACTTTACAAGAGAGATGAAATATTGTCTCTGATGGATGCTGCCACAAGTTTTGAACTGGAAAAAGACATTTTGTTGGAAGTTCAAAGACATAGTGCAGCAAATATACTGTCAAAGACATCCTTTTTAACCGATCAAGAAAGCATTCAAGATAATAAGGTCTGACTATACTCTTTGATAATTTAAAGAATAAATTTGTTTTTAATTCATTATTTGGATCTTAAAAAATTCAGTATTTGTGAGGTTAGTAGTGTTAAACATATTGTAGAGTTATAGCCTTCTAGCCCAACTAATACCAAACATCTCCTTAAGTCTTTCTTAAGCATGAGGTTGCAAGTTCAACCCTCTATAGATGTGATGGGTGTGTGAATTCTTTCTGTTGGGTGAAAGATGACACCTTGATACTATATTTAAAGTACTGGTACTTTGTGTTCAACTTTATCAACTCTGAAGAATTTGTTTTATTATTTAGAACTTGAGATTCTCTTTAGATAAACTTAGAGTTTAGGCAGGAAGAGAAACATAGAGATGTACGTGGGACCCACTTCACCAAAATCTCTATTTTTTCTCTCCCCACTTGGATCCTCTTGCACCTAGAGAGAATTCTCTCTATATTATTATAATCGATTTTGACTTATGAGTAGAAGAAATATAAAATGTTGTAAGCATTTGAACAACCTTTCCAATAACCTTATATTTGGCATTGTTATCTATTCTCATATGATTTGACTTTGCCTACCTTTTTACACAGACTGAACCTTTTTAAGAATCTCTCATCACCATAACTTTCTTGTATCATATTGTTTCTGATTTTTGTGTTTATTGAATTTGGAACTGCAAAGCAGTGCAATCATTGCCATGAAGAAAGAATCCCCAGTGGAACTGTTTCTTCTGTTTTGGAGAGATCATCAACCTCAAAAATAAGAAAAGAGGACTCTATTGAGCTGAACTTGGAAGATAAGAAGAAGCTAGTGCTGAAAATTTGTAGAAAGAGAGGGCCTCCAACAGTGATAGATGATGATGATGAGAAGGGAGCTCAAGAGAAGTCAAAATTACAAAGAAATTATACAAATTTGATTCTAACTACCATAACAGAATCTTTTCACAGCTTGAATCAACCATCCTTCTCTTAAGGTAATAAACCCTAATCCTAAGGTGACTTTACTTAAAAGTGAAGAGAGATATAGACACACGATAACGTGCTCTATTTTTATGGGACTCATATTATAAGTGAGAGTCATTGTTATGCATATCTGTCTTTTATATATCTCTTCATTTTAGAAGACTTTTAAGATTCCCATATTTTAAAGAAATAGAACCAGGTAGCTTCAATTTTTTATTTACAAAAAGTTCATGTGTATAGAGTTATAGAATTACTAGGGACGAGGAAGTGCAGTGTATATTAGTAAAGTGCATTGGTTCGGTAATTCTGTTGGAGGAAATAAACATATTATGTAATGATTCAGTCCCTATTGTGTTATTAATTTTTGGAACTTTGTGGAGAATAAACAATACTATCATGTAATGATCTCTTGCCACATTTTGATATTGTGGATCCTCCAAAGTTGATCTCTATGAATTTTTTTATTAGATATTTTTACCATTTTATTATTTTTTTATAAAGTATAAACTTGTCTCACTCTTCTTTAAAAAGGCGAACTCTAGAAAATTCTTGGATATATCACGTCCTGTTATGAATATAATATTTATGTGGATATTTATATCTCTTCATTGTCTCATAGAATCTCTCATTATCTCTATTATATCTAGTATCCAACAATTATCTTTTATTGTCATCAAATCTATAGATATCGATTCTATTGAGATTATAAAGCTATGCCTATAAATAGAAAATATATATTATGTACTATACACACCTTAATAGTTAATGAGAATTATTATCTCTTTCTCTTTTATATATAATACGTTATCTGAACGAGACTTTGTTACTTATGAAATTTTTTTTGGGCTTTAACTCGTTGATTTTTTTTCTTTCTTTATAGGATGTAGAATTTAGTTATTAGGATTAGAGACTTTTTCATCGTTTTGGGAGAAAAAATGGATATAATACCAACAAAAGTGATCTAAAAGGTTCGATTTAGCAAATCTCATTGTATCAGTTCTTCCATCAAAATGTCTCAGAAGAAGGTACGCCAGTCTGCAAATCAATTATGCAAACTTTTATATACTCCTAGTAGAAAGGCAAATTGTTGACTTGGAAATTTAGAATGATCAATCAAGTTTATTAATTAACTAAATATTTTAAAATTAATATATTCATATCTCAATCAATATAAAAAAAATTATATTATTCATAATAGCAGTATATATGCTTTCATATAATTACGAACTACTTCTCCTACTATGTGCAGAGTGTTGTATTTCCTTTAATCTCCTACGGTGTGAATAGCTCTTTTATTTTAAACACAACTGAAACTTTTGAGACTTATCTTGAAGGGCTTCGTGTGGTTTTATTAAATTTATGTTTTCAAGGTTTAAGAAATTTTACTCTTTCCTGAAAGATTTGCTTTACATGATGAAAATAGATATTTACCTCTCTATTTATAAGTCCCTTTTAACTAAATCTCACATACCAAGGAGAGGTGGTTAACTTAATGATTATAGGGTAAATTTTCTACTATACTCTCATTTATGAATGAGTACTTTTCAACTCTTTTTTCTCTATCTATCTTTAAATTATTTCTTGATTGGTACAATAAATAAAGGCAAAATTGTCATAATCTCATTTACTACACTGAAACTGGACTTATAAATAAGACCAAATTTTTTTGTCAAAGAAGACTTATAAATATGACCAGAGTGGTATTACTTTTCTGCGAAGCTCTGTTTTCTTATTTGATCGATGAAGGATAATTTGAGACATTGTATAGAATTAAGACATTATATAAAGTTAAGGTGACACTTTACCGTTGTTTAGGACACCAAGTCTCATGGCTAAGATTGAAAATCATTATCTTATTGATATTGTTACTTTTAGTTTGACCAGAAGCTATATTTTTTCTATTTTCTATCTTATGGCCAGAAGTCATAAAGCTTTAATTTTATCTTAGGATTAAATAACCATATGTTTATCATATTCGGTTTGTGTATTTATTAATATTATAATTTCAAGGCTACTACCCATTATACTCTTGATTTCTTGATTAGATTACCAGAAGCCTCAACACATTTAATAATGGTTATTTTATATAAAAGTCCACTTTATGTTTTTAATAAATGGCATGGGTAAGAAAATTGTGGCGCCTTAATTAAAGGCTTGAAGGCTTATGCCTCAAATATTGAATGATATAATAGAGCTTCGCTCATTAGAAGTAATAGTCCAAAAGACTAATTAGCATATTTATTTTGCTATGATCACATTCAAAGAATTATAACACTCACATATCATGAGTCGCAGCTGAATTTGTATGAAACGATGGCTATTAGATGAAAGCAATAAATAATATAGCCCATAAGGCCACTGATTAGAATATTTTATATTATGAGAAGCTCAAGTATAAGCTATGTTAATTCATGATTTTATGAATAAATGTCAAAATGTCTCATAACACAAAATGTTTTGGATGATATTTTTATTATGATCCTGCAGATTAATACTTGTTGAAATATGCATTGCCAAAAGAAGAGATAAAATCTCTATTTTTAATGTGCTTATAAGCAATATAACAACCACATATATATTATGAATAATATAGCCTTGAAGGCTAATTGCTAGTGGTTTAAGCATAGCACGATATATTTGAAGAGACTCTTATAATGGTCTTCAAGACCAACGTTAGGTCAATTAACATTAAATAAATATCTATGTACCTAGAAGGCTACATGATAAGTTAATAAATATTTGTGTGCCCAGAAGGCTATAATGTTTTTTTGTTAATAAAGTAATTTACTTCATTATGATATTTATGTGCTCTTACTATTTTAACTACTCATCATGTTTCATCTGGTGAATGTACTCTTGCAATAGTAATATTGGAGCATAAAATCGATATGGTATGTTTCTCTGTTCTCACATTCCCCACAAACTTTCTTTAATTCAATTTATCATATATCATTGTAGTATGATCTCTATGTAATTTGCTTTTAACCCTTATGAATCTCTAGAGATATAACAATATATAGTAGCTTTTAAAGAATCATGTAGCAGTTCCTGGAAAACTTTACGTAACAAAAATGAAATATTATTAATATGGTTCTTGAAGAACTAATAACAAAATTGATATTGTTCTTGAAGAACTAATATAGGAATAAGAAAAATATATTTGAATAACTCACACTTAAGTGGTAGATTGTTAGAATACAAGTGTGTGGCATGTTGGATAAAGATTTCAATTCATTCATATGTTATAGAACATGAAAACTTGTTACAGTAAACCAAAAGTTTACTAATCTAAAAAAATTTATTGTTGGTATGACTAGTTTAATCATCCAAGTCACACAAATGATGCAACAACTTATCAAATATTATGCATTGACATTCATTAAAGAACCATAAGATTTTTTCATGAATAGTCAATATATTATTATTGGATGCTTGTTCTCAAAGACTACTGACTATCAGAATATCACCAATTGTGATTTCAGATGGATCTCCGAACTTCTGAATATATATCAAACTCATATAAATGGGTCTATTCAAATGGCATGTAAACCATATAAGTATTAATAAATTCGATAGATGCATCTATGAGATGGTAACATGTTTGCAACTTGAAGTTTGCAAGGTTATTTGAATAAATTATTATAGTGCATAATTTCTAGATTATATGATCCATAAAATGATCTAGCAATATTATTTATCAAAACCTCCATATGTAGCTAGATCAAAATTCATGAGAACAAAATTCCCTTTTTAATGCTGGATTATCGATTTTACTTATTATTGTAGTGCATAATGTATCAATCCAACATAGTATTATAAATTCTCTCATTATAATTGGCTTTTGGTTAGGAGCCAGATACTTTCCATCATATAATTTTTGAATGTAATATCTATTCTTAATATTCCATCACAATATTGCACATAAAGAGATATTCAAATAAAGTTGGGATAATGTTGGGCAAGAACCTCATTCCTTTTGTTTGTCTCCCAATGAAACAAAATGATGTTTCTAAAGGGAACAAATGGATTTAGGAGACTTATACTGCATGATTAATTAATTGTCATTTGACAAAGTTTTCCCAACAAGAAGGGGAGAAAATGAGTAGCTGGAAAAGAAAATACATTGAATGCATCAAACGTAAATCCTCAAATATAAAGAACCAAAAGTTCATCAAATATTGCATTCTTAAAATGAACGCGATCTTATTTTATCATGTCTCACATAAGCGCGATCTTATCCCCAAGGTTGTGGCTTCAAGACATGGGGAGGTGAAAGGATCACACAAGGGGGCTGCGGATATTCCTTTAACACACTGGACTACCCAATAGGCTGGACTGGGGTGTGAGTGCCCCGATTACCTAGAAGGGCCGGACTGGGGTGTGACATTGAATAATTTAAATATCCTTGGAAATCTTAAAGATTTTATAAAAGCTGTGATTTCCTTGAACTCCCAAAGAACTTGCAAAGCTGTGAATTGCTCACATTCTTGAAGAGCTTGCTAAAGATATAAATTGCTTAAAGAAAGCATTTGAAATAAAGGATTTAAGAAGAATAAAGTGTTCTTCTATGGAGAAATGCTTGGTCCGGAAGTACCATGTCTTTAGACCTTTAAAAGGTGCTGAAGAATACTTGTTCCAGGAGTATTAAATCTTAATGTAATTGAAGCACTTATATGTATCTAGTTCATCATATATGACTTGATATATCATTTGCTTATTAGCATGATATAGTTATTCACTAACACAAAGATATTGTAATGGACCACATCAACAAAAGAGAGTGAAATTAGCATCCAATAAATTCGTTCCAGTGAAACCTAGTAGATTTGTTCACCAAGTGACTTCTTGGGACAATATTTGGAAAGCTTATTTCTGATATTAGACTTCCCAAATTCAAAGGCATCAACTCACATTGCCAAAAAGGGGAACTGAACGCGCGGCACTCTTTTTCTGTTGTCTATGGTTTTTATGCTGCTAGTTTTTCCTGGCAAGGTTTTTAACAAGGGAGCACTAGATAGTGTACCAACGAATGATGTACTCTTTTTCTTCCACTAGGTTTTTGTTTCACTAGGTTTCCTTAGTTGGAGTTTTTAAATGAGGCATATTCATATATAATAGACATTCAAGTGGACTGTTATAAATATAATATTTGTGTGGATGTTCATATCTCTTCAATATCTCACAAAATTTCCCATTATCTCTATTACATTCAATATTGCACAATTATCTCTGATAAGTATATGTTTTATAATTAAATAGGTGTATATTTTAAAATATAGTTGATTAGATTTATTAAAATTTTATACCTATTTAATTATCCTTTATATAGTTTCTATCCTTTAATTAATTATAAAATAAAAAAGAACTTTTAATATAACATCTACTCATATCTTTTTATTTTGCAGGAGATTTAGAGAGAGAAGAAGATGTCAAATCAAAAAAATATGTACGGATGCAATCCAACAAATGATATATGTTGGAAATTAATGAAAAATAAATACATAGAAGAGTTGCTTCGTAAAGATTTGGCAGAGCCAACACAAGAAATTGAAGATCAAATAAAGAAGATATGCACAACACGCATAACTAGAAACTAGCGTGTGCTCCCCCCCGTTCGTTGCACGCAGAGCTTGTAAATCTGGAGTAATTTCACTAATTTGGACTTATTGCTATCATTTGGTGACTTGAGTCACTTTAATGACCTAAATTATATATAGACTTCCCTTCAATTCATGACCAAGCACTTAAGTAATTAAAGAACATTTGAGCAACAAACCCAACCCACAATGGTTTATGAATTGACCAAATATGAAAAAACATTCCCCCAACTGGATGAAAGAGGTCAATTTCTATTAATCTCTAAAATATAAAATTTTATACTGCACGTGCTTTGAACATGTGCATCATCAAAATAAATCAATATTTAGTATAAGATATTCTACTATGCTAAAATTCTAAATATTTGATTATAGCATATTATACTATTCAACCAATAACAATAATTGTAATATCCTGAATTGTAATCAAGGATTAATAACTTCAAAGTAATGTAATTAACATTAATTGAGCACTTTTGAAGTACATGTGGTGCAACATGATATAAAGATGATTAGTGATGGTTTAATGAGTATTGAAATAATCAGGGGTAAAACGGTAAATTTGCCGACCGATTGGTCAGTTACCGATGAGAAAACTCCTTAGTAATCAAGATCAATGGCTAGGATTGAAAGAACAAGAGGTGGAATCAAGTGTGGATGGGAATAGGTGAGTTCATGTAAGGGTGAAAGGAGATCATGACAAGTGGCAAACTAAGGACAATGGATGAAGCCAACATTTTCAAACTCATCCTCTCTCCCTCTCAAGTTGGCTAAGTGCATGGGGAGTGAGGAAAATCTGCTTCTTCACCAACATCTCACTTTCTCTCTCCATTCTCTCTATTTTCGCTGAACTAGCCAAGAAAGAGAAAGAGAAAAGCTTAAGTTTTGGTAAGTAGATGCTTGTGTATGCCCAAATACTCTTCATTGATGTTGTTCATGAGGTTGAGAGCTTGACTTCTATGGTTTCAGAATCTTCATAGGTGGTGTTTAAGAAATTGTGAAATTTGAGAAGTTGAGGAATCAAGGGTTTGGTCTTGGCAAGTTGAGAAGGTAAGCATTGGTGACCTTTTGGTATAAATGTTATGGCTTTTGGTTTAGTTTAGCAAATTCTGGATTTTTGCCCTAATTTCTTGTGATTTTAGAAGGTATGAATTAAGTGATGTAATGTAGTGGAATAGATATCAAATAGTGTGTGGGTGTCAAAGGTTTTGGGTTGGATTTGAAAAGAAGAAGTTTGACAAATTGTGGTTTTGGGTGATTTTATGGTCTAGAGTTGAGATTATGTTGTTTGAGTGAAAGTTTGGTTGTTTTGGGTTACCAATAGGTTTGTTGTGAAGTTTTGGATGAGAATGAGTATTGGTATAAGTTTAGGAACCCTTGGAGCTTAATTGGTCAATTTTGGAAAATCATATCAGTTGCTGCAATTTGAAATTTGATAGACATCACTCGAGTGAGGGAGGAACTCACTCGAGCATGATGTGAAATTCTGGGTATTTTGGGAAGGTCTTCAGGCAGAAACCGCGAGCATACTTCCTAACTTGCGAGTGAGATATGATTCTGCTCGAGTGATCATGGGCATGCTCAAGTGAGGGAATCAGTTTAAGACTTGGGAATTTGTGGTTGCTCTTGGGTAGTCACTCGCTGGGTCTCACTTCCTAATGCTTGAGTGCAGCTAAGGTCATTGCTCGAGTACAGCCTCTTGTGCTTGAGTGAGGGTGTATGATATAACAGGGTTTGCTCTCGGGCAAACACTTTCTGAGGACCACTCGCTGGTGCTCGAGTGCTGATAGGGGTGTCACTCGAGTGAGACTCCTTTCACTCGAGTGAGCTAGCCTAAAATTCAGAAATTCTTCCTAGAAGGAGGGTCTTCGGGGTAGTTTCTCCTAACCTTTTAGGCATATGTTTAGACCTAAAATAGTCACCTAAAGAGTCCAAATGATAACCAACTTAAAGTATTATAGAAATAAGAACTTGGAAAAGAGATTGACGGGTTGACCCTAACTTGATTGACAGGATTTGATATTTGCCGTCCTCGTGAGCCCGCAGTACCAAGAAACGTCGGGAAAGGATCAGGTAGTGACTCTCTCTCTTATACTATGTATAATGCACTGTATGTGTGTTGTATCACTATTTTATGATGATTTCTAATGCTGCTGCGGTTATAGCTGGTGATAGCTGTCGTTTACAGCTCAAGCTGTTGTTTACAGCGCAAGCTATCGTTATTGTGATTACAGCGTAAGCTGTTGTGATGGTGATTACAGCGTAAGCTGTCGTATTGTGTATACAGCCGTGAGTGCTGTCGTTTGTGGTGAAAACCATGTATCTTTGAGATTGCTGCTGTTGTTGCTGTTTGTGATTTATGTACATGCTTTGTGTTTATGCATTGTGTGAGTGATTTGTTACTACTGGGATTCTCTCGAATCTCATTCTTCTCTATGACTAACATTTCAGACAGGGTGTGTGGCTCAAAAGAGAAGAGGCCAACCTGGAGCAATTAGGACCTTTAGGGGTACATTTGATCTTGGAGATGTTGGTTATCTATTTTGAACTTGGGATTACTGTATATTTTGAGATATGAGCATTATATTCGATTTTGGTTGTGTAATCCCCTAGTGGATACTTACAAACCTCAGGTTATATATGTATAGAACCCGGGAGTTGCCGGGGATTTGGTTATACACTCTGATATGAATGAATGTATATTAACTGCACAGGTAATTATATTCGAACATTGAAATTGAGATCAGGATGGGAAAAAGATTTTGAAGGTTTTTGTTGTTGAAAATCCTACTGTAAGGCAAGAAGTTTCAAATGAGTTTAAAGCATCCGATGGTTTCTAATCCGATTTAATTATGCGTTATCGAATTATAATTACGTGTTGAAAGTCAGGGGGTTACAATAATAATTAAATATAATTAGTTATTAATTATTCTAAACAAAAGCTTATATCTCCATCTTCATATACTAATATTGGAAGAATATTGCAAATATGTTAACAGAAAACTAAGATAGAATGAAAATTACTTGAAAAAATAAAATGCATGATGAAATCATTGAGAGGGTCAAATGTATCTGTAACAGTTATCTCACCCTTCTTTCAGCGCATTGGTGATATATAGCAATCTCATCATGATATAATGGGTAAATGGGGATTTTAGTAAATAAAACACAATTACAAAGGCTCATGAAACTTCAATTGCTTGATTTTGTTTATGGGTAGGTGATAGAACAACTTTGCTAATGATACTATCCCTTGTGTGTTGAACATGAAATTTCAACTTCACAGTTGATTATGACATATGCATGGTGGCCTCCAACAATTCTAACATTACATGCTATTATGTTATGACAATCACAATTATAAGCTTCTTTATTACTATGTTTAATATGGTTTGTTTTGGATTGGAGTTGTTGCAAAGGACATTGTCTTGTGTATCTGTTTATATGTACATTTACCAAAGTAAATTCATTTAAAGAAATGATAACCCTACCTAACAAATGCACCCTTCTTTTAATTCCATGCAAATATATTCTGTCACTTTTTCATATAGTTGAGTAAGACACTAACCCTTTTTAGCCTAGATATTTTCATTATATTCTTTTGGAGTACTTTTTTTTTCAGAATGGTCAGAACAGTTTTTGTGTGAAACCAATTTTCATATGAGAATCTGTTATGTTCATTAACTCCATTCTAATTGTCTTACCCTCCCAGCACATTCACTACCTTTTTAATTCAAAGTTAAAACTATCATCCCCAACTGAATCAAATATTCTGACTTTTAATGAATTATATCAACTAAGCTCTCTAAATGCACTTGATGTCTGTCTGTTTAAAAAATAAAATGATAAATTGATTACCATACTAAAGTGATAGAAATAGCGGATAAGAAATAGAGTAAAGCCTTGCTGAAAAGTAAATAGATATTAGGAGGTCATGAAAAGAAAACAAACAACTTTTCTTTTTTGCTCTATCAAGTCACAAAATGGGTTTTGTTTCATCATTAATGCACTCACCATGTGTTGCAGGAGGAGAATTCATTTTCAACATATCTTAATATGCAGTGTTGTAAAAGAGAACTCATCTTAAGGTGCATATGTATAGTATAAACTTATATTATAGGCCATACATAACAATAAAATGAGATTGGCCATTACCATACCTCAACACGTCACAAACTATCCATAAAGATCAAAGTTTAGCTGGTCCACCAAAAAGGCCACGATGGTCAATATCCACAAAAACAAAAACCCTCTCTACTTCATCCCACTCACCACTCCCCTCTCTTCAACATCATCTTCTTCTTCCTCCCCTTCATTGCTATCATCACATTCTCTACCTCCAAACGTGGAAAAGATTTGATTTTCCACTAAATCTATATGGATGCATCAATGACGAAGTAGTTTTACAAATGAGAACAATGGATAGGCATTGTCTTCTTCATTCATTACAACTTGAAAACTTAAATGAAGAAAGCAAAACCTTATGTAAATACAATGATAGAGAAGACAAAATAAAAAACAAACAGAGTAGCCATAGCGAAACCAGAAGGATGAAGAAGAAACTAATCCAAAAAATGAGGAATTAAGCTGAGGATATAGTTTGATCTCCTATTTGCCCTGGCCGTTGCTTCCCCGCCCTCTCGTGTTCGCCAGATATCCGGTAGAGTCTCTCTCTGTTCCTCTCTTTCTCCCCCCAACTCAGTCTATCTTCCTTAAAATATCAAATCAACAATATAAAAGAAAAGCCAGAAGCGTGATTAGATAACATGTAAAAGCTAGGAGAGAATTAGTGAAATTAACATTAATAAATTACATGACTATAATGAAGTAAAGCAGGAAGAATGCAGAACAAAACCAACAGAGATGCAAGAAGAATGAAATGAAGCAA
Organism: Inga laurina; assembly: GCA_963855925.1. Classification (NCBI taxonomy): domain Eukaryota; kingdom Viridiplantae; phylum Streptophyta; class Magnoliopsida; order Fabales; family Fabaceae; genus Inga; species Inga laurina. Next base: position 43,851,802 of record OY979707.1, on the reverse strand, counting down.
AGATGTGAAAGCAAGAGAAGAAGAAGAAGCACAAAACATTTGAATTGCAAATGGATGATGATCTTGAGACACATGCCATATTTGAACATTGTTAGAGGAGTTCTTGCTTTGTTTCCTTCCAGAGATTCACCAGATGACCACACACTCCAAACAATTCATGGCAACCAGGATATATATGCTTGTTGAAGGTTGTCAAGTTGCCATTGGTGGGAGTTTTTCAAAAATTCCTTTAAAGTTCAAAATTCAAATTCATCAATTCCTCCCTCCACAGCACCAACAGGCTAACATTAACTATTTTCTTAATTAGAAATAGAAATTTATATAAACAAAGTCTTTTTCCATATCTGCCATCAACTTTGCCACCTTACCTTTGCCATCAACTTTGCCACTTTTTTCACAATTGAACTGAAAGAGAAAGGACAACGATCAAGGAAGCAAAAAGAAATTAGAGACAGGTCTGCCTCATTCTGCCATTAACTTTGCTACCTTACTTCTTTCTTGTTACTCTCGAATGCTCCACCCTTTTGCCCTTTAAACAGGGCCACAGAAATGGTATTCATTTGTCCCCCCTTATTGGACATTTGCTTGGCTTGTGAATAAAGGAAAGGGTTTTTGGGAATGGGGGAATAAGGGAATTAGGGAAATGATAAAAATAAAGGGATTCAAGTGCTTTGATTTAACAAAGCCAGGGTCACATCACTCCTCACCTAGCCCAATACTTCACGTGTCCACTATAGTGTAGTGGCTTATGAGCAGCCTGAGGAAGAATAATTTATTTGTTTTAATTTTAGAAATGGCTTGTGAATAGTGATTTAGGTAGAGAGCCAATGACGAGCCATTTTGAGGAATGGCTTGGCGGGAACATATTTTATTAATATATTGATGATACATTTTCAATCTTTTGTGTATTATAATATTATATATATATATATATATAAAGGAAAGAAAAGGATTAAACAAGAATCAAATAACAAATATTTGGATTAGAATTAGAGAAGCCCAACACACATAGCCTATAGAAGAAATCTCTCTCTCTCTCTCTATATATATAAAGGAGAGAGAGAGCAGCAAACATCAAGAGGCAGTCTTGACCGCAGTGAAAAATAAATCCAAGAATAGAGGAGCGATTTTGGCAGCAAAGAAAAGTGAGCAACAACAGTTGGATTTTCTTCAACCTATGACGGTAGTGAGAAAGAAGAGGACAACTAGGATCTTTCCTATTACGACGATAATAAAGATTTTGATCTTCTCTTTTCTTCCATTGATTTATTGACTCTAGATTTTATCTTTATGTCTTTATGGATTTTGTTAAAGCCATGTGTGGCTAATTCTTTTCTTGAACCTAGAGTAGCTATAAATTGATTCTTGGATTATAGCTTGTTTGAACCATTAAATTATGCTTAATGTTATCTTGTTTACTTAATCTTGTTATGTCTTGTCTACTTAGTATTTGGTCACCACTAAATATGAAATTGAAGAATTTTGATTACACTTGGAAAAGGGATCTTAATTGAACTATAGGATTAAGTAATGTGGAATTAGAATTTATTCTAATTTGCTAATAGGATAGGAATATACTTATTGAACCCATATAGTCATGTTAAAGTGAATTTGGATATTTATTGCCTTTTGAATATTGTTAGGAATAATAATTTTAATTTGAGAGAGAGATGTAAGTGATCGGGAGATACTTATATCTATTAAGACTTTAGATTAACAAGTTAACATTAAGTGAATTTATTTGGATAATTACATGCTCTAAAATTTGAAAAAAGGTTTAGCCGCTCTAGGTTGTTTTTCTCTATTGAAATCTTTGAAACACTAGTTTATTATTATTTTTCTTTTCTTATATTTAAATTGCTCATTAATCTCATTATCTTTGATTTACTCAACTTAAATGAACCTAGGAAATTTAATGCCTAGTCAGTAATTATTTTTAAGTCTCTGTGGGATATTTTGATTTGCCAATTTACTATTTTACAGCCCATACACTTGTGATGAGTACTTAAAATTTGGTAGCATCAAGTTTTGGCTCCATTGCTATGGATCAAACCCAGGTCACTCATGTGATGGGCAGGAATACTCACTACTATACTCCCCAGCAATAGTGTCAAAAATTGATGCTACCAAATTTTAAGTAGGCACTGTAAGTGTATGGGCCGGAAAATAGTAAATTGGCAAATTAAGATCGTTCCATAGAGACTTAAAAATAATTACTAAATAGGCATTAAATTTTTTAGGTTCATTTAAGTTGAGTAAATCAAAGATAATGAGAGTAATAAGCAATTTAAAGATAAGAAAAAAAAATAGTAAACTAGTATTTCAAAGATTTCAATAGGGAAAAACGACCTATAGTGGCTAATTATTTCTTCAAGTTTTAGAATATGTAATTACCCAAATAAATTCACTTAATGTTAACTTGTTAATTTAGAGTTTTAATAGATATAAGTATCTATCGATCACTTACATTCCTCCCTCAAATTAAAATTATTATTCTTAACAATCTATTCAAGAGGCAATAAATATTCAAATTTACTCTAACATAACTATAGGGATCCAGTAGATATATTCCTATCCTATTAGCAAATTAGAATAAATTTCAATCCCACATTACTTAATCCTATGGTCCAATTAAGATCACTTTCCTAAGTGTAATCAAAATTCTCCAATTTCATACTTAATAGTAATCAAACACTAAATAGACAAAACATAACAAGATTAGATAAACAAGATAACATTAAGCATAATTTAATAGTTCAAACAAACTCTAATCCAAGAATCAATTCATAGCTTACTTTAGGTTCAAGAAAAGAATTAGTCACATATGGCTTTAACAAAATCCACAAAGACATAAAGATAAAATCTAGAGTCAATAAATCAATGGAAGAAAAGAGAAGAGAGCAAAATATTTGTTGCCGTCGCAATAGGAAAGATCCTAGTTGTCCTCTTCTTTCTCACTACCATCACATGTTGAAGAAAGTCCAACCATTGTTGTTCACTTTTTTTTGCTGCCAAAATCACTCCTCTATTCTTGGGTTTATTTTTCACTGCCATCAAGACTGCCTCTTGATGTTCGCTGCTCTCTCTGTCCTTTATATAGATTTCTTTTGTGGGCTATGCGCATTGGGCCTCTCAAATTCTAATCCAAATATCTGTTATCCGATTCTTATCTTATCCTTTTCTTTTCTTTAGATATATATAATATAATATACAAAAGATTGAAAAGGTATTTCCAATCATGAGTGCATATCTCCTTTATTTGATTTGCAATTTCTTGTGTGGGCCTTGCCAATTCTTTATGCTTCAACTCTTCTATATATTTACTTTTCCTTAATTTCCAACATATATCATTTGTTGCATTGCATCCATGCATACTTTTTGATCTGACATCTTCTTCTCTCTCTAAATCTCCTGCAAAATAAAAGAATGAGTAGATTTTATATTACAATTCATTTTTTATTTTATAATTAATTAAAGGATAGAAACTATATAAAGGATAATTAAATAGGTATAAAATCTTAATAAATGTAATCAAATATACCTTAAAATATATACTTATCAATTTTTTATTATAATCAAATATGTAGATATCGATTTTATTGAAATTATAAAGTTATGTCTATGAGAAAAGGCATGTGTTATGTACTATGTACATTTTACTAGTTAATGAGTAATATTCTCTCTTGATGGCAAAAAAACAAAAAGAGTATTATTCTCTCTTTATCTCATTAACTTTCTCTTTTACCTATTACACATCCTTATTTTTATATTATGTGTGTGTTTGGATTGACGGTTGTAAAAATAACTTTTTTCAATATGACTTTTGGAAACTCAAGTTGGAAGAACAGTCAGATAGTGTAATGAGATTTATGTTTGAATAGACGACGACAGAAGTGGTTTTTTTTCAAATTGAAATTTGTTTTGATGATTATTTTAAAAAAGCAAGTTTAAATAGAAAATGACTAAAAATAACATAAATCTTATTAAATACTATATCTAATATTTGATATAAGATTCAATGGACTAATTTGGGAAAAATAAGGAAGTTAGATAAATTATCTAATTATAATATATGATCTCTTTGAAATACTTATATACCTCATCAAATTATATATTGTTTATAAAACAAACAATGATAAATATAAATACTGTCAAGTAATATATTTATCTTTCTTAATATCTCCAAATTAATTAATTAGGTTTTAAATTAAAGATTGAAGATAGTAATACATGTATGTTTTATATATATATATATTGTGATAATTTTAAAAGAAAAAATAAAAATTAAATTAAAAAATATTTAAAATTATATATATATATATATATTATAGCTAAGCATGAGACTCCAGAACAAAAAAAGATCCTTTTCCTCACTGTCCCAGTATATGCTTCAGATGATAAACGGTGACGTGCTCCTGCTCCTGCTCCTGCTATGCTTCTCCCCTCTACTTCAATCTTCATTCCTGAGAGAGCTGGAGATAACGAGAGCCCGAGAGAAGCAGAGGAGAGTTGGAGCAGAAGAAAATGAATGGATTTCTATCTGCAATGTTAGATTCTCGCTAAAGCAATCCTTCTTCTATCTTCTATTTCAGCATTCGAGTGATACTTCGAGAGTAATGGACAGCTAAAATTTGATGCTAATCGAAAGGGAAAAAATGATTAAGTTAAATAATAATAATGATATAGTAGAGCTTAAGTGGTGTATTGCCCTGCTGTATGTGGAGAAATACTTACATATTTTAAGAGTATCATGTCATCTGAACTTTGTTCAATAAAAACATTACAACCCATATCATTTTAATTCTAGTTGGTTGATGACTCATCTTAAAAATTTCAATATTTAATTTTTATCTTGTTTTACGGAAAAAATCTTAATTTTTTTGAAAAAACTAAAACAAAATCCAATATTTTTCTTGAAAAAGATAAAATTTAATTTTTTCAGATGAATCATGAGCCAATTAGAATTAACATGATCTAAGTTATTATGTTTTCATTGGATAGAGTTCAGATGATGTAATACTTCTAAAATATACAAGTATTTTTCATGCATGTGTATAACAGGTGGCAGCAGGAAATTATGGCTTATAACTTTAAACGGTTTTTCCTTTAAAAGCACAATAGACAAAAAGGCAAAAGCTTATCCAAACAATCTCAAAAAGCTTAGGTGTGTTTGGTTTGAGTGGAGGGGAGGGGACGGGATGGGAGGAGAGACGAGGGGAAAGGGGTTAAATTACTTTTTTAGGTTAAAAGTATTTAAATTTTGGACGGAAACCCAAAATTTAAAAAGAATGAGAGGATAAATTTTGAGCGGGAATCCAAAATTTAAAAGAATGAAAGGGTAAGTTTTGGGTTTCTCCCATCCAAAATTATAATTTGTCACGCCTTCCCTCAAACCAAACAGACCCTAGGGCTTGTTTGGTTTGAGGGGAGGGGAGGGAAAGTGGGCGGAGGGAACATTTTTTTAAGTTGAATTTAAAAAAAAAATTAAAGAAGTGGGGTTAAACATTTTTAATTAATTTTTCTTCCCTTTAGGGTCTGTTTGGTGTGAGGGATTGGAGGGGAGGGGAGGGGAAGGAAAATTATCTTACTTATTCTCTTTATTAAAATTTTACTACCCCACTTCTTCAATCTTTTAAAATTAATTAAAAATGTTTAACCCCACTTCTCTAATTTTTTTAAATTCAACTCAAAAATTTTTTTCCTCCGCCCACTTTCCCTCCCCTCATATCAAACAAGCCCTTAAAGTAAGCAACCATGCCCATTTAGGCGTGAGGATCCCATGTCTCCCTTTTCAAAAAGATATCCAAACATGGGTTCACATTATATTCTATGCTCATTACAACGAAGAACAACTAATTTCTCATTGTTGTGATGAAATTTTAACTGTTTAAATTTTGATATGAATAATCTAAATTTAAAATTTTTAATTTGATATTTTTTTAAATGTAAATTTATTTCGATGAGGAGTGATAGTTATAAAATTATCTTTATTTTTAATTATGTATATAATAAAATAAAAAATTCTTTAAAATACAATAATTAAACTAAATTAAATATGGACATTCAAAATCTAATGGTGAAGATGGGTGAAAAGCACATTTGATGAGCATAAAATGTGCTCCGCTAAACACACCAAAATATATTGTATACCCCATTCATTTCTTAATATAAAACATATTTATCTAATTTGATTTGATTAATAAAGTTAGTTAAGTTAATTAATATAATGTATTTTCCTAAACACCCTAACTAATTATCTTCCTTAATTCCATCATTCTCCTTTCTCCTTGATTATTGTTGACCGAGCATCTATAGGGTTTAGAAAAAAAATTGACAAATATAAAAACTATGTTTTATATTTAGGATCAACATCAACTGCCTATATATGTTTTATATTAAGGACAAATATAACAACTTAGATCATTTTAATCCTAGTTGGTTGATGAGTCATCTAAAAAAAAAAATTCAAGTTTTATCTTGTTTTTTAAAAAAATATTGGTTAATCATTTTGTTTGAGTTTTTTTCAAATTAATATTTTTTTCTTTAAAAAAGATAGAATTTGAATTTTTCCAGATGAATTATCAACCAATTAGAATTAAAATGATCTGAGTTGCTCTATTTTTACTAGATAGAGTACAGATGATATAATATTGTTAGAGTATGTAAATAGGATTAGTATAATGCTATAGACATTTTACTGATTCAAATGTGTTTGGTTGGTACTATAAAGAAACCTAATGTCATTCCGATTACAACAAGACAACAAACAAGATAATCCCTATTATATAACTTTGGCTGCATGATAGAACCCTCAATGAAGTATCGCTTAGACATTTATATCCTCCATTTTTGGCCTGATGGAGTTTTAAAAAAAAAAAAATCTTTTTAACAATTTTTTAACTTTTTCGAATAAATATAAATTTCATTACATAATTATCAGACAAATGGTCTATAATTATCCTTCTATTACATTATATATTCCCTACCATATTACATTCCCTGTGATTCTTTAAATACGCACACCTGTTAATTAAACTTGACAAAATAAGATCAATTCCCAATAATTAACAACAACAACAACAACAACAGAACATGAATAAATTAAACAACGGAAAACTTTTTTATTGAACGTAACACAAAAAAAAAACAAATTAATCAGTAATAATGGTTGGAAGATTTTCATAACTGCATCACGAGGGCTTCAAAGATTTCCATAGCAAAAGCAGGCAAACCCAGAAGAACAATAGTGTTCTTCCTCTCTTCGCGCCATGGGAGAGGAACAAGACAACTTCTCTCTCAGGCAACGTCACAGGCCCACATCACAGAGGTGGTCCCCATCCAAAATCTGTTGTGTGAAAAGACAATCTAGTCCAAGTTGTAATAAAAAACGTGGCTGTTAAGGAAGGGCGAGCTCTTGTCGTCTCAAAATAGTTTATACTTGATCTCATGTACCTATCTGAAACCAAATCAATGGCCTTCTGAATTAAGCCAACAGTGAATGATAGAGGATTTTTCAGTAATTCACCGGCTTCACATAGTGAATGTGTCAATAGTATGGCGTTTCCGAAGTAAGCTTCTGGTAATGGAGGAACGAATCTCGACCGTCCATTAACAGCAAAGAGAAGCTTTATTTGTTGATTAGGTTTCATCTTGAAGGCTTCAGTTCCAGCTCTCCATATAAAACCAGAAAGGGCTTCAAAAGTAGAGCATTTTTTAAGAACACCATCTTGCATGACCTATATTAGAATAAATTAATAAGTCGCACGTTGATTAATTAAAAGATGAATTAAAAGTATATAGAGTTAAGACGGTACTATTAAATTAACTTAAACTATTTTGATAAAAAGTCCGACATAATATGTAACTAAAAGTCTAGCATCAATATTATTATTGGCCATTATGGTTTGATCTAATTTTTGTTTTAATCCATATAGTTTTAAATTACGGTTTTTGATCCCTATAGTTTCATAATGTCGTTAAGTATAAAGACCAAAATTAAAACTTGTTTAAGTATAAAGACTAAAACCAAAATTCATATAATTCAAAATACATGGACCAAAATCAAAACTCATACTTTGAATGAATTTTGATTTTGGTCCATATACTTAATGGTATTAACTCAAATTAAATATTTGTGAAACGATGGAAACAAAAAACAATGATTTATAATTATAGGGACCATGATGAAATTTTGATCAAACTAGAAGGACCAATAATAATATTGACCCTAAAATCTAATGTATAGACCTTTTTCTTGAGAAGTTCTTGTTTCTGTGGATAGAAACAAAAGGACTTATAAAGCATGTTTTCTTCTCCATCGTATATTTTTGTTGTATCTGATGATGATATGTCTTGGATCTCTGTAAATTTATGGTCAGGGAACTCTATGAGAGGAGGCTGCCACGCTCTGAGAATGGTTCGATGAAGAAGTGGAGGAATCTTTAGGCCCTGCTTGGTACGTGGTGTTGAATTTTGATAGATTGGGATTATGATTGAGATTGATGCTTTAAAAATATATTTGGTATGAGGTGTTAATTGGAGGGATTGATTTTACTAATCTTATTTAATAAACATATACTAATTATAAAAAGACTCAAATGCCCTGCCCTAAATCCTAAACAATCGATCGATTTGTGAGAGATTGATTAGGTTAAAATCAGGATATTTTTGTCAGAAAAAATTTCAATCAAGGGTATTTTTGTTTCTACAATTTTGGAATCCAGGGATTGAAAACACAAAATCAGGGGAGGTGGCTTTGTAGCAATCCCTCTTTCGTGGTATTCCCAGTCCCTGATTATTCGTAGTCCCTTGTACCAAACAATATATTTTGACTTAATCCCTCACCCAATCCTTGTCCCTACCCCTGATACTTCGTACCAAACATAGCCTTAAGTCTAAGCCTCTTGCCATGTCACTCCATGAGTTTACAAATTCCATAGCACAGAGTCCCTCTTACATGCAGTCAGGGATGGAAATAGGCTAAGCCCCTATCATGGGGCCTATGACCTAGCCTACATTAAGCTTAACACAGCCTATTTAGTAAATAAGTCAGGCCAAGGCTTAGGCCCATTGTTAGGCCTATTTAGGTAAATAGATCATGCCTATTTTCATAAAGCATAACCTACAGGTCTACAGGCTTGACCTATTTATTTATTTTTTTAATTTATACTATTATATATAATTATATATAATATAATCTAAATTAGTTTTATAAATTATTTATACAATTACAAACTTAGTTTTTACCTTAGGTGTCACATCTCATCATTTACCCCCCAAACTCAACATTTTTATTTATTAGTCGAATACATTTACCTCTCTTCTCTTCAATCACCCAAGACTGCAATGTCAGCTCACCCCATTTCCCTTGATTTGCGTCATTCGTTGAAACATAATAATTGCTACAAGTTTATTTTAGTAATGCCCCAATAAAATATCATAATCTCAATAGGAGGAGTTTGTCTCGGTTTCTATAGGAAAAAAAAAGGTAAAATCTGATTTTACATACCACTACTTGTTATACTTGGTTGATTTTAAAAATATATTTTCTTAGATTGGTTTTTCTTATTCTAATTGACTTGGATAATTGTTGTCACTAGGTGTTCTTTTTCTTACTAAATTATTACAGGTGAGAATAATTCCTAATTAAACTTTTAAGACATAATGTAGGTTTTTAAATATGTTTGAGAGGTTGTAAATGAATATGGAGGAATAGGCTTTGAGCCTATTTAAATGCGTACATTTCAAATACATTTAACCGAGACAGAATTTGTGGACTAAGGGTTAAGTTGGTAATGAAAAGGTCGTCTTATCTCTTGAATCACTCGGCCACCTCTCCTACATAATGATTATGTCCCAGAAATCGAGTGAATAGTGAGTTATTCATATTCTATTTTTTGGATAGCCATATACAATCAAATTTAACTAGAAAAATGGAAAAACTTAAAAAAAAACCTTCATAAATAATTTCTTTTAATGAGTCCTTTTTATGTTATTTCATACTCTATTGTACAATTCCTTTGTTTGTGGAATTATTTTCTCACGAGAGATAATTAAATTCTAGAATGGATTGCTACCTATAACTAGATCTCGGATAAATGGAAATTTTATTGACAAGACATTTTCAATTGTAGCCAATATCCTATTACGAATAATTCTGACAACTTCAGGAGAAAAGGAGGCATTCACCTAGTACAGAGATGGTACGATTTGATTCTTTTTTCCTTTTCCTTTTTTTTTTTTGCTCTCAATGTTAGGAGAAAGACACATTCTTCGGATAGAAAGAAAAACATACGTTTGCTGAAGGTGAATTTTGTGGAAATAAAATAATTAATTCCTTCTGTCGTTTATCCCCGATTAATTTAGCCTCATATGCTTAAATTTTGGATTTATAGTATTAAGCGAAAGGTTATACCTATACTTATGGGTTAGGTCAACTCTACTCCACTAGTACCAATAGGCAGCATGGGGGAAGAAGCACTACGTTTAGGAATCAACAACACGAAAACGTTGTTAAAAAAATATCCCCCCTTCCTTATTAGGATTGGGACTAAGAAGAATGGTTGGGACAACAAATATCCATCTCGTTAGTATTTTGGACACCTGTATAACCATCAAAGACTGTTGAAGTGACTAATTCCAGGAAATTAAGCGGTGTTGAGAACAAAGAAATTGCTGGAGTTACCATTTTTTTATCCAGTACCAACATACTTGATGTTAAGAAAAGATCTTTTACAGAAAGGTTGGCTAGAGATTTATTTTAAAAACATTAGCCCTGCTCATTTCATAATGAGAATACTGCAATCTTTTTTTATTCTATGTATTTTTATCATTATGCACATAAAGGAGAGGACAAGCCGTATGAGATGAAAATCTCACGTATAGTTCTGGAACAGAGATTCTTTGAACCAAATGACGACCGTAACGTATGTCGGCTCAATCCGAAGGAAATTATGCGGAAGCTTTACGGAATTATTATGAAGCCATCCAACTAGAAATTGATCCCTATGATCGAAGTTATATACTTTATAACATAGGCCTTATCCACACAAGTAACAGAGAACATATGAATGCTTTGGAATATTATTTTCGGGCACTAGAACAAAACTCGTTCTTACCACAAGCTTTTAATAATATGGCCGTGATCTGTCATTATGTGTGACTATCTCTACTATAGAAAGAAAAAAGAAAAGAAAGAGCAAATCCGCTAATAAATACTATAAAAAAAAGGATTTCTACGTATATGTCGTCCAAAACAACGATTTTTATCAGTTGTAGCAAAGAAAAAGAAAGAAACTTCATAGAAGTTGAAATATGAAGAAATAGACATGCCTAAATACTTTTTTTTTCATATGGATAAACGATCTAATTGATAGAGAAAGCGCCGTAAAGATCAATTAGCAAGGTTTTGGGCCAATACAAGAAGAAATGCTTACTTATATCATGATAGAAGAGTTAGGAATCCACTTATGTAATAGAGTTGATCCCCTAAAGTTTTGAGTAGAGGTGTAGTATTAGATCCCAAAGATAGTAAGTCTTTTCTTTTTTATGAAGAAAAGTCTTTTTCACAGATTCTATAGAAATTTATATATCATATATGAAAATATATGATATAGGAAACCAAGATAGTTACCTTTCAGAAAATTATAATGAGAGTGTAAATGCCAATGCTTTATTCTTCTGAAGGTAGGAGATAAGATAAAACTATAAAGCGGATTCCTTTTTTAATTAATCCAAATTCAAGTTTGAAACTCATGTAATTATCCTCTCTTTTTTTTTTGTTAACTCGAGAAAAAAATGGAATAGATCTAATAAAAACAAATGGGCCATGAAAGGAATTAACTGCTGAGCCGTATGAGACAGGAAACTCTCAAGTACGATTCTAAGGGAAGGGGATTTACTCACCTATTCCGACCACAGAGAACAAGCCATTCGACAGGGAGATTCAAAAATTGTGGAGGCTTGGTTTGATCAAGCCACTGAGTATTAGAAACAAGCAATAGCCTTAACCCTGGGTAATTATATTGAAGTGCAAATTTGGTTGAAGATCACAGGGCGTTTTGAATAAAAGCACTCTGTTTATTATTTTATTATTCTTTTTATTATTACTTATAGTTATTAGTTATTTTTATTATTTTATTATATTTTTATTATTTTATTAGTAGTTATTAGTATAGTATTTGATTTTTGTATTTATATTATAGTTTTAGTTATATATAGTTATAGTATTTTATATTATAGTTATAGTTTTTAGTATTATAGTAGTTCTAGTATTATATAATTAATTTTCTAATTAATTTTTTGTTGTCTCCATCAGTCAAGTCAAATAAAACAGATCATTTCTCTAGGAACAAACAACCAACGAATTTCATTATATCCCTTCTAAGATCGTTCTATTTTGTTTGGTATTTCGTAGGGATAAATGATAAGTGGATACAGTAGAGAACTCGATTTTTTCTGCTATTGAAACTAAAAAAGCTAATAAAAGAGACTCTCAAATGACTAAATATAAATATCGGTATGTACCCTAGTAATACTAATGACTGTTCACAGGATTTGAAATAGAGTACATAGTAATATCTTCTATGTAAGACATAAAGTTAAAGTAGCTCCATCTAGGAACTTCTAATTGAAATATGAATACACTAGGTTGTACAAAAAAACAATTTCCCTTCAATTCAAAGTCCAAAAAGGGTTTATGTCCAAAAAAAAATAAAAGTCCAGAAAGGGTTTTATAAGATTCAAAAGGTCCATTGAGCGTAAATCCGAACACTTGCCCTGAATCGCCTTCCAGATCATAACTGTTCTAGTGAATAACTAAAGAAAATAGAATAGATAGGTGGGAGATGGAAGAGAAAAAAGTCAATAGAAAAATCTCTCATAAGTTCACTAATTATGTTTTATGTTGGCAGGTCTCTTTGTATGAGTTGTCTGGAAAAAGGAGGACTCAATGATTATTCGTTCATCGGAACCAGAAGTCAAAATTTTGGTAGATATGGATCCTGTAAAAACGTCTTTCGAGGAATGGGCCAAACCCGATCATTTCTCAAGAATAATAGCTAAGAGACCTGATACTATTACTTGGATTTGGAACCTACATGCTGATGCTTATGATTTTGATAGCCATACTAGTGATTTGGAGGAGATTTCTCGAAAAGTATTTAGTGCCCATTTTGGCCAACTCTCCATCATCTTTCTTTGGTTGAGTGGCATGTATTTCCATGCTGCTCGTTTTTCCAATTATGAAGCATGGCTAAATGATCCTACTCACATTGAACCTAGTGCCCAGGTGGTTAGGCCAATAGTGGGCCAAGAAATATTGAATGGTGATGTAGGCAGTGGTTTCCGAGGAATACAAATAACCTCTGGTTTTTTTCAGGTGTGGCGAGCATCTGGAACAACTAGTGAATTACAACTCTATTGTACCGTAATTGGTGCATTGGTCTTTACAGCCTTAATGCTTTTTGCTGGTTGGTTTCATTATCACAAAGCTACTCCAAAATTGGCTTGGTTCCAAGATGTAGAATCTATGTTGAATCACCATTTAGTAGGGCTACTAGGACTTGGGTCACTTTCTTGAATCACCAATTTCTATATGCTGGAGTAGATCTTAAAGACATCCCACTTCCTCATGAATTTATTTTGAATCGGGACCTTTGGGCTCAATTTTATCCTAGTTTTGCTGAGGGAGCAACCCCCTTTTTCACTTTGAATTGGTCAAAATACACGAAATTTCTTCCTTTTCGTGGAGGATTAGATCTAGTAACTTGTGGTCTATGGCTGACCAATATTGCACAACATCATTTAGCTTATTTTCTTGATAGCGGGTCACATGTATAGAACTAACTGGGGTGTTGGTTATGGTATAAAAGATATTTTAGAGGCTCATAAAGGTCCATTTACAAGACAGGGCCATAAAGGCCTATGTGAGATCCTAATAACATCATGGCATGCTCAATTATCTATTAACCTAGCTATGTTAGGCTCCTTAACCATTGTTGTAGCCCACTATATGTATTCTATGCCTCTTTATTCGTATCTAGCTACTGACTGTGGTACACAACTCTCATTGTTCACACATCACATGTGGATTGGTGGATTTCTCATAGTTGGTACTGCTGCGCATGTAGCCATTTTGATGGTAAGAAACTATGATCCAACTACTCGATACAATGATCTATTAGATCATGTTCTTAGGCATCGCGATGCAATCATATCACATCTCAATTGGGTATGTATATTTTTAGGCTTTCACAGTTTTGGTTTGTATATTCATAATGATACCATGAGTGGTTTAGGGTGCCCCTAAGATATGTTTTCAGATACCGCTATACAATTACAACCCATCTTTGCTTAATGGATACAAAACACCCACGCTTTAGCATCCAATGCAACAGCCCCTGGTGCAACAACAAGCACCAGTTTGACTTGGGGGTGGTGATTTAGTGGCAGTGGGTGGCAAAGTTGCTCTGTTATCTATTCCATTAGGAACTGCGGATTTTTTGGTCCATCATATTCATGCATTTACGATTCATGTGACAGTATTGATACTCCTAAAAGGTGTTCTATTTGCTCGTAGCTCACAATTGATACCGGATAAAGCAAATCTTGGTTTTCGTTTCCCTTGTGATGGACCTCGAAGAGGGGGGACATGCCAAGTATCCGCTTGGGATCATGTCTTCTTAGGGCTATTCTAGATGTACAATTCTATTTTGGTAGTAATATTCCATTTTAGTTGGAAAATGTAATCAGATGTTTGGGGTAGTATAAGTGATCAAGGGGTGGTAACTCATATCACGGGAGGAAACTTTGTGCAGAGTTCCATTACCATTAATGGGTAGCATGACCTTTTAGAATAAAAGCTCAGATCAAGACATATTTCAAAACCTATTTTTTTTAACAGGATAGGTCTAGGTCTACTAATAAGTCTTTTAGGCCTATCAGGCCGCCTGTAATAGTTTTTTAAAAAAATTGTGAGGTTAAAACCGTAATTACCTGCCTCACTCTCACTCACTCAGTCACTCACGTTTCACACTTTCACAGAATCACATTCACACACTCACAACTCTCTTCAATTCTTCATTTCTTCGCCTTGGACAGTTGAACCCAAGCCCCAACCCGTCGGTCGTCCTTCCTCCGAGAGTCCCTGTCGTCTACTCTCTCCGCCGGCCGTCCTTCCTCCGACTTGAACTCTCTCTTCCTCGGTGGGGAAGCAGCGGCAGATCTCCAGCTCTAGTAAGTCCACTTTTCTCTTGCGATTTGTTATTTCGTCTCTTTCTTCTTTCGATTTACTGCTCTGTCTATTTGTTCTTTCGATTTACTGCTTTACCCATTAATTCTTTCGATTTGTTTCGCCGTTATTTGCTGCTCTGTTACTGGAAAACAGCTTTCGATTTGCTGCTCTGCCTGTTTATTCTTTGGATTTGTTTCTCTATTATTTGCTGCGCGGTTCCTGGATTAGCTGGATTACCTGTCATTAGGTTTGCAAAAATATGTTTAATCTGTCTTCGTATAAGTTATGTTTAATCTGTCATTAGGTGTGCAAAAATAGGTTTGCAAAAAGATGTCTTCGCCTTCTGTGTATGTTTCTGGCGTCACCATTATGGGTGCACTCAAAGGAATGTGAAGGTGATGCAGTCACTTTAAAAGAAAATTAAGTGTTGGAACCCAAGTTAAAAATTTGGGGAACTATAAGGATAAAATGTTCATTGTAACCTGCATTTAACAATTACATCTAACCTTAGCCTTGGCTGCAGATTTTGAAAATAACTAGATAAACCCCTGTGCATGGCACGGAGCCTGAGAAATATGCTACTTATTTATGGTTTGTGATTAGTGTGACTTGTCAGATATTATTTATTGATATATATATTGATATTGTAGTCTGCTTTCTGCAAAAGAGTTCTTGGATGTGGTGAAGTGCTTAGCAAAAATTTCCTTTTTCTATCACTTTTCATTGGATTGTTAGATTAGATGTTTTCATCTGGTTGTTTGAAAACCTTCAACGTGCAGGTTTTTATCTAGTTTATGGCTATGGTTATTCAGAATGAATTTAAATGTTTAATGTTTATGTTGACATTAATCAAGCAAGATGGATTCTGTTCAGGAGCGGTACATCTGCTTTAAACTGCCAAATGATGCCGGGAAAATGCGCAAGGCCTTTGAGTTATATTTAACTAATAAACAACGAAAAAAAATTTCATTGAGACCATCTGATGGCAGTTTCAAGGAGTGACTTCTGCTTTTAGCTTATCTGCATATTTACTGTTTTTTTAATCCTTCTCTAGGTTATATTGCACAATATTCGGCTCATAGATTTGTGTCTAGAATATGAAAGGTTCACATTTATGAATTCTTAAAACTAGAAATGACTGGAATCATACGTTGGATACTAACTTTTAACTTTTTAAGGGCTGCAATAATAAAGCATGCAAAAAGTTGGTAGTTTATGTGTGACTGCCCATTTGACAGCCTTTCACTTAAACTTTAAAGAATTGGTTTTATTTGAATCTAACTTCAAATAAAGAATCTGAATTCATTTATTTGATAGCCCATTATGTGACTGCCCATTTAGTAGTTTATTTGACATTTGCTGCTTGCCTTTAAAGAATCTGAATTCATTTATGTAGGACCATTCAAATTGAATTTACTTATTGCTCTTGTTGATTTTATGTTGCTCTTTTCACTTAAACTAACACTACTTTATTTTTTTTTAAGGTTTTTGATGGAGAAGAAGAAATTATATTGAAGATTTGATGTGACGGTGAGAAGGATTAATGGCTCTACATTGATTCGGTTTAAATTGGTGAACTTGTAATGAAAATTGTTGTTATGTTGTTGTATTTGGTTTCATATTTTATGATGTATTTTGGATCATTAGTATTAATTGATGGAAATTTTGGCCTGTTTAAAGTAGGGCTGTTTTGCGATGAGGCTGTGGCCTGTTAGCCTGATTAAAAAGTTTTAAAAATCTAATCCTACTTAACAGGCCTCACGCTAGGGTTAGGCCCAAAAAAAAGGTCTCTTAACATGCCACAGGCCAAACTCAGGCCATCCTATTACAATACAAGGCTGGCCTGTTAAGGTGAAAGTCTGACCTGGCTTGGCCTGTTTCCACTCCTACCTGTAAATTCCCCTCCCTTGGGAGATAAGTAAAAAATGAAATATATTAAGGTTCTTAATTTAAACTTTTAAAGGTTAGGAAGGTGATGTGCAACTATCCCAAAGTTTAGAGAATTTTGTGTATTTTAGCCTAAACAAGAAAAAATTCTTTGTAATAATGCTGCGTATAGATCAATCCAAATACTAGGGTTAAGATGACATAATGAAAAAGGCAAATCAAAATTTATGCAAACTTTGTATTATAGGTGTTTTCAATCTTAAAATCTCTCATAACAAAATATTGACTGTGTCCTATAGAATCAACACAGATTTCCTTCATTTATAACGGCTAATATATTGGAATTCATATATACGTATTTAACTGAGATAAAGTACGGGGAAAAAATGAAACCTGGACAGTCATAAGAGGCATCTCAAGTATGAACTTAGCACCAGGAACACTATAAACCAGTTTGCCAAGATTTGAAGGATCAAACTTATTTGTGATCAAATCTCCAATTTCCTCTATCTTCTCACAGTTTACTTCTTCAGCTTCAACAAACACAACACCTTCACCTGTACAATCCACTATCAACTTCCCTTCAGTACTCAGAGTTAACCTGCCAGCCATGGGATGATAAGCGACAAAAACCTTGGACAAGCCTTGTCTGATAACTGTTGCAGCATTCTCATTTCTTCTCGAACCAGATTTGAAACAATAAACTGTACAAACTATAACTGCTTTGTTCTGGTCCAGGTTTGAAAGGAAGTAGAGTCCTTTGTCCGTTTCTTCTGCAGGTGCAACGAGAATTGGTTCTCCTACTTGCTTCACTTCAAGCTCAACTTTTGATTCTTTTGCCTTTGCCACCTAAAAAGAAAAAAAAATGAGAATAAACTTTAATTAAGGCTTCATGTTGTTCGTTTGGGAAGGAAAATAGGGAGATGGAAATATTATGAAAGAACTAATAGGTGCTGCTGTTCCTATGAAAAGGATTATAACTGCTTAAGCATGAGGTCTCTCGTTCGTGTTTATGTGAACATAGGAAATGTTTTTGAGAGAACCACCTGATTGAATTTGACAATGTTTGAAATCAATATATACTTAAGAGGAATAGGGGAATAAGCCGTTCACACTTTCCTATCCATTTTTGTATCTTGCGTTACTATTCATAGCAATAGTAGTGGCTTACATTGGAAGCTGATGCCTTTGCATTTGGCTTCGTGCCGGTCTTGCATCTAAGAAGAGTGCATCTATCAAGTTAATTAATGCCACCTCTGTTCTACTTTTCCAACTTTCTGACAGTTGGGAAAGTGAGTGAACCTTTTTGTTTAAACACGAACCAGTTCTTCACATGGAAAGGACAAAATTTCTGACTTTTCCGCCATCTATATCATAACAATGGTTCATTCTCAAACTTTCTGACTTCTCCATTCATGCGTTTTTGTCTCAAAGCTACCACCGTTTTCCACTCACGCGTTTACTGTGTTCAGTACTATTTCCATCAATGAACCATCTTTGTGCATGTGTATTTTGAATCGGTGTGCATTTTTCAGGGTTTTAATCGTTCCTTTGCGTTATCATTTTACAGAGAGGTATATGCAGAAAGGGAAAATGAATCGTTCCATTTTCACTCACGCGTTTACTGTGTTCAATACTCTTCAGGGCTAGTGGTTTCTATTCGCAGATTTTGCCATGCGAAGAAGAGGAAAATCGCATTCCGCCGAAGAACAAGGTAAATTTCTGACAATGAACCATCTTTGTTCATGTGCATTTTGAATTGGTGTGCATTTTTCAGGTTTTAATCATTCCTTTGGGTTTACATTTTGCAGAGAGGTATATGCAGAAAGGGAAAATGAAAGAACAAGCTATCACAGTGGATGACGACGACAGAGGCGACGAAGAAGAATCAGAAGATGGTAATGAACTACAAATCAGCGCTCTCTTCTCCAGATTTCTTAGTCCAAAACTTCAAACTTGAGCTTCATTCCTCTTTTCGTTATTCCTTCTTCTATAGTCCTGGGTTTTATTTTCCTCTATGTAGTGTAAGCAGTACAAGTTCCGGTTTCAAACTGCCAGTATTAAGAAAGTCGTCATTGTTATTGTTAATTTTGAAATGTCATTTTCAGTTCAAGTTTAAAATTAAGAAACATATGGAATGATGAGTATGACTTCCTTTTTTCCTCACCTGGTGATGCAGATGATGGTTTGGATCACTTTGAGGAATGAAGAAGAGGTTCATTTCCCTTCTTACCCTGCAATGCAATTTGATATATGGTAATCAACATTAATTGCTCTTCTCTAACTATTTCAGAAAATCATCGAATGACATTGTTCTTGATGATGATGATCGAGCTATTCCAGATGTGATCGCTGTGGCTACAAACCTACAAAGGAAGATGTCAAAAGACGCTTCATGTTGGCCTTTGATAGATCTGTGAGTTCCAGATTTCTGTTACTCACACACACACACACACACCCATATGTTATTCTATCATTATGTTACAGTAATACAGTTATTCACATGGGTTGCAATGTAGAAAACTCAATTTGTGTCGCTGGCATAAACTTTGATAATTGGTTGTTCCTTTCCAAATTTTCTTGGAATTTCTTTTTTTTTTTTCGTGGTGTTTGTGGAAGGTTTTGGTTTGTTTCATTTCCAATGGTTTTTATCTTGACAACTCTTCAGCATATGGTCGCATATATTGAAACTGTTGAAACTGTTGAGGAATGGCATATTGACTCGCATATATGCTCCTATGGTAAGCATATTTAAATATTCAAAGGTCGACTCATGTATTAGAAAGTAAAGGAACAGCAGAAAAGATACTAATATTCTGCATGAAGAGAAATATCTGCAAATGGAATTTGGTTGTAGGAAAGAACTTGAATAAGTAATTTAATTTTAGACTAAATAACGTGCACTTCCCTTGAAGTATATAAAACCTACATTAACATACCCTTTAATTTCTATTTATACAGTAACCTCCAATATAGTTATGTTATTGTTAATAGATCTTATGCCTTATGTAGTTGTCTTCTAGAAACCCTCAATAGCCTAATTTGATGCAGAATTCACCAAAAGGCTCAAGTAAATGCTTATAAAATCTTAATCATGGGCGGTTAGTATAGTACTATAGGACCATATGGGTTGAGATTGTAGGTTTTGTAAATCCCACGTGGCTTAAGTTCCTCTCAGCTATCCTAGATTTGAGCTGGGGATGAGTGGTCTATGTAGCATTCATTGCTTTAGTTGTGGAATTGAATTGACAGGTAGCCTAAACTCTCAAATTATAATAAAGTCAAAATGCAACTTGATTTAACCTTATTAGTAAGTAAAATGTTTTCAGGCAAGGAATATGAGTAAATGATATAATATATGTTTCATTGGGATATGTTGCTGATGTTTTTGGTTAGTTTTTGAGTTCATTGTCGTTTAAAATTTAAACAATTTTGCTTTGATTTAGCATTTCATTGCTGATTTCCAGTGATTAATCTGATTCTCAGTTAGGGACAGTAATTTGAGATTGTTGCGTGGAAACAAAGAAGGGGAAGGGAAATGAATGAACTGGCAGTTTGGGCGGGTTTTGTGTTGGATAAAATTTTATACCTATTTTTCCTTAGTACATGCATGGTCTTGCATGACCTTAGTTTGAAGGATTATGTATATTCCAAGTTCCAAGTTTGAACCATGTTTTTTGTCTATTTTGGAAGTGGTCATCTGCTGACTAATGTTATGAGTCACTAATTAATTAGCCATAACAATATTACTATAATTCAGTTGAATTTTGGTTATACCCTTGGGCAATCTGAATGAATGATCTGAAATTGATATTCTGCATCATATGAATGAAAAGCGCTTTTTCCTCACTGCAAATTTGCCTGCGCTTCTAATTGATGGGGAGGTGGTATTTAACTTATTATGTAATATTGTATAATGCTGTGAGCTTTTCAAAACCTTAAATGCAGAGGCAATGAAGGGCAGTCATTTTTGTTGGATCAGCCAATTACCAAGGTATTGCAAATCCTTAAATCTCGATGGAGTAGGTAGTTGTTTATAATTTAACTGAGTACAACTTAAATGCCTTTCATTTCAAGAGTCATCATCAACATTTTTGCCCTGATCTGTTTTAAATGCAGAACAGGTTACATGATATGACAATTAGGTGTAGCTTCTAACTATGATGGCTTGGAAGTAGGAAGTAGGTGATACAGATTCTCCATACTTGGTACTGTATGAACAGTGACCATATATTGCTTCTATTCATCTACTCTATCGCACATTGCTTTTAATGTGGAGTTGACTTGATTCTTCTTGGTTTGTAAGTATTTCAATGCTTGGTTTTTCTTGGTTTAGTTTCTCTGTTGCTAAAGTGAAACTCTCACTTCCTTTGTTCGGCTATTTGTGAATATGGGGTGAGTGGGTTATTGATTGATATTATGCAATAATTTTAAAACTCTAACTGTAATAATTTCGTCTCCTTTCTTTTTCTTTCAAGCTTTTCTTTTTTTACAGATCTGGAATCTATGCCAAGAGAATAAAACAGAAGTTTTTGCTTAGATTTGTGAGGCAAAAGCACAAACAAAACCAAAGAATGGGAAGAAAAGTGAAGAAGTAGAAACATCAAGGAAATCATCATGAAAGCCCACTTCTCTGTTTCTATTCTGTTTTCCTACTTATCCTATATCACTAAAAGTACGATAAAATTCCCAATGAGACTTCCAAAGTTGAAATAACTGAAAATGCTTTTTCATGATTGTTTGATGTGATAATGATTTCCAGTAATGCAGTGTGGGAATAGATATTTTTGATTTATCATATGTTATGAGGTAATGCAATTTTGATCGGTTGGAACTGATTGAGATTCCCACAAGTATTTGGATAAATCTTTTTGGGAATTGGCTTAGTCAATTATAGTCATTACTTGATTATTGAGTATTTAGTTTTGAGCATTGTTTCTTTACTTATTCCTTTTGTAACCATTTTGCCCTGCATTACACTTGCGCTATGATTCAAGACTGAACATTGAATCATTTCAAAGGCCACTGTGGTCCAGGATATGCTTTATTAATTTGGAATTTTCCCCATTGCATCTCGAAGCCGAGACATTCTTGTGTTCAATTAACTTTCACACTAGAGATCCACGGGAGAAAGCAGTGGTCCATGATGTGCTTCATAAGCTGAAAATACTGAAAAATGAATATCTTCGCTTCAGAATTTTTCTTTTCCAACCTTGCTCAATTCTCTGTCAATATCTTTGGATCATCTTTATGATTTTGTTCTCTCTATGACAGCTAAAAAAAAAATATATTGAATTTTATTTTAATATTCAGTTGGCATTTACCTATGTGTTCATGATTATTGAATTCTCAAGATATGGTTTGGTATAAAAAGTCGAACAAATGGAGGAAAAAATTTTTCTTTGGTTATTCCCTGTCTGCCCTTCTTTTAAATTAAGAGTTAGGCTCCTTTCACCCAAATTGATTATGTTATTAAGTTTAACAACTAGATAGCTTCCCCCACACTTTTGTCGACAAATTGTAGAACTAATGTGCGGAAGTAATAGCAAAAGAGATGTAATATGTGAAGAACATGTTGATACCAATGTTGACTGAATATTATTTATTGATCTACATGTTTATTTGATGTTACCTAAAGGATAATTTTGGAAAGTTTAGATAATTTTTGAAAAGCTCAAGATGTGTAACTAACTTTACAAAATTTATTGGTGTGTAAAGTAGTTAAAGGTGACTTACATTCTAGGACAGAGAGAGTAGTAGTTTTGGACTTTGGTCAATTATATGTATGGGATCACATTAGCACATGAGTTGTAACAATAGAAAAAAGAGGGTATCATTATAACTGTCACTGCTTAAATCGTGTGTTAGTGTGATGATTCAACAAAAATCATTGGAAAACTTCTTTTGCTTCAGCAATTAAACCCTTTTTTGTTGGCTAATGCCGTAGTTTCAAAATCTGGGTCAAATACTGTATTTTAAAAAATAAAGAAAAAAGAAAGAAAGAAAGAAAGGAGTCATACAAATGCTGAAAATATCTGTCTATTTGTACTGTGAAAAGCCCATTGATATTCTTTAATTGTATATATCCTAACCTTCAACATTGTTCAGGGAATGTCCTCTAGATTTAAAAGAAGCAATATCTACTGTATGTTTTGCCGCACCAAGTTGCCGATCTACCTGAGTTGTTGCAGGTTCAAATGTCATTTGCTTCCAAATATGGGAAGGGATTTGTATCAGCAGCAACTGATCTCAGGCCAGGTTGTGGTGTTAATTGCCAGGTTTTATGATTTTATATCATCTATGGACTTATTGGCAGCCGACCCCACCTAATGGGATAAAGGCTTTGTTGTTGTTGTTGTATGGACTTATTGGTAATTATAAATGCTATTTTTATGACATTATTTGTGGGTGTGGTTAATCATGCTGATTTTTTTCCAATCTTTTGCTTCATACTTACTTTTGGTATAAAGGGTAACAATAATGATTTGAAGAACAGGGTTTTGGCATAGTTAATCAAGCTTTAAACTATTTGTCTTATGATCTTATTTATGGCAGGTATGGTATTGTTTTTGTGTAGTCTGATTTTTTTTTTTTTGCTATATCATTAAGAGTAGGGTTTTTCATTCTTTATGCTTGCTGTTATGAACGCAAATGGTTGCATACACAAGCTAAATAGTGACCTGATTTTTTGATTGTGGTTATTAAATTGACTTCCTATTAATATTGCTGCCTGTGGTTATCATGTTGATTCTTTTCCCAAACTTATTTTGCTTCATACTTGAATGCCTGTCATTTAATGTGGCTAGCTCAAGAACAAAGTAGGTAATTGCCTGGTAACCAAGTTAACAAATTATATATAATTCTGAAGACCTATTACCTAACCCAAGAGGTTTTATTCTGATAACTAACAACATGGTTCTTGCACATTCAAGAACACTAAGTCTTGGCCTCTCTGACTCTACTACAGAATTAGTTGCAAAAATTATTCCCAATTGAGGTTAAGAATCACAATGTAATTGGTGAAGCATGTTGAGTTCCCTTCTTCAATCACTTGGCCAAATAGTTTACTTAATGCCTTTGGTAACTTCATCTGCATCATAACTTGAAAAAAGTATTCATAAAACTTTTGCTCATAATTCGTTAATCTTTACTCATAATTGGTACTATAATTAAATTTATGCTCTTAGTTCATAAATTTTTTGTCAGAATGTTTTCTTCTCTGAAAAAATTCACAATGTTATTCGAGAAGCATCTTCAGTTGCCTTCTCCAATAACTTCGGCAATAGTTTACTATATGCTTTGCCCAACCTGATCTTTATCATTTCTTTGAGGTGATAGTTGAAAGATGTTAAGATTAATTGCATCTGCTTTCTAGAATTCTAATGGAGCTATACTAAATCATACTAAATCTTGCTACCATCACTGACCACATCCAAAATTCATGAGATTCTACACATTTTTGTTTTCTCATCTGTCATCATGAAGACTTTTTCAATCCTGTCAATTTTCCCCCCTCACCTGTCATGAAAGCATATTTAGTTTAACTCAAAAATTATGTTGTATGAGTGTCAAGAAAGGTGCATGAGACGGAATATGAAAATAAGTAGATGCCTCTCGCACGTGGGGGAGTTTATGCTTAAGATGTCATGTATTTGAAGGAATTTTAGTTGGACTATTGTGTGTAAAACAGACTGTTTAACAGAAAATATATTTCATGGTGTTAACATCTTTTAATTAAGGAAGTAAGTTCACCTGACATCACCTCTTGCATTTGATGGCGGGGTACATTGCACTAGTGTTTAAGTTTATGCTTGAGATGTCATGTATTCGAAGGAATTTTAGTTGGACTATTGTGTGTAAAACAGACTTTTTAACTGGTAAAATATATTTCATGGTTTTAACATCTTTTAATTAAGGAAGTAAGTTCACTTGACATCACCTCTTGCATTTGATGGCGGGTACATTGCGCTGTTGTTTAATTTTAAGGGATACATTGCACCATTTCATAGTGTAGGTATTTAGTGTTTTGAGTTGATTTGTAATTATTGCTTATTTGGTGGTGAATGATGTATGGATAAGGAATATTTAAGACATGGAAGGAAATTGTTTTGTATTACTTTGGATTACGTAAATGGTTTATGAATGTAATGGAAGTAAATGCATGCAAGTTCAGTTTGTGCATCGAGTGTTGTAGATGTTGCTCCCGCGCAATGTGTAGGGGAGTTGTTGCTACAATGATTATTAGTGTTTATAAGGAGTTAGTTAGGGGAGTTGTTGCTACAATGATTATTAGTGTTTATAAGGAGTTAGTTCTTATTCTTGGGGATCCAGTTAGATAAGAAGGTCAGTAAGTTTTAGTTAGTTGTGTATTTGTTTTTTGTCTGCCTCTTTTTTTTTTCCTTCTGAAAATGAATGTCTATTAAATGTTTGTCAATTTCCATCTTCAACATGTAATTAGTGCAGTGAATGAACTTACAGTTGTCCTGTTTGAGTCAATATGGGGAATATGTGCTGGTGCAGTATGCTGTTAGAGGTTTATATAGAAACGATGGTTAGAATAAAGCATTGTAGCAACTTATGTGTATTACGATAAATATTTTACTACTTTGAACCAATTAATTTGTGTTTTTCTTTTTTGTAGATGGCCCAGACATATCGTCATTCTGTGATGCTATAAGAGGTTTTTCTAGACATCCGTGGAGAGATACGTGTATTTGCTGATTATTTATGTTTAGCGTAGTTGGTTTTTTGTGTGTTATAAATAATATATGTACTAAGTGAAAATTATGATATCATTATGCTATGTATTTTGTGACCGTAGATGTTGATTAGATGGTGAATGATATACTGTTAAGGAATATTTAAGACAGTTACATTAAAATTGTTTTGTATTAATTTGGAGCATGTATATGATTTATGAATACAATGGAAGTGAATGCATGTAAGGTCAAATTGTGAGTTAAGTGTTGTAAATATTGCTCCCATGCAGAGCGTGAGGGGAGTTGTTGCTTGTTAACCCAAAAGAGAAAAAATGAGTGTAGATCACTTTAAGGCTTCATTTGTTTGGACATGAAGGAAAATAAGAAGACAAATATATGTTCTTATTAATGAAAAGGGGTGTGGCTACTAAAACACAATATCTCTAGTTTAAATTTGTGTGAATGTAAGAAATACTTTTAGAAAAATTATTCTCAATTAAACTTGCCAATGCTCGAATTTAACTAAATAATATGGCTATAACATCAA
Source organism: Inga laurina (assembly GCA_963855925.1). Classification (NCBI taxonomy): domain Eukaryota; kingdom Viridiplantae; phylum Streptophyta; class Magnoliopsida; order Fabales; family Fabaceae; genus Inga; species Inga laurina. The sequence goes on along the minus strand of OY979707.1, from coordinate 43,825,437 downwards.
GAAGAATGTTGCGCTGGGGCTCGTGGAGTGAATCTGTGATGTAGAAACTACAATTTGTGTGTGAGCATTTGATCCAAGCGTAGAAGTGATGTATAAAGATGGTACAGAGGAGGCAGAATATTGAGTTTGCATCACCACAATAATTAAAAATTATAAAAAATTATTTAAAAAAGGAATTAAAGTACAAAGAAGAAAAAGGAGAACGTGCCGTCTCTAAAATCCGTGGCTTCATATTTGGCAACAAGTCTGTATAATGGAATGGATGGTCAATTCAAATGTTTCAGTGCGTATGTATGATTATCTGTATTTTCTTTTTTAATTAATAATATCAAATTAAACATTAAAGCAAATAACCGTGTATTTTTCTGAGTAAGTAGATTTAATTTGTTCAGACACGTTATCATCAGAGAGGGTAGAGTTAATCTAATGAATGGGCGTTAGTTTGTTAATAACGTCAGCAAAAACATGGCTTCTCTCTTCTCCATCGTCTTCTTCTACTGTATCCGTGGACCGTGGCTCCCTTCTTCCACCACCTCTTTGCTCTTTCATCCTCTCTGCCAAACTCTCCCAGCAAAATATAGGGGCGAAATAGTTGCCATTGTTAAATTCAAAATTTTCCAGCTTTTTAGTAAGCTGTAATATCACATTCTTTTATCTTAATTACAAACATATTCTTAGCCTGTCAAAACTTATGTGTGCCCAATTGCCCATAAGCACAGGTACAAGTCCCTTGCATAAATCAACCCACTCAGACATTTCAGCGGAGAAAACTTTGTAACCATATAGAATATACAAACTTTATGCCCTTTAAACCCAAAGCCAAGCTTATGGACCATGATATCATTGCATGCATAAGCATAACTTGATTGATCCGCTTTAATAGAAGATATAAAATTTGTAAGGAAATAAAACATGGTCCAAATCCTAAATCATATATGTCTGAAACTTGAAGCAGAACTTATATCAATGTGCAGAGTTAACTAAAACAACATCACATTTTATGAAGGTATTCCCCTCCTGACAACTTGATTCTAACACAAATGGAATATGCAACTAGGTTCAAATTATACTATTGCCTCTCAACAAGCAACACACAAAATGTTTAAAAGCATAAAAGTTCTGTACATAGAGCCCTGAAACACAAAAATTATTCTAGAATTCAAATTTGAAGATTTAACCAATAGATTATTATTTTCATCATCTATAAACTACAAAGCTACCAAACAAGTTAATATTTCATCCATGAGGTGACTAAAAAATGACATTAGGAATACACTGCATACATACCTATATAATATTTCCTCCCCTGGTTTGTAGAAAACCCCATATCAAATTCTGAACTATGATTGCTACTTTGGATAAAGTCATCAATCAAAAGGGTCATAAAAATAGGTCCAACACTGGAATTGATACAACAGAATCAGTATCCCAAGATACTTGGATCTCCGATAAACTCTGCAATTTGTTCAAGCTGCACATTGACCAGCGCATGGGTATCAGCATCTCTAACAACAGCCATGTCTTTGTCCAAATCCCTCTCAACTAGACTCCCAAAAACACCTTTATGTTTACCATATAATACAAGAACTGGCCCCCCTCGGCGAGGGATAGCAGTCTCAAGAGAGTCTTGAGAAATCCCCTGGATGATCTCCTTGCTATCATCCATAGATATATCACAGGTCGTAGGCCCAACAACGTCCAATACCTGCCCCTTCTTCAAATATAATCGCCCTCCTTTGAAACTTTTGCTAATGACCCTGACCCGAATATGACTTGTAAGCCATGAAACTTGCTTCTTGCCCTGCTCTTCCTTCCTACTATCTCTTTTAACATCAACTACAACCTCATCACGGCCTCTCCTTCCCTCATCTCTACTGCGTTTATTCCTTGAATCACTATCTTTATCAGCATGTTGAATCTTTAACTCCTTCAATTTCTTCAAAAACCTCTCTTCTTCAGTAGAACCCAGTTCTACAAAATCACTAAGGTCCACTTTTACTTCCTCTCCACTCTTAGAAAGCTTTAAAATAACCCATTTATCTTCAACTTCTTGTACAATTTTACCCTTCAGACCTGCATTTTTGCCCTCAACTATTCTAACAACCCTTCCCAAGAATGAACTATCTCTACCATAATCCTTAGGTTTCTTCACTTCCTCCTTCGAACTCCGCTTACAAGCATGATCAGTAACAAAACCCAACCCTTCTTTGGCAGTCCTCCTCTCATACTGTACAACTTTCACATCCTCCTTCGCATTCTTTCCAATGCCCATTCCTTCACGCCATCCGTAGCCAGCAAGCAAAGCTGCACCAAAACCCTCAACAGCAACATCTTTGAACTCATCAAAACCTCTATCATCCGGTAATCTCTTCATATCATCCTTAAATTTCTGCAGCACCACAGAGTCTAGAGAAACAGGCCGCAACCTTTCGTGATCACCACCACCACCACCACTGCCAGCAGCAGGTTTGTCACCGTCCCTATCATTCTTCTTTGTCTGCCGAAGATTCAGACCATAAGACACGTCTGAACCGGGTTCCACAACTGTCGATGTATCCAGCTCAAATCCCACCTCGGTTCCATTAGATTCAGTGATGGGTAAGTCTAGATTCTTCATCCTCTTGTGGGACCTTCCAATATTCCACTCGTTCTCAATAGGGGGAATAACCATGACGGATTTGTTAGGATCAGAAGAGGATTTTGATGCATCGAACTCTCTAAGATACTCTCTCGCGTTGAAGTTTCCATCTTTGGTATCGGTAGTGGCGGAGTCGAATCTGTTGGAGGGCTTGGAATTTGATTTCGATTGCACAGAGAAAGAGAGTTTCATCGTCGGTACTGAGATGGTTTCTGATGATAACGATTTCGACAATAAGCTGGGTTCTGATGATAACGATTTCGACAATAAGCATGAAAAAGTAGAACACAGGAAGACGGATTGTGGATTACCTAATCAGAGGAAGGATTAAGAAGCGCTATTCTCTTCGGGTGACAGCAACGGCGATTAGGGCTTGCACAAAAAATCGGCGGAGACGGTGAGGAGAACCAGCGGCGCGCGTTCTAACTACGAACAATCGAACACTCCATCGACAGGCCGCCTTCTGTTATCCTTTTTTTTTTTTGGAGCGAATTCCTTGTGTTATCTTCAATGCGTAAATGTTGAAATAAGTAAAATAATAAAAATAAAAATAAAAAATAAAAAATGTTCAAAAATAATTTATAAATTATAAAATATTTTAAAATATTGAGATAATAAAAATAAAATATTTTAAAATCTTATCACCTTTCATTCCTCTTGATTCCACTCTCCTCCCAGATAAATTATTTATTTTTATATTTTATAACACAACTTAACCCATGATAAATTTAGAAGTTATTCTTATTTAATCAATAATATTTTTTTTTCCTGTCCCATTTGTGACGGATCACATCGTTGGAACAAAATATTTCACATTCAAATAAATTTATTATTTTCATGTATATTTTAGTTTTTAAATATAAAAGTACCTATTATATAACTCCATGTGATAAATCATTTTAAAAATTTGAAAGTACTTTTATAATATTTTTAAAATTAGAAATTATTTTTATATTTCATAACAACTTGATCCATGAATCATTTTTAGAAATTAGAAGTTATCTTTTTTTAATCAACAAAATACTTTACTTTGTTTACCATCCCAATTGTGCTTCTCCCTATGGATTCTTTTCATCCCACTCCCAATTGTGTTATAACGTATTAATTCATGGCCTACGCAAGAATGAACGTGTTTGGGAAGCTGTTGATGTCAAAACATCATTGACCAAAAAGGGTCTGAAAGCAGATGAAGTTACATACTGTACACTAATACTTGGTCTTTGTAGAGTGAAAGACTTTGAGGCTGGAGTAAAGCTTATGGATGAAACGATTGAATCTGGTTTTGGTCCTGTTGAAGCAGCTGTATCAGGGATAGTGGAGGGACTAAGAAAGCAAGGAAAGATTGATACGGCTTATAATGTTGTAATAAAGGTAGGAAGACTTGGTTCGCTGCCAAATATGTTTGTTTATAATTCGCTTATCAATTCTTTGTGTAAAGATGGAGATTTAGATAAGGCAGAGTCACTGTATGATAGGATGTCCTTGATGAACTTGCATCCCAATGATATCACATACTCTATTCTCATTGATTCTTTTTCCAGAAGCGGGAGGTTGGATGTTGCCATATCATATTTTGATAAAATGATAGAATCTGGTATAAAAGTAACAATATATCCCTACAATTCTTTGATAAATGGCCAGTGCAATCTTGGGAATTTGAGTGCCGCTGAGTCTTTGTTCATTGAGATGACCAATAAGGGGTTGGAGCCGACTGTCACAACCTTTACATCATTGATTAGTGGATACTGCAAAGATCGACAGCTACAAAAGGCATTTCAAATGTATAACGAGATGGTTAAGAAAGGAGTTGCTCCTAATGTTTATACATTCACAGCACTAATTTCTGGGCTCTGTAGTGCTGATCGGATGCTTGAAGCAAGCCAGCTTTTCAATGAAATGATTGAACAGAGAATTATGCCAAATGAGGTGACATAAAATGTGATGATTGAAGGGCACTGTAGAGGAGGTAACATTGATAGGGCCTTTGAATTACTGGAAGAGATGCTTCAAAGGGGACTTGTGCCAGACACGTATACTTACAGGCCTCTTATTCATGGCCTTTGTTCTACTCATAGGGTTTCTCAAGCTAAAGATTTCATTTGTAGTCTCCACAAGAAGGGTCTTAAGTTAAATGAATTGTGCTATAGTGCTCTTCTACAGGGTTATTGCCAAGAAGGAAGATTGGTGGAGGCATTGAGTGCTTCAGAGGAAATGATTCAGAGAGGAATGAACATGGATATGGTTTGCTATGGTGTACTTGTTGATGCTTCTCTGAAGAAGCAAGACATGAAAATATTATTTGATCTCTTAAAAGCAATGCGTGATCAAGGATTGAAGCCTGACAGCCTAATGTATACAAGTATGATTGACACTTACAGCAAAGCAGGATCTTTTGAGAAGGCTTTTGAATGTTGGAAATTGATGATTACTGAGGGATGCTTTCCAAATGCTGTGACTTATACTGCTTTGATTAATGGCTTATGCAAGGCAGGGGAAATAGACAAAGCGGCGCTTATGTTTAACAAAATGTTGGATGCAAATGTGCTTCCAAATTCAGTTACATATGGGTGCTTTCTTGATCACCTCAAAAAGGAGGGATATATGAAGGAAGCGGTTGGTCTTCACAATGCAATGCTCAAGGGCCTTCTAGCAAACACTGTGACTTATAATATTCTCATCAGTGGCTTCTCTGCCAAGCTTCTTTCTGAAATGTCTGAAAATGGTGTTTTCCCAGACTGCATTACTTATTCAACATTTATATATGAATATTGCAGAAGGGGTAATATAGAAGCAGTTAGGTTATGTAATGGCATGCTAAACAAAGATCTAAAACCTGATAGGCTGGCATATAACTTTCTGATATATGGTTGCTGTGTTAATGGACATCTCGACAAGGCACTTGAGTTGCGCGATGACATGGTAACAAGAGGGTTGAACCCAACCTGGGCCATATAGAATCTGGTTGAGGGATGTGGTTGAAAGTTGGAAAGCTCATCTTTTTGAAATGGTGGGTGACACTTGAAGTTAGCCTGGAAATTCAAAGAGCCTTGAAAAAGGTTATTATTTGCAACAGTGGAAATTTGTTTATTGTTCTTTTATGAACAAACCACCATTTTTTTCTGATGTTTTATCAATTGTAGATAGTTTTCATCTGCTGTTTGCTGTGAACCACAGGCAAAGGACATGTACATATTGACATGTCAAACTTAAAAAGATTAGAATCTATTAGACATTGATGATGTGGGTCTGATTACTGATTAGGCACAAGTAATCCACATAGGTTATGACTAGACTTCTTTCACTGTGGACCGTCTAGGGCATTTTTTAGAGAGCATCATGTGGGTGGCGGTGAAGAAGAGAAGCAAGCAGTGCCATCAAACCTTTCTTTTTTGGAAAGATGATACTCTCATAATCCTTTTTCTCTTTTTTTTCTCAAAATCTCATCTCTATCTTTAAATAAATAAAAAAATTTAATATTTTTTAAAACTATGATTATAGTGTTTTATAAATTAATTTTTTCATTACTTGTGTTTGTATTATGAATTGAGTACATCATGTTTTAATAGTTTAAATTTACTTATTTATATTTAAAATAATAATTTTATAAACTATTAAATTTATACAATCTATTTTTTTAAATCTAACGGTAGAAATGAGATTCTGAGGGAAAAAAAAAAAAAAAGATTTTGAAAGGGTCACCCTCTTCTTTAACAAAATAGCCGCTGAATTTTCAGCAGCATTTTGGCATATTGTTCTACATATATAAATTTAACATCTACTCGAATGTAAAATAAAAATTCCGTCATGAAAGAGTTTGAAACAAAACAAATAAAGCTTCGTATTTATTAAAAATTAGATCCCATTATAATCCTCCCACACCTCGGTCATCATCGCCGGAGATAGGATGCCGATGACGGCATAAAGCTGTCTTTTGTAGACTGTGAGCTCGTCTCAGAATTTATACTCTATGATTATCTTTTGCCAACGCTCTATTCATAATTTTTAAATAATTATGATATTTGTATTCAAGTTCAAAAGAAATATGATTTTCTTTTGCCAACGCACTATTTATAATTTTTAAATAACATGACTATTTACAAATTTTATACTCATATATAAAATATAGATTATTTATGAAATGTAGAGACATTTTTTTTCCCTTCTCTTAACGAATATTAGATAGATGTGGTTTGTTGATATTATTAATTAATAATTTATAAATATTCTTATAAGCCTTTTTTACATACATAAGATTCTTCTTATTCTGATGCATATTATGAAAAAGGAATTAAAATAGAACTTGTATGAAAGTAAAAGGTTGAAAATGCAACTTTACTTATATTTCCCTGTTTTTTTTCCATACAAATTTGAATGGGCAAATTATATATTTAAAATAGGTTAAAGACCAATTTTGCCATGAAAGTATTTAGTGAGGGTTAATTTTATTTTAAAAGTTTTTCAAAGACCAATTTTTTTTCGAAAGTGTCAAATTTAGAGTAATTTTGCTTTTACCGTTAGTTTACCATTATTTGATTGTTAATTGACCAAATTTGGGGCAAATTTGCTCATAATTGAAAATTTTCAAGATAAATTTGCACTTTAACAAAAATGATATGAAAGTTTTAACTTAGGAATAAATTTGCTTGAAATTTGGTCAACTAATAATAAGAGCAAAATTACTCCAAATTTAACACTTTAAGATAAAATTAGTCTTTGAAAAACTTTCAGAACAAAATTTGACCTAAATGACTACTGCTGAAACAAAAAAAGGTATGAACCTTTAGGGTCTGTTTGGTGTGAGGGATTTGGAGGGGAAGGGAGGGGAGGAAAAATTTTTATGAGTTGAATTTAAAAGATTGAAGGAGTGGGGTAATAAAATTTTAATAAAGAGAATATATAAGATAAAAGAGTAAGAAAAATCAATTAAAAATTTTTAACTACATTTCTCTAATTTTTTTAAATTCAACTCAAAATTTTTTTTCCTCTACCCATTTTCCGTCCCCTCCCCTCCCTCATACCAAACAAGCCCTCAGGGAGGAGGCAGCAGACCAGACCAGAGACCTCGAAAGCGAACACAATCTCCATTCGAATAGCGCATCCTGGGCTCCTCACCTCCATTGTTCTGCTTCTAAGCTTCAGCCTTCCGGTTTCCTGCGTCCTCTGCTCCGTCGCCGTCGATCTGCGCCTCTGTTTGGTGACTCCGACGCCGTATCACTGCCAGGGTGTTCGTACCTCTTCTTACTCCTCCATTCTCCCTGCTTCGTCTTCTTCGTTCCTACCCTGTATGTTTCTTTGTGCTGATTCTTTTCTAATGTGAAGCTCTAATTTATGCTTTTGTTGTTAATTTAGCATAAATATTATGGATAAAGGTATTTTCTTCCCTGTATAAATATAAGGTGTAGATAGATAGTAGATTGTGATTGGTGTTGTTAGTTTACAGTGGTTGATGCTGAATTTTGGTGGTTTCAGATCAACTAATTTTGGCTAGCTGAACTGCGAATATGATAAATGTTACATATCTAGATATACTTTACGCATATGGCTTACCATTCTGAATACTGCTGTATATATTGAATGAAAGAGAGGTCCAGATTCCCATAAGCTGTCAATGTGATTGCTTAATAAAGCAAGTTATGATGTTGATAACATGTACACGTTGATTGAACAACATTTTAGTCTTCAAATGTTAGAAAATATTGGCTTTTGATTATTAATTATTAATATCAATTTTTTCAAAATCTTGCTAACATTGGACAGGGGTTTTGGATTCATCCTCTGGGGCTGGAGAAACATCTCTGATGCAAAACAATAATATTTCAAACATTGGCACATCCTTCAAGTCTTCCGCTGATCTTGCCTCCGACCTCTGCTTCAGAGTCCTGTTATTTCCATGATTTGGGTATTTGTGTCATCTCAAATGGCTTAAAGGCCAGAGACATCACTGTACTATAATCTCGATGAAGCTTGCACTTACTCACAGAACTCTTCTAAATCCTTTTCTTTTGAGAAGTCAGAGTTTCTGTAATTCATGCTTGTCCAAGCCCTGCAATGATGACGACGACAACTCTCATTTTGTCTCTCAGCTTTTGGAGATTGTTCATGGGAAGCAGAGTTGGAAAGTGGCTTTCAATGACTCCTTGATTTCAAGCAAACTGAGACCTTGTCATGTTGAAAATTTCTTGATAAGGACCATTGATAACCCCAAGTTAGCTTTGAGGTTCTTCAATTTTTTGGGTTTGCACAAAAGTTTCAACCATTCCCCAGCATCGTTTTCTATTTTGGTTCATGCTCTTGCGCAGGAGAGGCTTTTTTGGCCTGCTAATTCGTTGTTGCAGACCCTTTTCCTTCGTACATTAGACCCAATAGAGATTTTTTCAAATTTTTTGGATGCTTACCAGAAATGCAATTTTTCGTCCAGTTTGGGATTTGATTTGTTGGTTCAAAATTATCTACAATGCAGGAAAGCTTTTGACGCAGTGAAAATTGTCAAACTCATGATAGCAAACAGCTTGTTTCCTGAAGCTAGGACACTTAGTGACCTTTTAAATGGACTTTTGAGGATTAGACAATTTATAATGGTTTGGGAATTATTTAATGAGTCTGTGGAAGCTGGTTTTCAACATAATGTTTATGCTTGCACTGCTGTTATACGGAGTTTGTGTGAATTGCAAGATTTTGCTAGGGCTAAGGAAAAGATTATGTGGATGGAATCGAATGGGTTCGATCTAAGTATTGTACCTTATAACGTATTAATTCATGGCCTATGCAAGAATGAACGTGTTTGGGAAGCTGTTGATGTCAAAAAATCATTGACCAAAAAGGGTCTGAAAGCAGATGAAGTTACATACTGTACACTAATACTTGGTCTTTGTAGAGTGAAAGACTTTGAGGCTGGAGTAAAGCTTATGGATGAAACGATTGAATCTGGTTTTGTTCCTGCTGAAGCAGCTGTATCAGGGATAGTGGAGGGACTAAGAAAGCAAGGAAAGATTGATACGGCTTATAATGTTGTAATAAAGGTAGGAAAACTTGGTTCGCTGCCAAATATGTTTGTTTATAATTCGCTTATCAATTCTTTGTGTAAAGATGGAGATTTAGATAAGGCAGAGTCACTGTATAATAGGATGTCCTTGATGAACTTGCATCCCAATGATATCACATACTCTATTCTCATTGATTCTTTTTCCAGAAGCGGGAGGTTGGATGTTGCCATATCATATTTTGATAAAATGATAGAATCTGGTATAAAAGTAACAATATATCCCTACAATTCTTTGATAAATGGCCAGTGCAATTTTGGGAATTTGGGTGCTGCTGAGTCTTTGTTCATTGAGATGATCAATAAGGGGTTGGAGCCAACTGTCACAACCTTTACATCATTGATTAGTGGATACTGCAAAGATCGACAGCTACAAAAGGCATTTCAAATGTACAACGAGATGGTTAAGAAAGGAGTTGCTCCTAATGTTTACACATTCACAGCACTAATTTCTGGGCTCTGTAGTGCTGATCGGATGCTTGAAGCAAGCCAACTTTTCAATGAAATGATTGAACAGAGAATTCTGCCAAATGAGGTGACATATAATGTGATGATTGAAGGGCACTGTAGAGCAGGTAACATTGATAGGGCCTTTGAATTACTAGAAGAGATGCTTCAAAGGGGACTTGTGCCAGACACGTATACTTACAGGCCTCTTATTCATGGCCTTTGTTCTACTCATAGGGTTTCTCAAGCTAAAGATTTCATTGATAGTCTCCACAAGAAGGGTCTTAAGTTAAATGAATTGTGCTATAGTGCGCTTCTACAGGGTTATTGCGAAGAAGGAAAATTGGTGGAGGCATTGAGTGCTTCAGAGGAAATGATTCAGAGAGGAATGAACATGGATATGGTTTGCTATGGTGTACTTGTTGATGCTTCTCTGAAGAAGCAAGACATGAAAATATTATTTGATCTCTTAAAAGCAATGCGTGATCAAGGATTGAAGCCTGATAGCCTAATGTATACAAGTATGATTGACACTTACAGCAAAGCAGGATCTTTTGAGAAGGCTTTTGAATGTTGGAAATTGATGATTACTGAGGAATGCTTTCCAAATGCTGTGACTTATACTGCTTTGATTAATGGCTTATGCAAGGCAGGGGAAATAGACAAAGCGACGCTTATGTTTAACAAAATGTTGGATGCAAATGTGCTTCCAAATTCAGTTACATATGGGTGCTTTCTTGATCACCTCACAAAGGAGGGATATATGAAGGAAGCGGTTGGTCTTCACAATGCAATGCTCAAGGGCCTTCTAGCAAACACTGTGACTTATAATATTCTCATCCGTGGCTTCTGTAAATTGGGTAAATTTTTGGAAGCTGCCAAGCTTCTTTCTGAAATGTCTGAAAATGGTGTTTTCCCAGACTGCATTACTTATTCAACATTTATTTATGAGTATTGCAGAAGGGGTAATATAGAAGAAGCAGTTAGGTCGTGGGATGACATGCTAAACAAAGGTCTAAAACCTGATAGGCTGGCATTTAACTTTCTGATATATGGTTGCTGTGTTAATGGACATCTAGACAAGGCGCTTGAGTTGCGCGATGACATGGTAACAAGAGGGTTGAATCCAACCGGGGTCATATAGAATCTGTTTGAGAGTTGTGGTTGAAAGTTGGAAAGCTCATCTTTTTGAAATGGTGGGTGACACTTGAAGTTAGCCTGGAAATTCAAAGAGCCTTGAAAAAGGTTATTATTTGCAACAGTGGCAATTATGTTTATTGTTCTTTTATGAACAAACCACCATTTTTTCTGATATTTTATCAATTGTAGATAGTTTTCATCTCCTGTTTGTTGTGAACCACAGGCATAGGACATGTACATATTGACATGTCAAACTAAGATTAGAACAAGAGGCGTGCCCATATAAAGGCGTGAACTGTTTGTGTTTTATAGTGTAATGAGTAATGTGTTGTTTATGCTAGGCAGTTCTTAGGGCATATTAATAGGAGCTTTTTAGTTAGTTTTATCAATCCATAACTTATGTAAGGTTTGACACACAGGAATTCAGATCATTTGGAGAAAATTATTTAATTCTGCTGAGTTTTATAATTTTCTTTTTTGGATCTCTTATCCGGTATCCCAGGGCAGGCCATCTTTCAAGCACTATAATGGCCCCAGACTAATCCGGACCGCACGGGAACCTCCACTTAAAGGTAAAGTGCTAGCGAAGGGGCAGGCTGCATTCCCAGGGCTCAAACTTGAGACCTCTGGTTAAGCGGTTAAGTGAGGCTACCACTACGCCAATTGTGCTTGGTTAATTTGCTTTCATTTCAGTATGTTGTACATCAGCCCATTGTTGGGGGCACAGAGAGCAAAATTTGTCAATGATGGTTTCTCTACAAATTCTATGCAAATTAATTAAAAGTCTCCTTTTTAAGAATTTAATTTTAGAATTCATTTCTAATATATATCTATATAGAAAAAATTCCTTTTATCTGGGTGGAATCCAGATTGCTCGGATATTGTTTATGTAAGATATGCAAGAATTCCTACCTGAAACTGAAATGGGGATAGCAATTGATAGAGCAAATCTATTTGGTATGGCTCGGGTGATATAAAATGAAATATTCCTTTTGCCTTTAATTTAAGAGTCAGTTGACTTGTTTTGGAGAAATTAAGGAAGTTAACAAGACTATTTAATTATAATATATATTATACATCATTAAATTATGTATTAATATATAAGTCAAGCAAATTAGTTTGAAGAAGAATGATAAATATAAATACTTTTATGTAACTTAATTAACTTCTTTAATCTCTAAAAAAAAAAAAAGGTCAATTGGTTTTTATATTAAAAACAAGAGTAGTACAAGGTCGAAAATATGGTATACTTTTTGTGCCTTTATCTTAAAATATGTAAGAAGAACAAAAATTATTGAGTAATTATAACACAAACGTGATAGAAATTACAGAATATTGGAAGTATGAGAATTTCTCATTCCTTTTCCATGCTATGCATAAGGTTTTATAAAAAAAAAAAAAAAAAAGGAGATTTTCCTTTTCGTTTTCTTTTGCTCTCGTGCTTTCCATTGGTTTTTTTTAAGGTTTTTTACCGGATGTTCCCTTGCTTTTTTTAATGACATGAGACTAATAAATTTAGATGCATCGAAGACCGAATTTTCTGAAGTAATTATGCATTTGTAAACTGTAATACGTAAATTATTTTTTATGCTAATAAACTTTTATATGGGACTTAAATTGTTCTTATTTCTTTTTTTTTCTCTTCATTTCTGTGAATTTCCACGAGAAAAATTATTTTCTAACAATGCTCCATCTCACAAATTGGATTAAAGAATAAAAAATTCCATCTCAAGTTTGAGACAATTTTAATCCTTAAATTTGAGATTAAAAAATGAAACAATGTTTGCTTCACGCCCAGATTTCTTGTTTCAAAATTAAATGAGTATTATGCCTTGTTTTTCTTTTTTTTGAAAAAAGGTAGATTAATAATTGAGACAAGCTGGAAATCCAAGATCGACAACTTAAAAATGGATGCTTGTGTGAATAATTACCAGAAGATACAAAATAAGTTGGTAATTATGAAATTCGAATGTCCCTCTGAACAGAGCTATCCTCACCCTCAAACGATTTGCATCCTCTTCAATATCAGCAGGCACAAGATTGATGGACCTCATCAGTTGAATTATATCATAACATATGGGGAATAAATCCCAAGAATCCTCAAAAAGTGGTCATATTGGAAATAATGAATGGGCGTGTCACAAGAACAAGTTCAACGTTACTTGGGATTGTGAGGTCCAAGTAATATTTTTGACTTAGAAGAGGCAAACAAAGTGAAATTTGGTGATATCTCCCCCACCTTATGGGCTTGTTTGGTCTGAGGGGAGGGGAGGGAAAGTGGGCGGAGGGAAAATTTTTTTGAGTTGAATTTAAAAAAATTAGAAAAGTGTGGTTAAAAATTTTTAATTAATTTTTCTTACTCTTTTATCTTATATATTCTTTTTATTAAAATTTTATTACCTCACTTCTTCAATCTTTTAAAATTCAACTCATAAAAATTTTCCCTCCCCTCCCTTCTCCTTCAAATCCCTCACACCAAACAGACCCTATATGTGTGAGTTAGAATCTGAACTAGGCACTTTTAGGGGGCTATTTTTGTGGAATTCAAAATTTATTTTTGGAATAAATGAGCTGATAAATAAATGCAAATTTTACTAAGCCTTGATTGAAAATTCTGGACGTTGGAGTTTCAAAATAAACAACAGGTTTCTTGTATCACCTGAAATGCCTAATGTGTAGATCTTGATAGCCTTTTAATTGCTTGAATTCCCAACGTCTATAATAGCCTTGCTTAAGCATCTTTATGGCATTTAATTTTAACAAAACCGGCATTTTATTGTCTTTAAGTGGCTGCTGCCCAATATTCATATGCATGAGGCTTACATAAGACAGTGCACGCAAGAGAGTCAAACACGCTGCTCTTGAGCTTTCCATCACTTCTTTCCTCCTCTGATTTTTCTGGCTGTTGAGTTTTATTTTGTTTTGTTGTAATACTCACCCTGTTCTTGCATGAAAGATCTGTTTTATCTTCAGGAGTGCTTCTTTCTATTTGGCGGTAGTTTCAAAATAGTTTTTAAGGACAGTGTCATCGGACGTGACTCAGATTAACCAGGTTTTTGCAGGTGCTGCCACCAACAAGATCTGCATAACATTAGGAGGAGTTGAAAGATCTACAAGATTTCTAGAGGAGTTAGATGCTGCTGCTAACAGTTCATCATCTGTCTGAGGGCATCTCCCACCATTAAATAACTTTACTAGGTGGCCAAAATAAGCCGCACCTTTAAAACCTGTCCATTACATATTTTTTTCATTGTTGATGAGCAGCTTGGACAACTCCAACTAACGAATAAATTCCTCCAATGATGACCCTTAACTCCTATTATACTCTAAATCGATGCCATTCATACTTTCAAAGCATTTTCATCTTTTACTGAATATCACCAAAGTGATTCAAATAGGCCTAACCTTGTCCAAGCAGAGTAGTAACTTAGCTAAGTTCATAGTTCAATGCGTTTGGCAGAATAATTTCAGTGATTTTAATAACATCAGTGAGGACAAGCATCGAAAAGATGCCTACGATCCACACCACAACAACATGTTAGGGGAAAGTGGCATAATAAAGTATAACAGGAGTCATGTGGTATTATTTCAAGAATTTATTTGAGTTGGAGCTGTTGAATCTGATTAACAATGAAAAAATGCAATGGGTTGTGTTTTGAAGGTGCATTTTATTCTGGGCGCCTGATAAAGTCCTTTAACGGTGGGAGATGTAATCAAACAGATGATGAAGAATTTTTTAGGAATATTCTTAAATCAAATTAAGAGGTCCATCAATCTTGTGCCTATTGATATTGAAGAGGTTGCTAACTGTTTGAGGGTGAGGATTTACCGTTGATGCATCTAAATTTATTAATCCTATGGGATCAAAAATGCACGAGAACAAAAGAAAAGGAGAGGAAACTGTTCTCTAATTTTTATAGAACCTTAAGCTTATCATAGGCAAAGGAATGATAAATTCTCATACTTCCCATATTCTGTAATCTCTATCACGTTTGTGTAATAATTACTCAATAATTTTTATAATGTCTATCATGTTTTTGTAATAATTACTCAATAATTCGTGTTCTTATTAGATAATTTAAGATTTAAGATAAAGACCCAAAATGTATTCTATATTTTCGTTCTTATGTTTCATTTTATATCACCCACTGTGCCAAATAGAACAGTTCTATGGCTCTATCAATTTCTATCCCCATGTCGGTTTCAAGTAGGAATTAATTCCTAGCATATCTCAGCATTATCCATGAGATGAACAATACATTAGACTGTAAAAACAAACAATTCAAGTCTTTAAGGCACTTTCTAGTTTCTATGGGTACACCTCATTTTCTAATCTTTTTTAAGTTTGACGTGTCAATATGTTCATGTCATTTTCCTGTGGTTCACAACAAACAGGAGATGAAAACTACCTTCAATTAATAAAAATATTAGAAAAATGGAGGTTTGTTCATAAAAAAGAAAACCATAATTTCCGGTGTTGCAAATGATAACCTTTTTTGATACCATCAATTGGAATCTGACGCCTTTTCTAAATTCTATTACTAGGTATTCGAGCAGCCCACTACTCCCAGGCTATGACTTCAAGTGTCAACACCATTTCAGAAAGAAGAGCTTTCCAACTTTCAACCACATCTCTCAAATAGAGTCTATAACATAACCCAGGTTGGCTTCATACCTCTTGTTATCATGTCATGTCTTGCTTATTCAAAGAAGCATCAATAAGTACACACCATAGCAAACCATATCCATGTTCATTCCTCTCTGAATCCATCAATCTTCCTTCTGGGCACTATAACACAATTCATTTAACTTAAGATCCTTCTTGTGGAGACTATCTATATATGAAAGCTTTTGCTTGATGAGAAACCCTATTCCCATATTCTATCATTTTCACTTGCTTTAAAGCTTTCTTTCTTTTCCTTTGTCTTTTTTTGCCTATGCTTGGAATACCCATTTTTGCAGGCCTAATATTTGAGCTACCTCTCGTCAGCTTTTGACTTTAGAGAAAGTAAGTTTGATTCTTTTATGAATAACCTTGATCCGGTTGATCTGCATTATTTATTCTCATGATCCATAATGAGAAATTTAAACACTTATATTTTGAAGGCTCAACTTGTTATTTCAATAATTTTAATGAAAGAAGGAGAATTGAATGAATTTTTGTAACTGCATTTTTTCTATTTTTACGGTCAAACCGTCAACGCCTTCCACCAACAATGAAAGAGCTATTTTTCTCATTGGAACAAGACTGAGTGGGCACTCAATTTGTTTCCAATGAGTCATCATTGTTGGTTTTTCCTCACGTCATGTGACACTACAAAACTTACCTTCCTTATATTAAGGAAGGGAATATTTTCTTTACATAACTTGCCTTCCTTGATATAAAATTTAAAAAAGACGGGAGTGAAAATCCCGTTATCCTTTATAATTTACAATACCCGCCGTATTTTTGTGGTTTAATAGGGTATTTTTAAATATTATTTTTATTAAAAATATTTTTACAATCAAATATAAATATTTATGTGTATTTTATTTAAATCACATTTTTTAATTATCACCAATTTTGACCCAAGTCAAGCCAACCTAATATACCGGGCCTTGACTCATAGTCTCGATCAGTTCAATAACCGGTTTGGTTTTCAGCACCCTAATTAATAATTAAAATATGAAATATTAGGTTATATTCAACTAAGCTAATTAAAGTTTAGGGAGATTTGATGTACTATTTCTTTACTCACCTTGGTGAGCATGTCACTTGTCGAGTCGAGTGGCACAGAGGTTCTATTTTTCTTCAGATTTTTACTCGCTTCAGTGAGTGTGTCACTCACTACATTGAGTTTCTTCCTGCATTGATGCTGCTTGCTTCAGTGAGGATGTCACTCATTAATGCTTCTCTTGCTTTGGCAAGAGCTTCTTCTGTTTGTTCAGTACTTTCTCGCTTTAGCAAATGTGTTAACACAATGGGTATCTTCTGACTTTAACATGTTGTCCTTCTTTACTTTTTTTGTTGCTACAAGCTTTGTTTTGTAGTGTTTTAAGAGCTTCACAACTTGTCTATCCTCTTACAAAAGGGGGAGAATTTATAAGTTATCAATTTCTTAAAGGGTTAAAGGACTAACATGTCCTGAAAGTTCTCACAAATAGGCATTAAGAAGTTTTAGAGGGGGCAAATATAACTCAGAAATTTTGAAAATAGGGCAATTTTTCCGTTCCATTAAAGACATGAACGGTCAATCATTAGTTGACCAATCTAATTTTTTAAAGGGTTAAAGAACTAAAATATCCTAAAAATTTTTATGAAAGGCCTTGAGGAAATATAAAAAAGGGGCAATTTTGCCATTCTGTTAAAGATCCAAACAGTAATAGTTAGTTTTGTGCGGGTAAGTAATGCTTCTACCCTAATTTCTCATTCATGTTGGATGTGCTTTTGTTAATTCATTTCTCCTTCAGTCCAATCTGTTTTCATCATTCATTTATTTCAATCAAAGGCCCTCTTCCTTTTTGCTTGAATCTTGTGAAACCATGGACTGTGTGCTTGATCCTTCCCTGTTCCATAAAGTGGTAGATTACGAAGTCGGGTAACTCGTTAAGATACTTTCTTAGAAGTTAACTTCACGCAATTGAACTAACACCGACCGAACACAACAGGAAAACTACCCAAGGTGATATACTAAGCTCAACAACATCTTACTTTTTTGTTCATCCGAGAAAGAATTTTTTACAAAGAAAAAAAAGGTATATGTAGTTTCAATCCTTTTTTTTTTTAAAGAATCCAGGTGACATCCTTCATCTGAGAGCTAAAGATTAATCCTCCCAAAGAGTAAAGATCACCGAAGTCAATCTTACCTTTCCCAATAAAAGCCTTTTCTATGCATACGACTTAGTTCAAAACCATGAACTCATATTTAAGAAATCCAACTATTTACCAATTGTGCCAGGGCTCATTAGTTTCAATCTGATGCCAAAGACCAATATAGACCCCCCTTTTTTGGAAAGAAAAATAAGAGTAATAGATAGATAACATGTCACAAGTTAGCAAAAGTATGAAAAAATGATTTTGGTAAGCAAAATGGCATGTGAACTGAAGAAAAATGACAATACGTTAAGAAATCTTTACACATTAAAATTTGATAAATAGGTCAAAGATTATATATCTATCTTTGAAAGAAAACTTCGAAACCAAAGATTATAAATAGGACAAACAGTGAATAAATATCTGGTATCGCATACATGCTTTCATCATATACTTTAGATAACATCCCTAAAGGACATAAACTGTACATAAACAAAAGCATCTAAACAAATAATATAAAAATCCATTTCCACCACATATGCGATATAATAACAAGGATTTAGGATGAAGAAGCTTCAATGTGAATGTCGTCAACCGACACAAGGCTTTCTGCATAATTCCAAATCACAGCTCCAATGGAATATTTGCCCATGGCCAACATCTTAAATTCATTAGTGTGGAGATTGCACAAAACAAGTATTGTTTTGTCTTTAGTAGCTCCAACAATATCATTTCTACAAATAGTCAGTGGACTTAAAAGGCATGCCTGATCGGGAAAGGGGTTGCTTGTCTATTTTTTAGTCCAAATCCATCTCTCTCCCGATGTATCTACACACTTCTCCATCGCCCATAAATGAATGGGAGAATGAAGAGGAAATAATTTCCCACTCTTGGATTCAACCCTAGTTTTAGAAAGCATAGCAAATTTGTTCCGATACGTCGTAAGCCTACTCTTATCGGTAACAAGAGCAGATCTAGGAATTGGTATCAATGCGAATGATTCCGTTCCTATGTCAAATGAAATCAGACAACGTTCCTGCCCCCCACCACTAGGTATGAAGCCGAAGCCGTGGAAAAACCAAAAGATTGCTCCATCAAAAGTGAAACCACACGTAAGTACCCAAGGCATTATACCCATTAATTTCCCAACTTCAACTTCTTTCCATCACCTTGTGCTTACTGAAAACACTTGCACTAAATAAACCCGATCATCATCCAGACTACAAGTAGAGAGTCTCACTATCTTATAATCATTAACAATTGGACTGAGACCAAATCCTACGTAGCAAATCCCAGTATGATCAAGATTAGGGACTTCGGGCACCTGAAGGACCTCTCTAGTTGCTGGATTCCACAAAGTAAAAGAAAATTTATACGCCAGACAGAGCAAGCCATTACTGGAACAGATGATAACGCTGCCACGCACCAGTGGAGTCTGATATTCAGGGACTTGCATATCACGACTGATCAAACATAAGTACTCACGATTACATTTACAGCCACAGCTCTTGAAAAGAAGAGCGGGGTCTTGCTGAGCAGCATGGCGGACGAGTTCTTCGATAAAAGATGGGTTTTTGAAGAGAATCTTCCAATCTTTGCATACACATTGAAATCGGATTAGGGATTTCACGGGAAGTCGTTTGAGAATATATGTGAAAATTTCTTCAGGAAGATACGGTGCATTGCTATCCATTACCGTCGACTGATAAAAAGAAGAATTTCACAGATGAAAGGTTTCGCAATCAACGGGGAATAAGAAATTTATACCAACGATAGGGATCGTAGGACACAGACCTGTTCAGGAGAAACCGCCTTGCTCGTTCGCCGTGCTCGGCCGCCGCCGTGCTAGTCTTCCTCCGGGATCGTTCGCCGTCGTCTTCCTCCGCCGTCCTCGTTCGATGTGGTGCCCTCCGTTTGCGTGAGCGCCGAGGAATGGATGGCGCCATAGGGCTTGCGGCCGATGGTCGAAGAAGCGTCTGAGGAATTGAGGGTTGAGGCAGGCCTCTGAAGTAGTTTTCACGCCGAGCGTAAAAATAAAATTATCGTTTTATTTTAGGGAAATTCCCCAAGAGGACTTTAAAAATAGAAAAAAAAAAAACAAAATGGTGTTTTGTATATTCAAAATACTATATAAGTGTTGATACCTTATTTGTCCTTCTTGAAATTTAAATGAAATGATACAAATGCCCTTATTAAATGTCATTTTTACTTTCTTTTGTCCTCTCCCTCTCCCTCTCCCTCTCCTTCTTCAAGTTCCATGCTAAAGAGGGTCTAGCAACAATAGTTGAGACAACCTCCACCAACAACTGCAATGGCGGCAACAAGGAGGGGAGAGGGTCTAGCAACATCCACCAACAACTGCAATGGCGGCCTCCTCTAGCAACAATAGTTGAGACAACCTCCACCAACAACTGCAATGGCGGCAACAAGAAGGAGGAGGAGGGTCTAACAACATCCACCAACAACTGCAATGGCGGCCTCCTCTTGCAATGATTAAGAAGAAGGAGGAGGAGGAGGAGGGTCTAGCAACATCCACCAACAACTGCAATGGCGGCCTCCTCTTGCAATGATTAAGAAGAAGAAGAAGGAGGAGGAGGAGGGTCTAGCAACAATAGTTGAGACAACCTCCACCAACAACTGCAATGGCGGCAACAAGAAGGAGGAGGAGGAGGGTCTAGCAACATCCACCAACAACTGCAATGGCGGCCTCCTCTTGCAATGATTAAGAAGAAGAAGAAGAAGAAGGAGGAGGAGGGTCTAGCAACAATAGTTGAGACAACCTCCAACAACAACTGCAATGGCGGCAACAAGAAGGAGGAGGAGGAGGGTCTAGCAACATCCACCAACAACTGCAATGGCGGCCTCCTCTTGCAATGATTAAGAAGAAGAAGGAGGAGGGTCTAGCAACAATAGTTGAGACAACCTCCACCAACAACTGCAATGGCGGCAACAAGAAGAAGGAGGAGGAGGAGGAGGAGGAGGGTCTAGCAACAATAGTTGAGACAACCTCCACCAACAACTGCAATGGCGGCAACAAGAAGAAGAAGGAGGAGGAGGAGGAGGAGGAGGGTCTAGCAACAATAGTTGAGACAACCTCCACCAACAACTGCAATGGCGGCAAGGAGGAGGAGGAGGAGGAGTTAGGGCATGAAAATTTGGGTGAAGATAGTACCTTCGCTTCATGAAAATTTGGGTGAAGATAGTACCTTCGCTTCTGAAATTCTCTCGGAGGCCTTCTACTAGAAGAAGAAGCAGGAGGAGGAGGATCAGTTAGGGCCTGAAAATTTGGGTGAAGATAGTACCTTCGCTTCTGAAATTCTCTCGGAGGCCTTCTACTACTCCCAAGCTCGACACAATCCTTGAGGAAGATTTGAATTTTCAAGAAGACGATTCTTTGCACTTAGGATTTCACAAGTTGCAAATTAAAATTCATAATATTTGATAAGGGTTTTCACAAGTTCTGATAGAGGTTTTATAAGTTCGAATAAAGTATTCAAAAGTTCTCAAAAGAATTTCACAAGTTGTAAATCAAAATTCACAATATTTGATAAGAGTTTCACAAATTTTGATAAATGTTTCACAATTTCGGATAAGGTTTTCATAAGTTCTCAAAAGAATTTCACAATTTCCTTAAAGAATTTTACAAGTTGCAAATCAAAATTCACAAGATTTTATAAAGGTTTTCACAAGTTATGATATAATTTTCACAAATTCGAATTATGTTTTCACAAGTTATGAAAGGTATTTCACAACTTCCTTAAAGAATTTCTCAAGTTGCAAATCACAATTCACAAAATTTTATAAGAGTTTTCACAAGTTTGAATAATATTTTTACAAATTCTCAGAAGAATTTCACAAGTTGCTAATCAAAATTCATAAGATTTGATAAAGGTTTAATAAGATTGGATAAGGTTTTCACAAGTTTTTACAAAAATTTCACAATTTCCAAAATTTTGCAACTTACGAATAAAAAATCCCTAGATATGAACATGGTTTTAAAAGTTCTGATAAAGATTTCACAAATATATATAAGGTTTCCACAAATTCTCATAAGAATTTCCATGCTTTCTCCTCTTCAAGTAGTATAGATTTCCCATACCCTAGACCATCACACTATTTTTTGAGTTAGCCTTTACTATGAAGCAATATTCGCCAATTATTTCGCAGTTTTGGCAACAAGAAAATATCATAAATATATATACAAACGCATATATCCTAATATCTAGAATGGGGAATTAAGTGCAACAACGGTGATAAAGTGTTTCTCTCTAGAGTTTTTATTGGTATTGCCATGGACATATCCAGCTTTTAGTTGACAACGAGGATATTGTCAGTTTTAAGTTTGGGGGTGAGAGTGCTTCAATTTTGAAATTGTTTGAAATTTTGACTTCAATTTTGAATCTTTTTGAAAGAAATGAGTGCATAGAAAAATTTTAAATAGGTTTTTCAAGAAAATTGTTGGAATGTTTGAGATTTCTCGTACTTAAGTTTTTTTTTTTTGTGAAAAATTGTTGAAAATGAGCTATTAGTTTCGGTTATTTGTCAAATATTGTTTGGATGCTCCTATGATATAAATTACTGCTCGATATGTTATATTAGATAGGAAGTTTTATTAATGTGCACGGATGAGTGCATTATAGTGATAAAACATATTGTTCAAGAGTTTTTAAGTAATTTACGCACTATTAGAGTTAAATTTATTATGAATGTGAGCTTTACTCATAAAACCCAGGCAAAACACAAAGAAATAGGCAAGAATCAGACTAACGCACTCGAGTGAGATCCTCCCTCACTCGAGTGAGGCTTATTAGATTGCCAGATCGCAGCAACTGACAGAAATTCATAGATTTACCAAACTTAACCCAATGGTTCCTAAACTCCACACAAAGCTCATACTCACTCAAAATGACATAGGGAACCCATTGGTAACCTTCAAAACACCCAAATATCATTTTAAACATAATCTAACTCTTTGGGTTTTAATAACACACACAACACCCAATTCTAATCAACATACTTCCAAAACTCAAAACCATATCCAACTCTCAAATGGCTTCGCAATAAACCAATTCTAACATCAATCACTATGAAATTCACACATTCGAAAATGACACAAGACTAGGGCAATTTTCCCAGAATTTTCCAACTCATCCAAAAATCACAAATAATACACCAAAATGCATCAAATCCTTACCTTTTCAACTTGTCAAATTTAGAATCTTGATTCTCAAACTTTCAAATTGCTCCAACACACAAACTACCACCTTTCCAAATTCTAAAATCATTAAAATGGAGCTTTTAACACTATAAGCAAGTTTAATGAAGAGGATTAGAGCATATGAGAACCACAACTCACCCAAAATTCAAGCTTTCTCTTCCACTTTCCACCTTGGTCACCGAAAAAATGGAGGGATGAGAGAGATAGTGAGAGATGATGAAAATGATGATGATGATGTGTTTCTCTTCTCTTGCCCATACACAAAACCGTAGGAGAGAGAAGAGAGAGAAAAAGTGGGTTTTTGTCTTTTAACATCATCCAATGGTCCACACTAAGCCACTTGTCAACATCTTCTCACTTCCACATGAGCTCACATAGATGCATAGCACAGGATTCCGTCCCATTGACAATAGATATCAACCCTTGATCTTTAATCACCAATGAGTTTCTTCTTTGGCAATTGACCAATTGGTCGGTAAATTTCCAATTTTACCATTTTGCCCCTGATTTCACTATGATTATTAAATAATCACTATGAACATTTATGTTAAGTTTACATCACATTTATCCAAAAGTGTTTAATTACACTAATTACAATCAACATCAGAGTCATTAGCCCTTATTCCCAAATTGGGTCATTACATAGGTGATGTCCACAAGCTATTTGACCATTTGCACAATAGTTATTGTCACGGACATTTGTGGTTTTTTGTTAACGGCATAACTGAACTTGTCATTACTATTACTAAACTTGTCTTTCCCATTAACAACTAAGCAAGTACTAAGAATATTGGGCTGTGGGAGAGTGAGAGTAAGCGAGTACTAAGGATATTGGGTTATGGGAGTCATTTTTGTAAGTATTGTATGACGTCCAAATGTGTTACATCTTTGGCAAAAGGGTGGGCTATGACAAATTGAGTAATGAAAATGACTAAAGAATAATGGTTTTGACAAAATTTTCAATGGGAATGACATATACTGCATGACATCCAAATGTATTAAAGTGGTTGGCAAAATGTGTGTTAAAGTGGTTGGCAAAAGGTGTAGACTATGACAAATTGGATAATGAGAATAACTAAATGAATAATGGTTTTGACAAACATTATAATGATTTTAACAAAATGAACAAGTACTGATAAAATGTGTGAAATGATTGATCAAGAGTTGTGGGTTGTGACCAATTGAGTAATGAGATGAACTAAAATAGTAATTGTTTCAACAAAATTTGTATTGGTTTTGACAAAACCAATAAATACTAATAAACTGTGTGAAATATTTGGCCAAGAGTTTTGGATTATGACTAATTGAGTAACAGGATTGATAAAAACATTAATGATTTTGACAAAATTCGTAATAGTTTTGACAAAATGTGTGAAAAAATTAGCTGAGAATTTTGGGCTATGATCAATTAAATAAGATTGATTAAAACAGTAATAGTTTTGAAAAAAAAATTGTAATGGTTTTGACAAAACTGTTAGGTACTGATAAAATGAGTAAATGCATTGACTAATTTTGTTAATGGTATTGACAAGTTTAGTAATGTTAATGACAAATGCAGTGATGGCATTGACAAAAAACCAGCAATGTTCATGACAACAATTATCATGCAAATGACTAAATAACTTGTAAACATTACTGATTTTACATATACCTAATGCATACAAGTCATCTATCCTAGAGAACATGTCCTTCCTATATACATTACTTACAATAAATTGTCACCATTAACAAAAGTAATAATGGTAATGACAAGTACAGTATTGATATTTACAAAAAATGAGATTCTGTATGACAGCAACTATAATACACATAAAGTGATTATTTGGAACTTTTGAAATCATGAAGATGCAGCTATTTTTAAACCAAACAATTGTCTTGGTTCATCAATTCAACTTCATTCCTGTTCCTTCCACCAACAATCTGATCTTCATGATGATCTATTACTTCACTCTTCTCATTGTCGTTTTGTATTTCATCTTCCTTTCTTGGTTGGGTCATGTAATCCACCACAAAAATGTAATCTCAAACCATACCCTTCGATTCAAGTAGAGGTGGACTGAATCTTGTATTTTGAGAGAGAGAGAGCAAAGGGGAGAGAGAAAAGATGAAGGAATCAAAATTGTGGAGAAAGCATCTCGAGACCATAATCATTGTCTTCCTCATTAAGCACCCATACCACTATTCATCTTCTCACCATCTTCAATGGAGTGTCTGAATCAAAGGGAGTGAGAGGAGTGTCCATCCATAGTTGACTAGAAAGAGAGAGGGAGGTTGTTTTTGGAGAAGAGAATGTGGGGGTTATGTTATGTAGGGGGCAATTTTGTAAAAATACTTAAACTTAAAAAACCCATATTCCTACCCTTTCATCTATATGACATTTTATATATTTAAAAGGCTTTTTGGGGATTTGCTAATCCATATGGTATTTTTCTGTCTTTTTCTTTTTTAAAAGTTAGTCACAACTAATTTTATGGGATATTAGCTGCCTCAAACATTTTGATCATCTGCCTCAAACCCTAGGGCAGTTTCTCTTGTATAATTCTATGCCTTACGATCCTATTTTTTATCTAAATTTCTTATTCTTCGTTGATTGTAAAACCTTTCCTCTGTGAAGTTCTTCTTTTATTTGTTGATAGCCATGAAATAGATATTTTGTATAGCGACGCACCATATCTTCCTCCAAAAATTGTCACTTATATTCTTAAATGTCTTCCCGTGAAAATGAGATTTTCCAAATTTATGCGAAAACACAAAAATGATCACTGCAAATTCATGCAAATTCTAGGGACCATTGCCTAATTAATTTGCCAACGACGAACTTCAATTTTCTCAATTTGTCTCGGTATTAGTAAATTATATTTTGACATTGTTCATATATTTAATTTTTAATTAAATTAATAAAAGGAAAAAAAAAACTACAAAAACATGATTAAAAATAGATGAAAGTATAAAGACATGATTAAAAATAATTATAGAAATCTAATTAAAAATTGGTCGAAATTATCACAGATTAATTATTTTTTGGGAAAATTACAATCAGGTCCCATACAAGAGAAAAAAAATAAAAAATAGTCCATTGAAATTTCAAAATGAAAAAATGGTCTCAAGAACTTGTCAATGACGCCCTTGGTGTTGTCAATGACTCTCACTTGAAGTTGTCAATGAGACAATTTTTTCATTTAGAGATTTTAAGAGACCATTTTTTTATTTTTTCTATTGTATGGGGCCTGACTATAATTTTTCCTTTTTTTTTCCTTTTTCACAGTCTGAATCACTGAATCATGATTATTCGTTGTCTCTTTAGTGAGTGTTTGACATTCAGTTTGGGGGCCCAATCGCACGATTGAGTCCCAAAAAATCCGATTGGCACAAGTAATAATTTTTTGAGTGTTTGGGATAGTTATTGATAAAAATGACTTATGCAATTTGATCTTATTTTTACCATAAGCCAAAATTTAGGGCTTATACCCCGATTGGTTTATGATGAAAATTGGAGAGAGAAATTATTGGGACATAAATGCTGTCCGACCTGAAAGAAAACACTCCTATATCTTTCACACCAACTATGCTGAACTTTTTGTTTTTTAAAAGAAAATTGTGTCTAATATTATGAAATATTTTTTTTAGATTTGTCTAGTATCTTAAGTGTGTGTTCTGATTAGTTTTTGGAGAATAGTTTTTACAGTTTACGAAGTAAGTATGTGAGAGGAGTTTTATCTCGATTTACGGAAAAGTGCTTCTGAAACCATGGTTTTAAGGGTATAAGAACACACACTAAAATGCTTTTAAAGTAGTATGGAGTATCATAAAATAATTTTTAGTGCTTTTAACCCTTAAAATATTTTTTTCAGTTGTACTTAGTGTGTTGTCATACTGATTGCAATTTTACCCTTAATGTACTTTTTCAACTCCAAAAATTACTTTAAAATATTTTTTAGTGCCTTTAACCTTTTAAAGTATTTTTTCAGTTATACTCAGTCTTAGAAGATTGACTACAATTTTACGTTTAATGTATTATTTTTAGTAGTAAAGAGCATCCAAAATTTAGAATACTAATTTATTGATTTTCACCCACCCTAAAATATTTTTCCAGTAGCATATAATATTTTAAAGTAATTTTAAATATTTACTTGATTTTTTAAATATTTTTTCATCAACTCTCTCTTACCATTATCACAAAAGCGACTTATAATAAAATCAATCCAAATAAATTCTACTTTTACAAAAATCATTTATACAGTCGTCAATCCAAACATAAATCATATTATTTTTATCTAAAATTAAGATTATAAAAAATTATATTGAAAAAAATCATTTTTATGATCGGTGTCAAATAAAGGTCAAAAAAAAAAATCTCCGTCGTCTCCTCACGCAGGCCAAACCCAGCTTATCAGGCGCTGACTTCGTCATGGACTCACCCACCAGTGCAATAGGTCTCTTGCGAGATGTTTTGACGGAGATAAACTCTGACACTCATGAGTCATGATTGTCTTGTTCAAGCATCGCTGTCTTCCATGGAAAACCAGCACATTCACTCTACAAAGTAATGTTTTTTCTTTTCCCATCCTTTTCTTCTTAGTTATTTTTGGAATTTTTGAATCTGGATTTTGATAAAAGATTTATATATGGGTTTAGTTTCAGACCATGTATATATATATATATATATATATATGGGTTTCGTTGTAGGTCATAGGAAGCTATCTTTTGGAGTATTTATTGCTAGTTCTCATAAATATTGGATTGAAGTTTTAACTCTGAATTGGTTTGATTTTTTGCGGTGAATCACACCCTGTTTTATAATCATATAGTTTATTGAATTGTTTCCAAGTTGCAGAGTTTAAACAAATGCAAGCACATCAAGAAATTGTAAGTAGATCCTGAGTTCAGATAACTTTAGCCTCCACTTGAATTTGTGGCTCAGTAAAGAGCTATGCCATCACAATTGACTTTTTAACTTTATGGTAATAATGTGGTTGTACTGGCTGGAATTAGAATACCAAAATGCATATTTTGTCTCTGTATGAACTTAAAATTTATTGAACATGCATTTTGTTAGAGAATTGCTGGTTAGACCATATACTGTAATGTTCTCTTTACTGAACAGTTTTGGCCCCCTTTAAAGCTGTAATATGCTCTTCTGTATTTTTTGTTTAAAACCCTAATTGGTGGTCTTATAGCCCTTTTTGTTTCCTAATCGCCCTTTTTGTCTCCTAATCTCTTCTAGTAGTGGAGTTGTTATTTGTTACTGCTGTGCGTCGTTTAAACTCGTGGTCTAAAATGGTTAATTTTGGATTCAAGATCATAGCGTATGTGTGACTTTTGTGGGCTTTCTAAAACTTAACAGCTTAATCAAGCTTACACCTGAGGAAGAACTCAGTTTCTTATTTTTGACATTTTCAACTTCTACGTTAGTGTAGACACTTGTTTTAATGTGTTAAATTTCGATTACTTTTTGAAAATCTAAAATATAGCTAGCTGAAGTTAGTCAGTGGTGGACTTCATGGGCCTTTCCAATAAGGGATG
This sequence comes from Inga laurina, assembly GCA_963855925.1. Taxonomy (NCBI): domain Eukaryota; kingdom Viridiplantae; phylum Streptophyta; class Magnoliopsida; order Fabales; family Fabaceae; genus Inga; species Inga laurina. The sequence continues at coordinate 43,796,639 of OY979707.1, read as the reverse complement.
TTTTTTAATATATACAATTAAATATTTTGTGTTCTAGGAACGACTCAGTTGAGGGGGAGCCATTAGCATTTCAGCTGAAGTTTTATTACTGTGAACTTTGGGAACAGGGTTTGAGTTTACTTTTGACTTAGAGACATTGCATCAGATCTAGTCCCTATGAATGAAGCTCCATCGGGATCTCTAATATGTGACTTCTTAAGTGTCACACACACATGAAGCTTCTACTTCATGTTTCTTGTGGATGTTGTGGGTCTAGCTTGTCTTTTTCCTTCTGACTTACCAATTGTTTAACAGATTATGTCTACTTTACCTGGCAAGAAAGACAAAGGATTGTATGTGATGAACAAAAAAGCTTGCTCAGCATCAGGTACAAACAAAATTCCAAATGGCGGGCTATGAGGATGAATTGGCAAGGAAGAGGATGCAGGTATTTTACCTTGTGACTTTGGTTTGTTAATGTAAATTAGTATTTAGCATTATTATTCTGTTAGATATACAGCTGTACAATCTTGTAAAGATTTTCATTTCAGATTCTCTCTCTATACGTGTATGGTCTTGATGTATTTGTAACAATATTCTGTTACAGAATTATCCTATATAAAGGGCAAAGGTATGAGGCACAGATACTCAACCTATTCAGTCACTCTTATTTCTCTTATTTCGTTCTTGGTATCAGAGCGCTCTCAAAACGTTTCCGGTGCTCTCTTTCACGACTAATCAGAAATGTCGTCCTCCTCGTTAAACTCTACCGAGACTACCTCCTCACCTATGGCCAAAACCTACTCACTATTTCACTCATCAAGCCAGACAACTTCTGTTAAGCTGGACAGAACAAATTTCTTAGTCTGGGAATCAGTTGTGTTACCTCTGATTGAAGGCAATCGGCTTCAAGCACACATTGACGGTACTGGTGTAATTCCTGCAGCATCTATTCTGCCTCCTGGAGCCAGTGCGCTTGTGATTAATCCAGAATTTGAAGAATGGTATGCGGTAGATCGTATGTTGGTCGGCTGGCTCCGAAATACAATGACCCAGGATGTCGGAGCTTAGCTTTTGCACTGTAAAATGGCCCTAGATCTCTGGAATGGGGCTAGAGCTCTCACTTGTGCGGTATCCAAATCACGAGCCATGATCTACAAATCTGAGCTTCACCACACTTGGAAGAACGCCATGCGGATGGAAGACTATCTGTCCAAGATGAAAACAATTTCTGATCAATTAGCTCTCGCTGGAGCTGCCATATCCACTGATGAATTGATTCTTCATACTCTCAACGGCTTAGATTCAGAATACAACGCAATTGTTGTAAAATTAATTGATCAAGTTGGTCTTACCTGGATCGAAGCCCAATCAGCACTGCTTGCTTTCGAAAGTCGCATTGAGCAATTGAACCAGTTTGCCTCTTTAACGATTCATCCTTCAGCTCATATCGCGACACACACGGATTCATCAGAATCTGGCCACTCATCTGCAAATCGTGGTGTTTGGCGTAGCGGTAGAGGAAATCGCGGCAGACGCGGTCAAGGACGTCGAGGCAGCTGGAACTCTAATGGAGGAGGAGGCGGTAGACCATTCTGTCACCTATGTGAGAAACCAGGGCATAAGGTCGAGAATTGTTATCGGAGGTTCGATCGGTCGTTTTGTCCACCATCGCATCCACCACCGTCACAGCACCAACACCAGAATTTCTCCTCGCAAGCTTATTTTGCAGATCCGTATATGGTTAATGATTCTGAATGGTTCATGGATAGCGGCGCTAGTCACCATGTCGCCTCTTCTTCTGCGAATTTAGATGCTGTGAACCCAGTGGGTAAGAATTTCAATCTTTTTACTTGTACTGGAAATAAAACTCCTGTTCATGGAATATGAACTGCTTCTTTTGGGTCACAGATCAAGTTAAATAAAGTTCTTCTTGTGCCTAATGCAACTAAGAATTTAGTAAGTATAAATAGGCTAATCAAGGATAATCATGTTGCTGTGATTTTTTCTGATGATGGTTGTGTGGTGAAGGACAAAGCAACAGGACAAGTACTGATGAAGGGAAAAGCAAGTCAGGGGCTCTATCCAATTAATAATGGCAACTCAGTTATGGAAGCACATGTAGCTGAAATTTCAGAGAAGGATGAAGATTTTATCTTATGGCATTATAAGCTAGGACATCCAAGTTCTAGAGTTTTGAAACAAGTTTTGAATAAATGTGATGTCAATGTTAGAGTAAATGAGAAATATGTTTGTGAATCTTGTCAATATGGAAAATCAAAGAAGTTGCCATTCTCCAAATCTGAGTCTCATGCTTCATCTCCTTTAGAACTTATTCATACTGATTTATGGGGACCATCACCTATACAATCAATACATGGACATCGATTCTACATTCACTTTGTTGATGATTTTAGTAGATTTACTTGGATTTATCCATTAAAACATAAAGGAGAGGCTATTGGAGCTTTTACTCATTTCAAGAATTTGGTTGAAAACCAATTTACTACAAAAATTAAGGCAATTCAATGTGACAATGGATCTGAATATAAGCCTATTATTCATTTAGCTGAATCAGCTGGTATTCTTATACGTCTTACTTGTCCTTACACATCTTCTCAAAATGGTAGAGCGGAAAGGAAACATCGTCATATAGTTGAAATGGGTTTGACTCTATTAGCTCAAGCATCAATGCCACTTGCTTATTGGGTTGAAGCTTTTCAGACTGCTGTTTTTCTTATTAATAGATTACCTACTCCAATTTTGAATGATCAGTCACCTTTGAAGTGTTTATTCAAGATCAAGCCAGATTATCTTTCACTACAACCTTTTGGATGTGCTTGTTATCCATGTTTGAAGCCTTATAATGAGCACAAGTTTCAATTTCATAGTCAAAAGTGTGTTTATCTTGGTCCTACTACAAATCAAAAAGGATACAAGTGTTTAAGCCCAACAGGACGGATCTATGTTTCTAGACATGTGATTTTTTATGCTAATAAATTCCCTTTTGTGACAGGCTTTCTCAACAGACGAGGTGCTTCTGAAACAAATCAATCCATAGCACCAATAATAATTGATCAACAATTATTTCATTCAACCTCCACCTCCAGTAACGCAAGTTTGAGCCCACAATGTCCAAGCCCACAAAGTCCAAGCCCACAAAGTCCAAATCCACATATTCAATCCCAATGCCCAAGTCTATCTCAAGTCTTATCTAGTCCACATTCTTCACAACGTCAGCCTACACCCTCACCTCCAGATTCAGTCTCACCCATATCACAAATCCCATCTCTCTCTCCAAACTCGTTTTCACCGAGCCAAGTCGACAACGTACCTGCTCAAAACACCTCCACCCAAATAGCCGATTCTGATCCTGATCTCAATATTCATCCTATGGTTACCCGATCAAAGGCGGGGATCACAAAACCCAGATATCCTTTTATTGGCCTTCTTCAATCTGAAACTCCTTCTTCTCTTCGTTTTGCTACAGAACCTCAGAATGTTTCAGAAGCACTCGCGTCTCGTCAATGGAGGCAAGCCATGAAAGAGGAATTTGAAGCTTTACAAAGAAATCACACTTGGGTCTTAGTGCCGTATGATGGAACTCAGAAATTGGTAGATTGCAAATGGGTTTTCAAAACAAAATTTAAAGCAGACGGGACGATTCTCAAGCACAAAGCAAGGTTGGTTGCAAAAGGTTTTCAGCAAACAGCTGGTCTAGATTATGGAGAAATCTTTAGTCCAGTTGTAAAGCCTACTACAATTCGTCTAATTCTTACACTTGCAGTCACTTTCAAGTGGGAATTAAGACAACTAGATGTAAATAATGCGTTTCTAAACCGATATCTTCAAGAGGATGTCTTCATGCGCCAACCTGAAGGTTTCTACAATAAAGGGAAACCTAATCATATCTGCAAATTAGTAAAAGCCATTTATGGGCTCAAGCAAGCCCCAAGAGCTTGGTTTGATCGGTTGCGATATACTTTGCTGAAGTGGGGATTTACTAATGCCAGAAGTGATATTTCGTTATTCTTCCTTCAGACCAGCAATTTCACGGTATTCATATTAATTTATGTTGATGATATTCTAATAACTGGCAACAATTTTTTGATGATTCAGAGATTTATAGCTAAGCTGAATTCTGTGTTCTCTCTTAAGGACTTGGGTCCTTTATATTATTTTCTTGGGCTAGAGATCTATCGAGATGCTACTGGAATTTATGTTAATCAGGGCAAGTATACATTAGACGTGTTAAAGAAGTTTAATATGTATGATTGTGCACCTGTCTCAACTCCTATGGTTACTGGTAGACAATTTTCTGTCTCAGATGGTACTGTAATGGCAGATCCTTCTTTATATAGGAGAGCTATTGGATCATTGCAATATCTGACAACAACTAGGCCAGATATAGCTTTTTCAGTTAACAAATTGAGTCAATTTTTATCTAGGCCTACAGAGGTTCACTATCAAGGAGTTAAAAGGATCTTAAGATATCTGAAAGGTACATATCATTATGGTTTACATATCAAACCAGTGAAATCAGTTCAATTAACAGCATTTACAGATGCAGACTGGGCTACTGATGTTGATGACAGGAAATCTATGGCTGGATGTTGTGTTTATCTAGGAGGAACACTAATTTCATGGAGTTCTAGAAAACAGAGAGTAGTATCTAGATCTAGTTCTGAATCTGAATATAGATCAATAACTGATGGTGCTTCTGAATTACAATGGTTGCGTTCTTTGATAACTGAGCTTGGATTATTTCTCAAACAACCATTAGTGATTTGGTGTGATAATTTGAGTGCAAGAGCTCTTGCAGCAAATCCAGTACAGTATGCTAGAAGTAAGCATATAGAAATTGATATTCATTTTGTGAGAGATCAAGTATTGTCTGGTATATTGGATATTCGATATATTCCATCTTCTTCTCAAATAGCAGATTGTTTGACAAAAGCCTTGACACATACAAAGTTTATACAATTCAGAAACAAACTCGGTCTGTGTCCCACACCCTTTCGTTTGAGGGGGAATGTTAATGTAAATTAGTATTTAGCATTATTATTCTGTTAGATATACAGCTGTACAATCTTGTAAAGATTTTCATTTCAGATTCTCTCTCTATACGTGTATGGTCTTGATGTATTTGTAACAATATTCTGTTACAGAATTATCCTATATAAAGGGCAAAGGTATGAGGCACAGATACTCAACCTATTCAGTCACTCTTATTTCTCTTATTTCGTTCTTGGTTTTTAATTTTTCAATTTTATGAAATGATTCTCATTGCTATATCATTATCAGGCAGAAAATGAATACGGGAGAGCCAGGAACCAAGAGCTAGTAAAATTGCAAGAAGAATCATCAATTAGACGGGAGCAAGCTCAGCGTGCAATAGAGAAACAGATTCGAGCACAACGGAGACAAACAGAACGAGAGAAAGCTGAGATTGAACATGAAATAATCAGAGTAAGGGCTATGGTAGAAGCAGAGGGAAGAGCCCGTGATACAAAGCTAGCTGAAGAGGTTAATAGACGAATGCTATTTGAGAGAGAGATGGGTTGCTGCCATAAACACTACTTCTGAACATAGTGGAGGTATATCTACCAGATGCACTTTATGCAAGTAATTAAATCATTTGGCTTGGGACTGGGGCCCAGCCCTCTGTTTCCTTGCTTATAGATATCATTTGTTTTTAAAAAAAAAAATGCTGCCCCATAATTTTACCAATTTACCCCCAAAACTACACCAAATTTGAGAGAAAAGGTTGGGCAGTGGACCGCATGGGGCGTGGCCTTCTGTTTCCTTGCATATAGACAGGCAGCGGACGGCATGACAGCTGACTGAATGCAGTCCTGGAGCGAGATCCAATTTTTTTACCCTTACGCCATACCGCCGAACAAAATATTCTATCCGGTTATAAATATAAGATAGAGTTGACTTTTTTTAGAGAGATTAAGGATATTAATTAAATTATTTTAAAGTATTATATTTTTATTTTTTCTAAAAATTAATTTATTTGACTTATAAACTGATATATAATCTAATGATACACAATATATAATATGATTAAAGTAACTTATTTAATTTCCTTAATCTTTCCAAAATAAAGTTAACTTTATCTTATATTTAGGATACAAATGAGTAATTAAAAACACAGCTCCAAAGACAAAGCAAAATGTCAACAACCCATAAATGTCTATATGCAAGGAAACAGAAGGCTGGCCCCCAATTCCAAGCCAAATGATTTAATTACTTGCATAATGAATAAAGTGCATCTGGTAGATATGGATCTGGCTTGGGTCTGCTGCGATGCGATCTGTTGTCCATCATTCTCTCTCAAAACTACATCATGGGGTTGAATTTTCTTCTTTTTCTAAAATGGTGTCTAGTATTTTGAAATGTTTTTCTAGACGTTTCTAATATGTTAAAATATTTTTTAAGCAACATGCAGTATCCTAAAATAATTTTTAGTGATTTAATTACTTGCATAATGCATAAAGTGCATCTAGGTAGATATGGATCTAGTTTCGGTCTGCTACCCATCCTTTTCTTTCAAAACTACATCATTTTAGTCAAAGAAGCGTTTGAGGAATTGAGGGTTGATGCAGCCACGTATCATTTTGATCTATCAATTGAATTTTTAGTTGTGATCCAATATTCACCACTGCGGGGTCTGGAGGTTCAGGAGGGTCAAGAAGTTGATTTGTTGAAATTTGTTGCTGTTCTTGAGTAACCTGTGAAATTATAAAGTTGGTTGCTCCATTTCCTTCCTCTAAAGTGGTTACGTCACGTCCTTTCTCAATATTCCGAATAAAATTTTCCTGTATATTCTGTTCCATTGCTTGATTGTAAACCTGCGACCCACCTTGTATAATTGAACCAAAAACTAGACTATGTGCTTGTCCCACTTGTTTCCTTTTGATACTTGTAGACAACAATTTAGCTTTTGAAACAGATCCACGTTTGAGGCTCAACTTTGTATTTTTTCCAGAGCTCTTTGAGTGTTTAACTCTAGTTCACATTGACCACGGTCCACTTGAGTCTCTAGCATTCCCTCAACTTTCGTCATTTCCTCATCAAGCTTGGTATTCAACTGTTCACCTTTATCGGTTACTACTGTCGAGGCTACAGGGGCTTTTGTAACACTAGTGATATGATTTGTTTACAACGCCTAGTTCAATTGAGAGGATTCAGTCACCTCTTTCTTTCTCCAATGTGTACTTGATACCTTTTTTGTACTAGTATTCATTTTATCTTTTAAAAGGATATCCAAATTCATATCTCTCAAAATCTCAAAACGAGACCCAACGACTATTTCTTCTTGTTTCCCCGTTGATCGAACATTACCTGCCACCTTTGGGAGTTGTTTCTTTAAAGTTTTGGGTTTCTGCGTACAGTGCCTCCCAGTTGATGTAACCTTCATCCATGCTCCATACTCTTAATCCACCTGAATATCAGGTATACTCATTACCTGCCACCTTTGGGAGTTGTTTCTTTTCAGTTTCGGGTTTCTGCGTACAGTGCCTCCCAGTTGATGTAACCTTAATCCATGCTCCATACTCTTCGTCCATCAGAATATCAGGTATACTCATAACTGTCTGTTTTCCGACCTTCAGTCGATTGGCCTCCCTCAGATCATTTTGCAAGGATCCTTGATCTGTAGCATGCATTTGGTTCTGTGATCTCTGTGGGCACATTCCTGAGTATGTCTGTACAAACCACAAGTAAAACATATCGTATCAAGGCCTTCGTATTCCACTGGATATACACGATTCCGAAGAGAAAATATAGATTGAAGTTGCTTATTCAAATTTACTTCAACGCTCACTCTAGCAAACTTCCCTCTTTCCACCATATGTTGACGGTTCTCTTTTTGTGCTAAAGTATGCATATATACCTTGAGAGCTCTTCCAATAAGATTGCCTATTTCCATAATACATTCCTCCGAGTAGATATACATAGGAAGGGTGGGAATTCTTACCCAAATTGCAACCTTGCGAACCTTATTGCAATGTGGGTTAAAATTTGGACTCCACCTCTGAATAGCCAGATAGTACACTTGAATAAGCCAAGGTCTATCAAACAAAAGTTTATTACATAGGCTTTTTTCTGCTGTTCTAAAAACAAAATACTTATTGGGAAGATTAATAAGCTCAAAATTATCAGATCGTAATAACCATTTGATTTTGTCTTTCATCATAATAAGGTTGGTCTTCCTGCCTAAAACTGTTAAAATAAGAGCATCCTTTCATAGGTTACAGAGCTCCTTTAATCTTTCATATGAAACATTTAACTTTGGGATCATTCCTATCGTCTTCTTTTGTTCTTCAGTTACCTCTGGTGCTGTCTCCTCCTCTTCTCTTAACCATTCTTTCCATTTTTCTTCAAGACTCTTATCAAAAGCTTTTTCTTCATTTCCTAACAGCTTTGCTTTATAAGAAATCTGGGTTCTAGGCAGAATTTTTGAATCCTAGTTCGCTTGAGAGTTCCTCGCATCAGTTTCCCTCATTTCTGCATCTTTCATTTGGGTATCCTCAGTCATCTTTTTTATGCTAAGCCCTAAGATATCGTCTTGTTCCTTAGATTGTCCTCCACCTCCTTCAGAGGTGTTTTCACAGATCACCAGGTCATTCCTCATTCTCTCACAGAGTAGCTCACGTCTCTGTGTAATTAAACTACCGGATTTTCTTCAAATGCTAGATCTGTCAACTATTTCCAAAACTTTTTCTAGATCCTTTCACACCCAAACCCAATCACAATACCAGAATAAGGAACAATTATCAACGATCAAAAGGGAATGAGGTAAAGGAATCTGACCAAGATAACAGCAAGAAGTTCCAAGCTCCGATATTATATCAAAAGCATCAAACCAGTGTCGACAGCGACGTTGTGGCGGGTCGGAGATGACGATTGGTTGAAACACCGCCAGTCTTACAAGTTCCCCTGGAGCAGATCTGAGCTCAGCAATATCAGTAAGCTGGGCACGTAACACCGATATCTTCCGCAACAGGAGAAAACGTGAATCGCTGTTCAATTTGCTGTCAACGGCGTCGACTTCAGTGATCCATACCGACGGCAACGCTGGTTAGCCTGGAGACGACCACCGTCGAACACGAGTGCGCAGAAAAAGGAGATCCAAGCTCCAATATCTGAACAGAGGAAAGTCGACGGCGACGCAAAGAGAACCACCAACCGTCGACCAACAGCGCTGGATGAAACACTGCACTAGGACGACGACATCGCTGGGTAGAAGCCGATGTCAGAGATCGTTTCTAGAACAGCGACAAAAACCGATGACCACTGAGGACCGTTGCAGTAGGCAACGGTCAGAATTTCAGAGCTTCTCAGTATTACAGTCGACAACTGATTCAAAATGTGAATGACGGTTATTAACCCAGAGCCGCGGGTACACTAGAACCCGGTTTCTCTCATTTACCCCAAAAGTAAAGGACCTTTTTCCTCTCCTATGATCGTTGGATCAAGATCTCAACGGTCCAAGTTTTTCTCCTTTACCCAAAAAGTAAAGGACCTTCTTTCTTCTCTTAGGGGCCGTTGGATCAAGATCTCAACGGTCCAGGTTTAATTCTTATATTAAACCTGGACCGTTGAGATCTTGATCCAACGGCCCATAAGAGAGGAAAGGAGGTCCTTTACTTTTGAGGTAAAAGAGAGAAACCGTCAGCGTGTATACTATTGACAAATAGAACATGTAAATTTCAAAACATAAGAAAAAATTGCTTATATTTTATACTAGCATCAGTTAATATTTCCAATTATTACTAAGGGTTTGTTTGGTCGAGGAAAGGGGAGGGAAAGTAAGTGGAAGGAAAATTTTTTTGAGTTGAATTTAAAAAATTAGAGAAGTGGGGTTAAAAATTTTTAATTAATTTTTCTTACTCTTTTATCTTATATATTCTTTTTATTAAAATTTTATTACCCCACTTCTTTAATCTTTTAAAATTTAACTCATAAAAATTTTCTCTCCCCTCTCTTTCCCTCCAAATCCCTCACACCAAACAGACCCTAAAATACAAGCTACAAAATTTAACCTGCCCTGTCAAGTATTAAGTTCAAGTGAATAGCGTGAAATAATTTTTTTTTTTTGCCCGAGCGTGAAATAATTGAAACTAAAATGACAAGAGAAGTATTTGAACAAAAAAAAAAAAAAATGTGACAAGAGAAGTATAATATCATACAGATTAACTAGCCAACTCTCTAGCAGCCATTGTTTTCCCTGTTCTTGGAGGCCCATAAAAAAAGGGAAATAATTAATATAATTATATATTGAGGAACATAATTAATATAATTAAATAATAATTATTGATTAATTAATTATAATTATATTTTATTCTTAAAAAATTTATTCTTATAATTCAGATTTTATAAATATGAAAATAAATTAAATTTATAATTAAAAATAAATAATATAAATATATTCTTAATTAAAAAAGGGAAAAAGAAAGATAAAGAACTTTGAATTTGCAAAATTCCAAATCAGATATTTCCCAAAAAATGAGTTGTGAATTGCTTATCAAGTTTTATCATTCTCTTATAAATTTTTGGTAACAAACTTGATTTTGGATTTTGCAATTTCAAAGTTTTGTTTCTTGTATTTTTCCCTTTAAAAAAACTTAGAAGAGCACAAATATAATTGTGAGAATCTTGTATAAATCCAACTGAAATATTAATATAATTAGGAATTTATGAATGTTGTTAAATAATCAAGTTGCCCCTCAAAGTTATTTCTTCTTTCCTAAATCACCTCTGTCTGCTAATTCAATTCTCTTTTTATTCTCTTGTTTTTAATTATGATTATTAGTGTATTAATTAAAAACTAACGAAATTTACTTCATGATTTATTAGCTGAACAGTTTATACCTACTGATGACATTCCAGCAGTCAGAGCTGCCACTCCACCAACTGCTACTACCAGCTTATTTTGATCCGTTAGAATGAATGGCTCTTAAACTCCTGCAAAACATAGATAAGAGTTCGTTCACTAGAGAAAACCTTATGCCGTACGGCCGAACAAAATACTCCATTCGTTCTTAAATATAAGACAGAGTTGATTTTTTTAGAGAGATGAAGGAAGCTAATTAAATTATTTTGAAGTATTATATTTTTATTTTTTTCTCAAAACTAATTTTTTTGACTTATAAACTGATATATAATCTAATGATACATAACATATGATATGATTAAGTAACTTATTTAATTTCCTTAATATCTTTAAAAAAAAAAAATCTAACTCTTTCTTATATTTAAAGTCAGAAAAGAGTATTCAAAAACACAACTCAAAGCAGAAAGCAAAATGTCAACAATATCTATATGCAAGGAAACACAAGGCTGGGCCCCAGTCCCAAGCCGAATGATTTAATTACTTGCATAATGCATAAAGTGCGCCTGGTAGATATGGATCTGGCTTGGGAATGCTGTGATGCGATCCGTTCCCCATCCTTTTCTCTTAAAATTATATTGTGGGGTTGATTTTTTTTTTTCTTTTTTTAAAATGGTGTCTAATATTTTAAAGTATTTTTTTAGATATATCTAGTATGTTAAAATATTTTTTAAATAACATGCAATATCTTAAAATAATTTTTAGTGATTTAATTACTTACATAATGCATAAAGTGCATCTAGTAAATATGGATCTGATTTCGATCCGCTGCTTGTTCTTTTGCCTCAAAACTACACCGTATAATGATGGAGTAATCTTATTTGAGTTATTTCTAATAAATATGCGTGCGGGCCCATGCTGAATGGAGTAATCTTATTTCTAATAGAGATGCGTGCGGGCCCCATACTGAAAGGAATAATTAGATCATTATCAATTTGGAACCGACTATCCTTTTCTCTAAAGAAAAGGTCACGGTCTAGCACTGGTAATTAGCCCGCCAGCCCATTTTTTTGGTCGAGTTCAGGCTAAGGGAGAGCGGCCCGATTGGGAAACGGGTTGACCCGTTTAAAAAAATTTGCCCAAACTTTCCCACTGTCTCACTGTCCCACGTTTCCCCTTTCTCATTTGCCCAGACTTTCTCATTTCTTCACTCCCGACACTCAACCCGCGTTTCTCAGTTCTCACTTTCCCCTTTCTCTGATTCGAAACTGTGAAACGGTCTCGGCGACAAGCGGCGAGGCAGCGGAACTGCTATTCGGCTCTTCCTCTTTCTCTCATGCGGCCATCGGGCGACTTCCGACTAGCGAGTGGCAAGTGGCGAGTTGCGACGATGGGATCTGAAATGCCCTAATCATCCACATCTGACATCAGCTTCCTCTCTCGTCTTCTCGGCTCAACTCCTCTGCTCATCAATCAACACAGTCGTGACTCGTCACTCGTCAGGCGAGCTTAGCGGGTTGCCGGTGGGGTTCGAGTTTGGGTTGCATCTCTCTCAACCTGATTGTGAATTTGTGATGAACAAGCACATAGTGTTGTTGGTGCTGTTGAGACGTTGAGTTGTGCAAGGGAGTAAATTCTCTGTGGTAGGGATTTTCGAACCATACTCTTGAATTATGAATTCTCTGTGGTAGAGACTTTAAATGATGTATGAATTGTTTGTGTTGCAGAAGGTTTAAGTAATATAGGACTCAACAATTATCGAACCCTTATTTGATACTAACCCAGGATCAATTCGTGGTAGGGATTTTCGAACCATACTCTTGAATTATTGGTTGCATTATCAAACCCCTTATAAGATAGGACTCTTGAATTATTAGTTGCAGCTTACTAAGAGGAATGGCTCTGGGAAGCTCCAAAGAAGAAAAACTTCTCTTGAAGTCAATCTAAACACGAGAATCTTCAGTGAGCAAAATAAGAGGGCACAGCATTGGATTACATAAATTGAAACCCATATCTATTTTCTTCCTCAGTCATTGTCATCATCGTTCTCCCCATTACTGGAAAAAAAAAAATCAATCGGGCTCCTACGTTTTAAGAAGCCCATTTGCCAGCCAAAAATAAAAAATTTGTTTAATCTAGTCCGTCAACCCGATTAAACAGGCTCGGGCTGCACTTTGGCAGCCCGTTTAGGGGTCGGGCTATCAGCCTGTGTCGGGCCAGCTCGTCCGGCTCGGGCTGACCCGAATTCCCAGTGCTATCACGGTCCTTCCCTTCTTATTATGAGAATCGTTGGATTAAGATGTCAATCCAACGACTCTCTTTATTTTTTGCAAAGAATAAAGAAAAGGACGTCCAGCTGAATGCGAAGACTGACGGTACCCCTAAAACGAGCTTTCCGCATGGGGCCCAGCCTTCTTTTTCCTGGTATATATGGGCGGACCTAAAGATCATATTTGTTGCACAACACCGAAATACGGAGCTCCTTCCTGCCTGCCTCAACCCTCAATTCCTCAGACGCTTCTTCGGCTATCGGCCGCAAAGGCGCAAACCCTATGGAGCCATCCAATCCTCGGCGCTCACGCAAGCGGAGGGCCCCACATCGAACGAGCACGGCGGAGGACGAGCACGGCGGAGTAAGACGACGGCGAACGATCCCAGAGAAAGACGAGGACGGCGGAGGCCGAGCACGGCGAACGAGCAAGGCGGTTTCTCCTGAACAGGTCTGTGTCTTACGATCCCTATTGTTTATATAAATTTCTTATTCACCGTTGATTGCAGAAACTTTCATTTGTTTTTTGAGCAAATGCGGAACCTGTCATCTTTTTTTTAGCAAACGCGGAAGCTGTCATTTAACATTTTTCTTTTTATCAGTCGACGCTAATGGATAGCGACGCAGCACATCTTCCTGAAGAAATTATCACAAATATTCTCAAACGACTTCCCGTGAAATCCCTAATCCGATTTCAATGTGTATGCAAAGATTGGAAGAATCTCTTCAAAACCCCATCTTTTATCGCAGAACACGTCCGCCATGCAACTCAGCAAGACCCCGTTCTTCTTTTCAAGAGCTGTGGCTATAAATGTAATCGTGAGTACTTATGTTTGATCAATCGTGATATGCGAGTCCTTGAATATCAGACTCCACCTTCCTCTGTGCGTCGCTGCGGTATCATCGGTTCCAGTAATGGCTTGCTCTGTCTCGTGTATAAATCTTCTTTTATTTTGTGGAATCCAGCAACTAGAGAGGTCCACCAGGTGCCCAAAGTTCCTAATCTTGATCATACTGGGATTTGCTATGTAGGATTTGGTTTCAGTTCAATTGTTAATGATTATAAGATAGTGAGACTCTCTGTTTCTAGTCTGGATGATGATCGGGTTTATTTGGTGCAAGTGTTTACAGTAAGCACAAGGTCATGGAAAGAAGTTGAAGTTGGGGAATTGAAGGGTATAATGCCTTTTGTTCTTACTCGTGGTTTCACTTTTGATGGAGCAATCTTTTGGTTTGGCTTCGGCTTGAAACCTAGGGATGCGGGGCAGGAACGTTGTCTAATTTCGTTTGACATAGCAACGGAATCATTCGCATTGATACCAATTCCTAGATCGGCCCATGTAACAGATGAGAGTAGGCTTACTACGTATGAGAACAAACTGGCTATGCTGTCTAAAACTAGGGTTGAATACAAGAGTGGGATTGAAAGCACCAAATCATTTTCCATGAATTTTTCCATTAACTTATGGGTGATGTGTGTAGATTCATCGGGGGAGAGATGGATTTGGACTGAAATATATACAAGCAACCCCTTTCCCGATCGTGCACACTTTTCAAGTCCACTGACTATTTGGAGAAATGAAATTGTTGGAGTTACTAAAGACAAAACGATACTTGTTTTGTGCAATCTCCATACTAATGAATTTAAGATGTTGGCCATGGGCAAATATTCCATTGGAACTGTGATTTCGAATTATGCAGAAAGCCTTGTGTCGGTTGATGGCTTTCACATTGCAGCTTCTTCATCCTAAATCCTAGTTTTTATATTGCATATGTGGTGGAAATGGATTTCTGTATTATTTGTTTACATACTTTTGTTTATATGTCCTTTAGGGATGTTATCAAAAGTATATCTTGAAGGCATGTATGTGATACCAGATATTTATTCAATGTTTGTCCTATTTATAATCTTTTGTTTCTGAGTTTTCTTGATAGATATATAATCGTTGACGCATTTATCAAATTTCAATGTGTGTAGAATATATGCGTAAAGATTTATTATCGTATTGTCATTTTTCATCAGTTCACATGCCATTTCGCTTACCAAAAACAGTTTTTCACGCTTTTGCAAACTTTTCACAATCATTGTTATATATTACTCTTATTTTTCTTTCCAAAGAAAAAAAGATACGGTGGCATCAGGTTGAAACCAGCAAAGCCTGACATAACTCTCTTAAACATGATATTCTGGCTTTGAGCTAAGTGTGTGTTTGAATTAGTTTTTAAGAATAGTTTTTAAGATTTATGAGATAAGTGTGTGAGGAAAGTTTTATCTTGGATTGCGCAAACCTAGGTTTGAAACCTAGATTTAGGATTTTCCCAAACACTCACTAAGTCGTGTGTATAAAAAAGGGCTTTTATTGGAAGAGGGAAAACCTTAATTTGGTGATTTTTACTCCTAGGGAGAATTAGTCTCTAGCAGTTGAAGGATATCGCCTGAATTTTATAAAAAAAAAAAATTGAAACTACATATGCGCAGTTAAAAACTCCCAATAAAAAGGGCTTTTATTGGGAGAGGTAAAACCTTAATTTGGTGATTTTTACTCCTAGGGAGAATTAGTCTCTAGCGGTTGAAGTATGTCGCTTGAATTTTATAAAAAAAAAAAAATTGAAACTACATATGCGCAGTTAAAAACTCTATCTGATAAACAAAAAAGTAAGCTATTGTGCAGCATGGGATATTGTTAGCACGGATCAGGTCACGAAGGGAACTAAGATGGAGAAAAGAAAAATTCTATTAGGAAGGTAAGAGCAAGGATCTCACTCTTAACTTTCTAACAGCCTTGGAGAATCTCTTTCACAAGCATTTCACTCTGTAAAATTTGATGTGTATTCCTCGGGGGTTTTCGCCAATTTATAATGATTTTACAGAGCCATATTTTTGGGTTTTTCTGTTAATAAATGCTGACATAAAGGACACTAACAGACTCTGCATCGGACGTGGGATTAGTGGGCATTCCCATGTATTCATCAACTGACATGATCCTAGGATTTAAAATAAAAGAAATCATAAAAAAAACACACCAAGTCAAACGTGCTGCTCTTCTACTCGGGCACGTTTGTTCTTTCTTGAATAAGTCAAATTTGGACTTCTATCTGATATCACCTTGATATTATGGGCAGACTTAGCTAAATGATCAGTTAAGCTATTTTGCTCCCTGGGAATATAACTGACTAACATTTGCCAGTTCTTAGATATCCACAACCTTGCATCATCTATAATATCTCTAAAGGGGTGAGTAATATCACAACCCTTGGTCAAAACATTCACAACCTTTATACAATCTGTTAATACGATGACCTTTTTGTAATCTATATTCCAACATATTTGAAGACCTTGAATAACCGCAATGATTTCTACTATTATGGGGGGAACTGTTGTAAGTTTACACATGAATTCACATATTTAGCGACCATCTTCTCCACTGATAGTGCGCCCACAGCCATTTCTCCCAGAATCCAGAACTGAAGCATCCACCGTTAGGGTGATATTACCCCGTTGATGATCTTTGCTACTCCTTCCTGCTCCTGAACTGTTCTGGTTAGTGTAGAAATTGCAATTTGCTCTTAATTCCCTATCTCAGTTTGCCCTGAAAAGACTATCATGCGCATTTGTGTTGTCTGTGGTGATCTGCTCGTCAAAGAGCTTCTTGCATCGATCTGCCCAAATATCCCAGCAAATATAGCCAAATAGTGACACCCATTGAATCTTTTTGGTAAAATTCCTTCCTGCTTCATGATTGAGATTTCATTGCAGCCATTCTATGCCTGGAGGGTTGCGAACTTTTCCCATATGGTCGGGGCCAAAAGTTGAAAATCAATAAACATAAGAAAGGCTGCGGAATATTGTCCTTGAACTGACATTTTCGGAGCCCATGAGCTTCAGGATTTAGTTCATGAAGAGATTATATCTGCTAGATACCACAGAGTTGAACCGCATTAATTGTAGGCTGTAGCTAAAAATGACGAGTTTCATTCCTCCCTGCATTTTGCATTAGTCAAGGAAAGCTTTTTGGCAGTGGAAAATCATCCTCTTGTGAATCACCATAGTAAATATTGAAAATAACTATGGCATAAAAACACAAGTTACATCTCAAACACAATCAATCAAGCAATACAGACTCTGATGCCTTCTCCAAAGCAAACTTGCTAGAAAAACCCATTAGTCAAGCATTTAGTGGAATATATGGGTAGATTCATGCTAAGCTAAAGAATACCAATAAAACAAATGGAACAGTGAAAAAGGTCAATAATTACCAATTATTGCTTAAGCTGAAGGGTACTGGTGTAAATACCGTGCCCATAAGTTGTGCAGGTATGGACTCAAAAACCATGGCCCAATTAAGTGGAGTGATTTTAAGTTCAGGCAATTTAGCCAGCCATAAATGTTACTTTATTAGTGAAATTTATGATTCATTCCTCATATATATTTATAAACTAGGTAAAACAACCTTGAGCGCATGCAGATCGAATTTGGATTTCGCATTCTTGGCCCATGCAAGACCATGATCATCATTGGCAAGGGCAGGCTGGCCTGTGCTCCCAAGTCCAATGCAAGTCAAACATAACCTTTATTCTTTAATAGGCAAACCTAAACTCTAAAGTTGTTTTCAGAAAGCCTTTTCTCAGCTGAACAGTTTATGCCTAGTGATGAGATTCCAGCAGCTAGAGCTGTCACTCCCCCAACTGCTACAACCAACTTATTTTGATCCGTTAGAATGAATGGCTCTTAAACTCCTGCAAAACATAGATAAGAGTTCGTTCACTGGAGAAAACCTTTATGCAGTACGGCCGGACAAAATAATTAATACAATTAATTAACAATTCTTGATTAATTAATTATAATTATATTTTATTCTTATAATTCAGATTTTATAAATATGAAAATTAATTAAATTTAATATTAAAAATAAATAATATAAATATATTCTTAATTAAAAAAAGGGAAAAAGAAAGACAAAGAACTTTAAATTTGTAAAATTCCAAATCAGGTATTTCCCAAAAAATGAGTTGTAAATTGTTTATTAAGTTTTGTCATTCTCTTATAAACTCTTGGTAATAAACTTGAATTGAGATTTTGCAATTTCAAAGTTTCTTTTCTTGTATTTTTCCCTTAAAAAACACTTAGAAGAGCACAAATATAATTGGGAGAATTTTATATAAATCCAACTGAAATACTAAAATCTAAATTTAGGTCTCCGGTTTTAACAAATTCTTGATTAGACCAAAAGGCCTAATTAGGAATTTATTAATGTTGTTAAATAACCAGGTTGCCCCCTCAAAGTCATCTCTTCTTTCCCAAATCACCTCTGTCTGCTAATTCAATTCTCTCTTTATTCTCTTGTTTTTAATTATGATTATTAGTTTATTTATTAAAAAATAACAAAATTTACTCCATGATTTAATATGTGATTCATAAATGGAATAGGCACATTAATGTTCATTAATTCCCTTTAGAAGAACGGACAACTGATTTCTTTATCTTACATATAAGATCAACATTGGAGAAATGGAACAAGCGAAAATCCCCAACCACCACATGTGAAGGTTTTTTATGAAAGAGAAGAATGAATCCACCCATTATATTCTTATATTTACATAATATCTTGGTTGGACAAAAATATTTATTGCGATTATATAGAATGTATAAAAATTTGAATAATTTTATATAGAAAAATAGTACATTTTTTTTAAAAAAATTATATTGTTTATATAGATAAATATTTGTTTGTGAAAAAAAATATAAAACAAACAAACTAATTTTTTATCAAAAAAAAAAAAAACTAATTAAAAATAAAGAGAAAATATTAATTAATACTGTTAAAATAATAAAAAATGGGTTGCATCTAGCTACCTTCAATTTTATTTTTTAATTATAGGAGGGCGTTCTAGTTTTTTAATTACATTAAAAAATTCATAATTATGGCTCTTGCCTCATTAATAATTTATTAAAAGTGTAGGTCTAAATTTAGATTTTGATATTTCACCTGGATTTATACAAGATTTTCCCAATATAATTCATAAAAAAGAAGAATGTTAAAATAAATTTCTTATAATAATTTGTTGTTCATAGAATATAATTATTCATATAATAATATTTAATTTTTTCCTTTGCTATTCAAGATTAAATTACTTTATTCTGGTTATGCGTGTTGTTGTTTCTTTCAATTTTGTCGTAAGTTTGATTTCTTTGAAAATGGTTGCTTCTTCCATCATGTTTCTAACATTCACTGTGGATTGTGGAAGAGACTAGGAAGTCCGAAGAGGAATCAGTTTTGATGCCTATATAATGGATAGGCAACATGAGCTCGTCTCATCAGGGCCGCTCTAGATTTAATTTTTTTTTTTTACCTTTTCTTTTTTGGAAAAAATTATTTTAATGGGTAGAGAATTTAAACTAAAGATAATCTTTTAACTAATCCGGATTGGTCTAGATGAGATGAGCTCATGGTGGTGCCTATCCAAAAGATAAGCATCAAAACCAGTTCCTTTAGAAGGGGTTGGGAAAAGAGTGTAACATTCTATCTTATATTCTCCACTCTGACGCCAAATGTGAATTTTTAAAACATTTTACTTTGCATCAACGTGATGTCACTCTTATTCAAATATGAGCTATTAAAGTCAATTTAAGGTTTTTCATTAAATCATATGCATGAGACATAATTATCATGCACTTGTTACAAGCATCACAACACAATGGAACTCCGTTCTGGGCCCTCAACCCATAAATCATATATAGGCAGATATAATACTTCCATATTTAAATTCCATTGCTCAATTAAAAAAAGATGGGAATTTATAATAAAGCAACTTCATAAAAATCCTATACCTCAGGTCGTCCATTACTAAACTACAGAAAAGACAATAAATGAGAATTAAACAAAATCCCAAATTTCAAATGCAACTATAACTATGGCAATAAAAATAAAAATAGATAAATGCAAAGCATCTTTTTATTGCCACTGCCTCAGGCCTCCTATGCCTTCCCAATTGCGTCACCCCTCGAGCCTTCACCTGAAAAAATGTGAGAAGTAACGTGGTGATACCACTGTCTCAGTAACATAATCACTACCCAACTTATTTACCGGCACCACTTGTGGGGTGCCAGGTGGGACTAACAAACACATATGAAGAATAGTCAAATAACTCAAAAATAGGAAGTATCAATTTATAATCCTCGAAGAATAAGTGACCATATCATATCATACTATGGCATGCTACATTGCAACATATTATAAAAACAATAATTTATTCCTTGTCTTTCATTAATCTCTAACCATCCTTATATCGTCCTTATCTCCTCCAACTGAACCTAGGGGCTAAGTCCTAGTCCATATTATTGGTAACTCTCATGAGCTCTCCACAAGCGTGGTCTAGACCGACCAAAGTACTATAGAGCACACAAGGGACCATAGGTTCCTCCAGTAGGGTTACTGCCTATAAGAACACTGCCCTGGGCCCCAGGAATATTGCCCAAAAGCACTGGAGTGTCATTTCAGGGAATATTGTCCTGTAAATAAATACCAACTAGTGGTGCACAATAATTAAACTAGCAGCTTGCCACATGATATTCATTTTTTTTATATAT
This sequence comes from Inga laurina, assembly GCA_963855925.1. Lineage (NCBI taxonomy): Eukaryota > Viridiplantae > Streptophyta > Magnoliopsida > Fabales > Fabaceae > Inga > Inga laurina. Next base: position 43,775,963 of record OY979707.1, on the reverse strand, counting down.
CATAGCCCAGTCACTAATTCCACCATTTAATCTCATTATTCTCAGGGGTTATAATCTTTTCTCATACATAATCAATCTCAATCATAAATATGAATTCAATACTTAACAAGTACATGTATCAATCATAATGTCATAACATATCAAACTAATCCAGTTTTAGGGTTCACACATAAGTCTCACAAGGTGAGTTTTGGTCTTAAAACGATAAGGATTATATAAATATACTTATCCTAGGCTTATGGAGTTTTTCTAAAAACTCCCACGAGGAACACCGATAGATAAGATGAGTAGGTCCACGTTATTTGGAATTTCCCTTAGCTACAAACAAGAAGGATCTTTCCCCAATGCACGAATTCAAGCTATAAAGCAAGGGAAACTAAATTAAATTATGAAGAAGTAGCTACTCAAGAATTTATCTCATATGGTTACTCAGAAATTCTTGCGAGTTTTATCGGTAATAGAGATTTAGGCTAGAACTGAGAATTGCCCTCAACGGAGTGTTAGACTATATTAGTCTAACACTTCTGTATCTTCAATTTAGGTTTTAAACCCTTAAAACTCAGTTCTATGAAAAAATTCCCAATTTGGGATTCTCAAGCCCTAACCTAAACCCTTTAGAATCTTGTAATTACGGAGGAAGAGGAAGGAGAGGGGGGATTAGAGAGGTTTACCAAAGATTAGAAGTTGTAGGGAACTCTTGGAATAGAACCTTAGAAGAGCTCTTGCTTCTCGGTGTCCGAATGTGAAAAGGGAATTAGGTTAGGGTGCCCCCTTCTATTTATAATATTATTAGTTTTATTTAATATTATTATTTTATTATAATTTTATTATTATATATATATATATTTGTTTTTCTTGGAGTGTTATAATTCTCCCCACCTATAGAAATTTTGTCCCCAAAATTCGGATGATCAAGAGTTTGAATCATACCTTAACCAAATATATAGGGGTATTCGCGCCTCATATGCTCTTCCATCTCCCATATAGCATCACCTGGGGTCATCCCTTTCCAAAAGTTCTTCAACAATTTAATAGTCTTATTCCTCAACTATTTATCTTTTACATCTAGGATCCTATCTAGTTTTGCCTTAAAGGTCAAATTCTCCTATAACTATACTTCCTCTGATTCGATCAAATGAGATGGATCAGGCTGGTACTTCTTTAATTAGGAGACATGGAAGACATCATGCACATTAGAGAAATGTGGAGATAATGCTATTCAGTATGCCACCAATTCAATCCTCTACAGAATTTCTTAAGGTCAAATATAGTGAGGTGTCAACTTCATTGCCTTGGTAGACCTTCTCATTCCAATGGTAGGAGAGACTTTGAGGAAAACATGATCCCCTACTGTGAATTCTGTAATAGCCTGGGACCACAAACAGCACCCGCGGCTGGCCAAGACTACACACAGCACCAGGTAGGATTTGTCCCCCCCGCACCACACAAGTGCTTATGGATTTTCCTCTTGGGTACTCTAATTTCCCCAAGAGTCGCCTCCCTAAGGATCGAAGACTTGACCTGAGGGTCAAATACAAACCTTATATGATCCTTGGTAGCCAAGTGCGCTATAGCACACTTGGTTACCAAGGATCACATAAGGCATGTACTTGACCCTCAGGTCTTGCCTTTGATCCTTGAGGAGGCGACTCTTGGGGAAATTAGAGTACCTAAGAGGAAAATCCTTAAGCATCTGTGTGGCGCGGAGGGGGGGACAAATCCAACTGGGTGCTGTGTGTAGCCTCGGCTAGCCGCGGGTGCCGTGTGTGGTCCCGGGCCGTTACATAAAAAAGGCGCCTTTGTGGTCCTTGCCTGTTACATAAAAAGGCACCTTTTTTATGTAACGGCCCGGGACCACACACGGCACCTGCGGCTGGCCGAGGCTATACACAGCACCCAGTAGGATTTGTCCTCCCCTCCGCACCACACAGGTGCTTAGGGATTTTTCTCTTAGGTACTCCTAATTTCTCCAAGAGTTGCCTCCCCAAAGACTCAAACTCTGGACCTGAGGGATAAGTCCAAAGTCTAAGAGGTAATAGCCCGGGACCATACACAACACTCGACAGGATTTGTCCCCCCTCCATACCACACAGGTGCTTAGAGATTTTCGTCTTGGGTACTCTAAGGCCCTATTTGGTATGAAATATTCAATTTTGTGGGATTGAGATTGAGATTGGGATTGGGATTGGGATTGGGATTGGGATTGGGATTGGGTTGGGACTGGGACTGGGAATGGGATTGAGGCTTTTTAATTATGTTTGGTATGGAGTAATATTGGGAGGGACAAAGTGAAATAATTTTATTTCATAATTATGCATAAATTGTAGGAAAACTATAATACCCTTAATTATAAATTAAAAAAATATCAAAACAAAATATATTAAAACAAAAATATATTACTATCAACATCTGCAGCTAAATTATAACAATTGATGTATAAAGAACTGCGAAAGGATTTGGTCAATTGAGGATAGAAAAAAATATATATTAAAACAAAAAATTGATATTGCAACAAAAAATCGATCCAAAATGTTGCAAAGGATTTTGTCAATTGAGGATAGAAAAAAATGAGGCTGATGAGCTGGGCATAAAACAATGGCTGATGGCTGAGGTGTAGACAACAATTTAGAGCAAAATTGATGAGCGATGAAATAAAATGATGAGTTATAATTTAGGGAAAAAATAGAGTGTACTTTTGTCAAGAGAATATTATAAACAGGGATATTTTTATCTCTAAAATTTGCAATCCCAGGATTGAAAACTCAATACTAAGGTGGAGATGGCTTTGCAGCAATCCCACTTTCGTGGTATTCCCAATCCCTAATTATCAGCAGTCACTCAAACCAAACGATATATTCTGGTCCAATCCCTGATCCAATCTCAGTCCCTACATCTTAGTGCTTTGTACCAAACAGGGCCTAATTTCCCTAAGAGTCACCTCCCCAAGGATTAAAGGCAAGACTTGAGGGTCAAGTACATGCCTTTTGTGATCCTTGGAAGCCAAGTGCGCTATAGCACACTTGGTTGCCAAGGATCACATAAGGCATGTACTTGACCCTCAGGTCTTGCCTTCAATCCTTGGGGAAGGGATTCTTGGGGAAATCAGAGTACCCAAGAGGAGAATCCCTAAGCACCTGTGTGGTACGGTGTAGGGGGGACAAATCTTGCCGGGTGCTGTGTGTAGTCTCGGCCAGCCGCGGGTGGTGTGTGGTCCCAGGCTGTTACATAAAAAGATGCCTTTTTATGTAACATCCCGGGACCACACATAACAACCGCGCCTGGCCGAGGCTACACACAGCACCCAGCAAGATTTGTCCCCCCTCCGCACCGCACAGGTGCTTAGGGATTGTCCTCTTGGGTACTCTTAATTTCCCCAAGAGTCGCCTCCCCAAGGACTCAAACTCTGGACCTGAGGGATAAGTCCAAAGCCTATGAACCACTTGGTAACCAAGTGTACTATAGCACACTTGGTTACCAAGGATCACATAAGGCATGTACTTGACCCTCATGTCTTGCTTTCAATCCTTGGAGAGACGACTCTTGGGGAAAATTGAATATCTAAGAGGAAAATCCTTAAGCACCTGTGTGGTACGGAGGGGGGGATAAATCCTGCCTGGTGCTGTGGGTAGTCTCGGCCAGCCGCTGGTGCTGTGTGTGGTCCCGAGCTGTTAAAAATTCTAATGGCCTCATACGTCTATCTACATAGCTTTTCTAACGACTTTGAGCTGTTAGAAGCTTTTTCCTGATTATCTCAATGTTCTTCGTAGTTTCCTTCACAAGGTCTGGACCAATGATGGTCTTTTCACCTAGTTTAGTCCAACATAAAGGTGATATACACTTCTGACCATACAAGGCCTCAAATGGTGCCATCTGGATTCTTGCATGGCAGCTGTTATTGTAGGCGAATTAGTTAATGGAAGGTGACTAGCCCAACTTCCTGGCAATTCCATCACACATGCCTTTAACATATCTTTTAAGGTTTAAATAGTCAATTTTGTTTGTCCATCTTTTTGGGGGTGGTAAGTTGTACTAAATTTCAATCTCATCCCCAAAGCTTGTTGTATGGATTTCCATAAATCAGATGTGAATCGCGGGTCTCTGTATAAGAAAATTTCCTGAGGGACCCCATGTATTCAGACAATCTCATTTACATACCATTGTGTCAGTTTCTCTAAAGGAGAGTTTGCTTGAATGGGAAAGAAGTAGGCTGACTTGGTTAACTTGCCCACGATGACCCATACAACATTATATTCACTTATCATTGGTGGTAAAACCTATCACAAAGCCTATCAAAATGCTGTCCTATTTTCATGTAGGGATGTCAAGGCTTTGCAGAAGACCAGGAGGTCTCTTATGCTTGACCTTAATTTTTTGGCATGTCAAGCAGTTTGAGATGAAGTTTGTGACATCCTTTTTCATCCTAAGCCACCAATAATCCCATTTTAAATTATGGTACATCTTTGTTACTCTGGGATGGATAGTGTACCTACTCTGATGAGCTTCTTCTACGAGGAAATTCTGTGGCTTTTCAACATTTGGAATGCATATTAGACCCCTCAACCTTAAGAGTCTATCATTACCAATCTTATACTCATCAGTCTCTTCCTCTTTAACCTTTTCTCAGGCTTTAAGGAAGAATCCATCCTCTAACTGAGTGATATGCAACTTACTCCAAAACTTATTCTATACCTTTAATGTCCTCAGGGTGGTCACTTGGTCATGTAACAACTTTATGTCCCTTATATGATCCAACTAATGGTGCTCGGCTAGCCTCATCTGAACATGTACCGTCTTCCAACTTAGGGCATCCGTGACTATGTTCGCCTTTCCCGGATGGTATTTCAACTCAAAATCATAGTCAATTAGAAATTATATTCACCTTCGCTGTCGATTATTTAGTTCCTTTTGATCCATTAGATACTTCAGATTCTTATGGTCACCGAATACCTTAAATGTTGATCCATAAAGATGATATCTCCATATCTTTAATGCGAAGACTACAACTACCAATTTGAGGTCGTGAGTAGGGTAGTTTTCTTCATGTGGTCTAAGTTATCTTGATGCATAAGCCACTACCTTGTGTCCTGTAGGAGATCACACCCTAATCCCTTTAATAAGGCATCTGTGTATAAGGTGTACAATAGATTGGGATCAGAGATGGTGAGAACTAGAGCAGTGGTGAGTCTATTCTTTAGCTCTTAGAATGCCACCCACACTTATCAGTCCAACAAAAAGATGGTCTTTCTTGGTCAACTTAGTCAAAGGCATTGCGATTGTGAGAAGCCTTTAATGAATCTTTAGTAATACCCAACCAAGACCACAAAACTTCTCACCTCAGTCTCTATCTTGGGCATTTCCCACTTCAGCACTGTGTCAACCTTACTAGGATTGACTGCTACTCCTTCAGCTGATACCACATGTGCTAAGAAATTTACTTCCTTAAGGCAGAACTCACATTTACTAAGCTTAGCATAGAGTTTATAATCTTTCAATACTCGTAGAGTTGTTCTTAAGTGCTCCTTATGTTCCTCTTCATTCTATGAATAAATCAAGATATCATCAATGAATCTATCTAAGTATAGTATGAAAATCCTATTCATGTAGTCCATGAATACTGTTGGAGCATTAGTTAATCCAAATGGCATCATGAGGAATTTGTAATACTCGTCATGTGACCTAAAAGCAGTCTTGGGAATATCTTTAGGTCTTACTCTCAGCTGATGGGATTATGACCACATATCGATCTTAGAAAATACAAAAGAACCCGTAAGCTAGTCCAATAGATTATCGATCCGAGGTAGAGGATATTTATTTTTATTGTCACCTTGTTCAGCTGTTAGTAGTCATTGTATAATCTCATGTTTAAACAACACCAGAGATCCCTATGGCGATACACTAGGCCTCATAAAGCCTTTCTCTAATAGTCTTCAAGCTGTTTCTTTAACTCGACCAACTCTGCAGGAGCATCCTATAAGGGGTCTTAGAAATAGGTCCTGTGACTAGCACTAGATTAATGGCAAATTCTACTTCTCATTCTGGTGATAGGCCTATTTTCTTGATTGAGAACACTTTTGCAAATTCATTGACCACTTCTATCTTATCAATCACTTCTTCTGATTTAACTTGTACTGAGGAGAAAATTACAAATCCCTGGCATCCTTGTCGGATGCATTTATCTACTTGGGCCATAGACAACAGCATGGGCCTACTAGGTTCCCTCACTTGAATCGGGAGGCCCACAAAGGAGACTCCTTTCTTTTGGCATTCAGGGATAGCATTCTGATATGTTAGCTAATCCATTTTGATGATCGCATCAATGCCTCTCAATGGTAGGTAGTTACAATGCCTTTCTTTTCGCAACAAGCCCATGTCGTCCTCACCAAAACTCTGGCTGGGGTAGTTACAATCAAATCATAAGGCAAACAAGACATATTTAGATTTAAATCATATGCACGATCTATAGCTATAAAAGAATGAGTAGCTCCAGAGTGAAAAATTGCAAGGAGACTATGTCCTTGAAGTAAAACCATACCTCAAATGAGGTTAAGAGACTCTCTGGCTCCTTCTTGAGTAAGTGTGAATACTCATCCAAGAATAGTAGATCGATTGGTTGATGGAGTTTGCTGATTCAGCTATATCTCAGAGCAATTGTGAGCTATGTGCCCTATCTTGTCATACTTGAAGCACTCCCAGTACCTGTCAAATGTGGCTTACCGAAATGTTGGCTGGGTCTGTTCACCGTTGGGGTTGACATGGCTGACTCACGGTGGTTGTTTTTATTACTATAAGCCTGTTGCCTTAGAGTTGGGTTCCTCTAGAAAGACCATTTGTAATATCCCAAAATTCATACAATGAAGTTTCAATGTGTATTTATTCAACAAATAGAATCAAGGATGAATTTTGGAGAATTTGATTATGTTGCAAGTGAAAATTTTCTGTGAGGTGGTGAGTTTGTCATGTGGTTTTGGATGAAAAAATGATCTTCAAAAATTGTGAAATTTTTTAGATATGAAAGTAGACATTTCAAGCTTTAATTTGATAGGTCATATGAATTATTTTGACCTATACAATAAGAGTTATGAATTTTTGAAGTTTACCTAGTGAAACAAGCTACTTTCTGGGACAACGTCCAAACATTTAAATTCTGGGAATTTTGTGCTTCTAATTGACTAAAGGCTTTATTTTTCCTTGAAACTAGACTAAACAAGGGTTTCATAGCCTTTGGAATCACTCCAATTCAATGTCTACAAATAAATATATGAATTTTCAAGATTGGGTGAAAATGCTATTAGTTTTGGGCGAAAATCACAAAATGTATGGGCAAAATAGAAATTTGCCATATAAATCAAAAGAAAATTATTTTCTCTAAAAAATACCTTTAATTTGATCCAAAGTGAGCTGAATAAAGAGATAAAATTTTTTTCGGATATTTATCATCAATTTTTGGCATAAGATCAAAGTGGAAAAGCAAAAGATAACTATTGGGTCGACAATTGCAACTCCAATTAAAATATGTTTGGTGGAGGAATTGAGTTAATTGAGAGCATATCTTTAGGCACTTGAGGAGTGCTTTTTGGCCAAGTTTTAAGGGAAGGGAATAGATGATGATTAAGTACAAAGAGCATGTGTGTAAATTGCATTAAAATAACTTATAGTAAGGTGGATGGAGATGATATTTTGTAAGCTTTCTCTTTTCCATTTCAAACCATATTTTCGGACAGATTTTAAGAGATAAGAGGGGCCAAAAATCTGGTCATTGAATCAAATATTTCCTCTTTGCTCAAGTCATTCTACAGCTACCAAAAATGTAGAGCAAGAAGAGCAAGGTTGAAAGGTGAGTTTGATCTTGATTTTTCACCTTCTTAACCTCATCTATGGCCAAAATACTCTACATAAATATTGTTCAGTTTAATGAGAGCTTCAATTCTATGGTTTTAGAATTTCAAGGGGAGGTGTTTTGAGCCATCATCCAAGAACAAAAGTTGAAAAACCAAAGAAAGGAGCTAAGGAGAAACAAGAGGTGGGTATTGGCTTCAATTTGAGCTATTGGTTGTGTTGATTGAATGAGTATTTTAGCAAGTATAAATCTGCCCTGATTTTGGCCAAACAAGGTTTTAGAGAAGTCATGGTGTTTTGGTTATGTTATTGGTGTTATATGATGATTAAAAGGCATATGGTACAAGTTTGATGCTCAAATTGGGAGTTTAGTAATTTTTGGAATTTTTGTTGATTTTCTGCCAAAGCAGAACGTGAGGAAAGGGTGGGAATTTGTTCATTTTGAGTATTCCATTGGATTCTACATGAAAAATTATGTGGAATCACATGTGGTTGTAATTTTTGGATGATTATACATAATTCTAGAATTTTTGGAAGATTGGTGTTGTTGCTGTCCAGATTCATTTCTGGAAACCAGTATTGTTGTGATGTATTTTTCAATGGCCAAAACTTATCGAAAATTCCTGATATTTTATAGGATGAAAGTAGACATCCTGGGCTTCTATTTGAATATGAAATATAAGCCATTTGATTCAGTAGATTAGAAGTTATGATTTTTCAAATTTTGACCATGTTTCTGGAGTACAATCTGGAACAGAAATGTTTTGGCGAATTTCTGGGAATATTATGGTTATAATGACTAGACTTGGTTATTTTTCCATGAAATTAAACTTAAAGATCTTCACTTAGGCTTTGGGATCAGTCAATTTAGAATTTTCTATAAGTAATTATGATTTTTCAAAGCTGACTGAAAATATGCTAGTTTTATGAAAAACTGTGAAACTGTATTGAGCAGAGTTTTGTTAAGCAGAAATTGTTAAAACTATGATAGATACTATTAATTAAAGGAAATAATGGTACAAGTAATAACCATTTACTTGTTACCTTAAATTTTGATAGGAATTGGAAATATTCAGAGCCGAAATCAAAGTTAGGACAACTGAAAATTGAGAAAAGAGACAAGTAGTAACTCTATCTTTCATAAATTATGTGAATGTTTTATATGTTTGCATACGCCATCTTCTGTGATACATTTGATGAACACTATATTGCCAAGCACGGCAATTTGTGCGAGTAGACACTTTTACCTGGTTATTGAGTAAGAACCCAACTGAAGTGTATGGATAGTGAGGGATTGAGCCCTTAACTCATGTATACTTGCCATGATGATTGTTTGTATTGTTAATATGTTGCATAATATGGAGAATGACATATTTAAATTTTGCATATTATATGATTGATTGTATGTAACTACTGAGATTCTTTTGAATCTCACCCTTGCTCAAAAATTAAAATATTCCAGCTGAAGGTAGCAGCTCGAAGAACAAATTTGTGGCTATTGGTAAGTAGAGTTCCGGTGCATATATAAAGACTGTTGTTGGCTATCTAGCTTGTAATTTAGTTCCTTTTGAAAACTCCGTACATGTATATGTATATATTTCAAACCCTATGGGGAATTTCCTGTACTGTAAACAAGTACTTAATGTCATTATGTTTTTGTTATTTCTGTATGCCTTATGGAACTGTGCGCTCCTGCAAATATCAAAATGTTAAGAGGTTTTAGATTTTTGGTATCAGAGCTTAAAGCAGTTCTGGCATTTCCAGAATAGTATACTGATATGGTCTTGTTTGCATGGCGACAGGAAATACAAAGATGGTATGTGGTAAACCACATAGTAGAGGACAAGGAAGAGGTCAAGATGGAGGTAGAGCTGGGGGTCAACATGGAAACATTAATAAAGAACCAGAAGTTAGACTTGACCTAATATAGCAACAGATTCTAGGTATGTTGAATAAGATTAGAGGAGAGCTGTGAGAAGTGCAATAGAGGCAGGATCATCTAGAAGATCTGGTTCGGGGATACGATGAAGATAATTTGCCCGGGGGACCTCAACCAGAAAATCCTTTGCCAGTTCCTGATACTGATATACAGATCTGGGTAGAAAGGTTTGGCAAGCAGCAACCTCCTATTTTCAGAGGGAAGTTTGATCCTCAACAATCGGAGGATTGGCTAGCATGGCTGAAGAAAATTTTTAACATTCTATTATGCCCTAATGAAATTAAAGTCCTGCTGGTAATTTATAAGGTTAAGGGCGATGCTGATACGTGGTAGAAGAACAATGAATTGATCCTTCAAGGAAGAAATATTCCAGTAACGTGGGAATTATTCTAGGGAAAATTTAATGAGAAATATTTTCCCCGTTCATTCCAATGAGAGAAGGAGAAAGAGTTTCTGAATATACAGCAGCAAGAGAGAGAGTTTTGATGACTGCTTAGCTCGTTACATCCCTCTATCTAGATATTCTGCATATCTGAAATATTGGGATGATGAGGAATGGAGTTTAGATATGATGATTCAAGATTTGAAGGAAAAGTTGAAAAAAAGAACTAGTTTCCAAACATTTTATTGAGTTCAACAAGGCAGTTGAGGAATGCCGCATCACTGAGAACAACTTGTTGAGCTTGTATCCTATTAAAAACGACAGTAACAAGGGTGCATCTGGTAGTGGGGGTTCATATAAAAAATGAATGGGGTGGACCATCTAGAGGAGAGAACAAAAGGCCAAACCAGGCTGGAGGCTATGGAGATTAGAGTTTTTCAGGTAGTAGAACCTGCTAGCGTTGTCATAAGCCATTTCACCCTAGAAGAACTTGTAATGGTGCTCCATTTAGATCGAATCTAGTTAGACAACCCACTTGTTATGTATGCCATAAACCAAGGCATTTTGCTAGAGATTGTCCACAGAAACACCAGCCAGAGGAGACAAGGCCTAAAGTTCTAGGTAGGGGTTATACTATAACCACTACAAAAAAACTGCATTTCGTAGCAGTGCATTTGTAGCAGTTATACTTAACCGCTATAAATAATTGACATTTGTAGCAGTTATCACATAAACCACTACAAATTTGTAGTGGTAAGCTATACACCAAGTAGCACGATTGATTGGCAACGTTATTTATAACGGTTAAAAGGATAAAATCGCTACAAATATGGCTCGAGTTTTTGCCAAAATTTGTCACGGTTAACTTGTAGCGGTTACAACATATAAATCGCTACAAAGTTTGAGTTACTTGGCACCACCAAGCCGCGCCAATAGTGTAGCGGTTTTTTGTAGCAATTACTATGAATTGAACCACTACAAAATGCTAAAGGTCGCCTATTTGTAGCAGTTCGGTTTTCATAACCACTACAGAACTTCAAAGGTCATCGCATTTGTAGTGGTTTGGTTACCATAACCTCTACAAAACTTCAAAAGTCCCACATTTGTAGTTGTTATTTTATAACCTCTACAAAGTTTTTGCCGCCCTAGCTTTTTTGTAGTAGTTTATGTAGCGGTTTTTTCAAGAATCGCTACAAAATCCACAACTATAAAAGGCCGCCACCCCTTCCATTTGCTCTTTTGGCCATTTTGTTTTCTAAAGTTTCTCTAAGAGTTTTCCTTTAGATCTGAGTGTTCTGATGTCTGTTGAAGAGTTTTCGCTGCAGCATTTTTCATTATTCTCACTTGAGGTACCGATAATACATATTTTATTTTTATTTTTATTATAATTTTACATATAAATATGACTAATTGGCTTGTGTTTTTCTTTTGAATTTTTATAGTTGATATGGCTTTAGGGAGGGACAAGGGGAAGGAGGCCATGGTCCCCAGACCGATTCTGTGGGTTAGCAGCACCAGAGGAAGGGGAGGGGGCAGCGCGGAGGGAGGGCGACCACGCCATTTTAGCCCATCTCCCCACAGCAGCCACAGGAGTTGGCTCTACCACAGTCACTGCAGAAGGTCCCACAGGAGGCGACCTACCAAAGGTGCCTGATTTGGGAGAGGGAGAGATTAGTGTCAGCGACTGTGAGGCGAACGAGGACTTTGAGATCCTGATTCTGATAAGAGAGATAGAGCGGTTCTTGGATGAGGAGGAGACATGGAACCAAAACAAGCCACAATGGTCATCTTCTCGGTCTACTGGGTTTGAGGTGCAGGTCTAAGGTAAATATATTTTTTTATTTAATAAATTAAATATTTAAATTTGAAATGTTAAATTTGAATTGCAATTTATCTAACGTGCGATAAATTGTGCAGATAGTAGGGGAACGTGTTCACGAGGAGGCTGGAAGTGGCCGGTCTGAATAGCTTGGACCGGACACTACGAGTTGTAGTTCCATGCAATGAGGCCACGGACTAGCCCATCGACAATGGGGGTTACTTGTTCAACCTTTTTCTGAACAAGCTGGGCTCGAATTGGATGTGGTTCCCCCTTCACTTTAGGACATGGAGGAACGTTCCGAAGGGGCCGAAGGACCTGGCGTAAGACGAGGTGGTGCAGGTAATTAATATTATTTAATTATATTATATTTTTTGTAATTAATTATATTTAATTAATATATTTTAATTATCTTATTTGTAATTATTCATATTTAAATATTTTTTTCAATGGTGTTACAGCTTAGGTTTGCCGTCCGGGACAACCGGAAGAAGTACACGCTGATGAAGATGGGCGATGGTTGGAGAAACAGGAGGAATCATTTATTCCATAGTATGGATAAGGATGGGAAAATTCCTCTGCAGTAGCTGATTGAGAACGTCTTGGACGGTGTTCCGCCGAGTGACTAGGCTGTTAGATCTCATGTTTTGATGATAACAAAGAATGGTATGAAAAAGATTTGAGTAATAAATAAATTTGAACAAATCAATAACAGGAAAAAGCATTACTTGAAGTAAGCATTGGAGTAATGAAGAAAGGCCAAGAGAAAAAGCTGAGAAATTTGATCAGAAGCAATTTTTCTAAGGCATTACTCGAGTATGTACTCGAGTAATGAGACAAAACTTGAAGTTACCAGAGATACCTTCGAGTAACCTGCCAACAATACTCAAGTAAGTACTCGAGTAATAGTGTAAAAGTTTTCAAGTTGCTCTCGGCCTGCCAATGTTACTCGAGTAGTCACTCGAGTAACCAGGTAAACACCTTGGAGTTGCTCTCGGCCTGCCAACGTTACTCGAGTAGCTACTCGAGTAACCAGGTAAAAGTTTTCAAGTTACTCTCGGCCTGCCAATGATACTCGAGTATGTACTCGAGTTACTTTGTCTCAGAAAATGTGTTGCTATCGGCATTTTGTACCCTGCCAACGTTACTCGAGTATGTACTCCAGTAACTCACTGTGTTAAGCCAAAACCTCAAGGTAGTACTCGAATAACTTTATCTATTTTTATCATACTTCACTCGAGGTGCTACTCAAGTTTGCAGGTATTTATTAACTCATTTTAAGTGGATTACTCGAGTATGTACTCGAGTATGCAGAGTTATTTTTGAGGAAAAACTTCAAGTCATTACCCGAGTAAGTCATAAAGAAAAATTAAGTTTACTCGAGTAAGTACTCGAGTAACAAGGTAATCAAACTTGAAGTGCTCTCGGCCTTGAAATCCTGCCAACATTACTGGAGTAAAACATCGAGTAACATAAATTTATTTGAAGGTTTACTCGAGTTGGTACCCGAGTAACCTATGAAGAAAAGAGTGCATTACTCGAGTAGGTACCCGAGTAAACATGCATTTCCAAAGGTTTGATATTTTGTTTATTCCATGCACTACCCGAGTAATCTTATAGTTGTGTGTTGACTTGCAGTTCATCAAAGTTTTCACGATGATACTCGAGTAAGTACTCGAGTAAACTTGAATGAATACTCGAGTAGCTACTCGAGTATGCAAACCCAGAAATTCAGAAATCATTCCAACGTTCATTGTTTTGTTTCCTATTTGATTAACCTTTCATTATATTAGTATTCTTAGCATATCCACAGATAAACAATGAAGAGATCTTACCAAATAAGGAAAGTCAAATGCAACGTTCAAATGTCACCGACCGCCACCTACCGCAAACGTATGTTTTTCAAATACTGGAAAAGTCAATAGTGGCTGCGCACGCTCCAAAGGACATGAAGAAATATGTTCCAGCAATCATTACCAACGTATCTATATATATATGGGAACATCCAAATAGAGAAGATAACAAGAACACACACAAACGTATTATCAAGTTCATTATTCTGTTTTACTCATTTTAGAGATTCTATACTTCAGCGATTCTTATTCACTCTGTGAGAGAGATATTTCATTCAAACTCAATATTTGTTATTGAGGTAACTTAAGGTTGTGGAACCTTGAGTTGGGATTGGATTACAACTTGTAAGGGGGAGTGAGTGTCCAGTCGAAGGAACTTGCTTGTACTGAGGTGCCAAGAACCCACTGAATCTTGGAAGTTATAGTGAAACTCTCAGAGAAGCTCTGAGGACTGGACGTAGGTCAAAGTGGTTGTGGCTGAACCAGTATAACTCTCGGTGTACACTTCGGTGATATTTCTCCTTACTCTTTCTTGTTTTAATTTCACCGTCAAATTTTATATTTGCAACGAAATTTTTAATATCACCCAATTCACCCCCCTCTTGGGTGAAACGCTTGCTCTAACATAGGCGAGTTTTGTCCAATTCAGGAGGAGCGTAGAGGGGCAGGTAATGTATTTATTAGATTATTTCGATTATTAGATTTAGATTAGATTATATAAAAAATTAATATAATAAATTATTATTAATAAATATTAATATGAATTATAAAATATTAATTAATTATATATAATTTTTAAATTTATAATTTAATTTATAATTATTAAATTATAATTTACTAAACTAATTATAAGTGTTTTATATTGTTTTAATACTTTTAATATTGTTTTTTTTTTCAGGCACTTTCTCAGAGGAATATGAGGTGCCGAGGGCAGCAGACGATCTACCACACGGCAAGAACAAAAACCTTTGTTGTCACTTACAACGAGCTGGTAACTTTTTACATTATCAATTACTTTTAGCTGGTTATTTCATATTATAAATTTAGTATATTGTTGTTCATAATACTAATTTAATTTTGTAATTTTGTAATTGTTTTAGGTGAGGAAGGCATAGCAGGAGAACTGTCAGATGAATTATGGGGAGTTATTCGCTATCACCCATAGACATCGTGATGGGACTCTGACCTCTCAGCAGGTAGTGGCGGCCATTGTAAATTAATTCATTATTATATTGTTTATAAACATAAACCAACTTTATTATGAAAAATAATTTATAATTAATTGTTTCATAAAATGGTAGGAGCGGATGTAGCAGTTGCAGGCTGAGCTGCGAGAAACCTAGATCCAGGAGTCAAAAGGGTCTGTGGACCCCACGACTCCTTTGAAAGCGGGTCTGGGTTAGGTTGAGCACCCCGGACGAGTGCGGGGGATGGGGATAGGCGCCAGATTTAGCATTGTTTACGCTAGGAGCGGCGCCTCTGAGGCTGGTAGCTCTCAAGCACAGACATTCGAGGTCAGATGATCGAGGGATGAGTCTGTTGAGGAGTTGCGCTTAGATTTGGCCAGGACTCAGGCTGCAGTGGCTCAACAGCAGCAGCAGATGCAGCAGCAGGCCGATTTCTACTACGCTCAGCATTCATAGTGGTACGATATCATGAACTTCATGCTCAAGCGGTCGTAGAGTCGCCTGTTCCCCGACGAGGAGCATTCACAGGTTACCATTGTCCCTCGGTTCGTCATCCAGCCTACTGCTCCTGCTAATGATGATGGTGTTGTTACTTCTGCCCAGCGGCCCAATACAGCTGCACCTGAGGGAGCCCCACTTCTGGGTAATTAGTTTAGGACAGTTATATTTTTTTTTGAAACATTTGTAAATAAACTTGGATATTTTATTTTCAGAATTTAAATTCTTGTTACGTTTACAGCAGTTATATTTATATTTTCAGAGCCTTGTTAAATTTTTGTTGCGTTTACGACAGTTTTATTTATATTTCTGAAACTAACCACAAAAAAAACATATTTTTGTAGACATTTTATTGTAAAACAACTACAAATATTAGAAAAATAAATTTTAAAATATTTGTAGCGGTTATATATTAATAACCATTACAAATATCGCAACACTTTGCTGCGGTTATGATGATAAACCACTACAAATGTAAAGTAACGAGGGAGGGAAATTGAAAAAATCAAATGTTGACCTTTTGTAGCGGTTTCAGTAATAATCGCTACAAATATTCAACATTTGAATTTTGAATTTCCCCCCACTATCTTCTATATTTGTAGCGGTTTACCCTCATAACCGCTATAAAATGCAAACCAAATTTTTTTAAAATTGTCCAACGATCATGAACATTTATAACAGTCTTTTTTTTATAACCGCTACAAAGTGAAAAAAAATTTGAAATTTGAATTTCTTCTACTGCCAGAACTTTGTACGGTTAATAATATAGAATCACTACAAATATATATATTAGTAGCGGTTACGTTATAAAACCGCTACAAGTTTAAAATAAATTTTTCTAATTCCTTCTAATGGGCAGAAACTTTGTAGCAGTTTTACCCATATAACCACTACAAATTTTGAATTCAGTAGAGGTTATGGTAGCGGTTAGGAACCGCTATACAATGTTAAATGTTGGAAAATCAGAATATATGCTTCTAGGCATTTGTAATTCTCTATTCACTCATCTTCTTTACTATACTTTCTTCTCCATCACTAATAGTTATGGATAAGTCATGGATCAGGTTGCCACACAATTCTCCAGAATATTTGTACGAATTAAATAATTTCTTGGATTTCGCATTCACTCTCGCCAGCTATAATGGTAAGATCGTCTGTCTGTGTCGGAGATGCAAGTTCAAGAAGTGGCATGTACGACAAGTTGTTAAGGAACATTTGCTTGTGAAGCCTTTCCTGGAAGACTATACGTTCTGGACAGTTCA
Organism: Inga laurina; assembly: GCA_963855925.1. Lineage (NCBI taxonomy): Eukaryota > Viridiplantae > Streptophyta > Magnoliopsida > Fabales > Fabaceae > Inga > Inga laurina. Next base: position 43,759,187 of record OY979707.1, on the reverse strand, counting down.
TGGTGAGAAGGCCGGTATGAGATATGATGATGCTCTTCCTTATAGTTCACAAATAGGACTTCAACTAGATGAAGATGATCCAGTTAATGATGTTGTACGTGATGCATTTTGTTTTCATGACGAAAACTTCAACGAAGAAGTGCAGGGCTCAAAGCCGGTATTTATGAGGAATGAAGCCGCTCGGGATTTTTTAGTTTGATGAATGAAGAAGATTATCTTTTATATTAAGGTTGTCGAAAATACTCTAAATTATCTTTCTTAATCAAGTTGTATCATATCAAGTGCTTGTGTGGAATCATAGATAAGGGAATGTTGATGTTGTTGGAATTATTACAAGTTGCGTTCCCCGACGCGGAGATTCCCACAACGTTCTACGAGGCTAAGAAGATAATTAACAGATTGGGCTTAAACTACCAAAAAATTGATGCATGCCCGAACTATTATATGTTGTATTGTGGAGATGATGATAGCAGGGAGACTTGTAAGTGATGTCACACATCGAGGTACAAGACAATTCAGAAGGGAAAAATCAGTAGAAGAAACCTGCAAAGATTCTCATATACTTCCCTTTGAATCCGCGCTTACAAAGATTGTTTATGTCGTCTAAAATGGCGGAGTACATGAGGTAGCATGAGGTTCATAAGAATGAAGATGGTAAATTAAGACATCCTCAGGATGTAGACACTTGAAAAACATTCGAAAAATACTTTCCATCTTTCATTGCTGACCCCAGAAATGTTAGGCTTGATTTGGAGACCGACGATTTCAATCCATTTGGGAATCTTAGTACAAGTTCTAGTATTTGGCTGGTAGTCTTAGTTCCCTACAATTCACCCTTGGATGTGTATGAAACAAAGCTCCTTCATTTTGTCTTTGATTATTCCAGGAAAAAAGGCATCGGGTAATGACATCGATGTGTATCTCCAACCGCTTATTGTGGAATTGCTTGACCTGTGGAATGTCGACATCGAGATATATGACGCCTACGAGAAGACATTGTTCAACTTGCTTGCAGCCTTGATATGGACGATTAGTGACTTTTCTGGCCTTGAAACATTATTCGGGTGGAATGTGCATACTGGCTCGGAGTTTCCAACTTGTGATTTTAACTCTGACGCAGTGCACCTTCCCTACAGTTGGAAGTGGTGCTTTATGGGGCATCTGAGGTTTCTTGATGGAAGGCACAAGTTTAGATTGCAACGGAATCACTTCAATGGGAAATTAGAAACAAGAGGCCCACCTCAGACTTTATCCGGCATAGATATCTTACAGCAGGTTGAGGATGTTGACTTTGAGTTTGGAAAAAGTGACGATGCAACAAAAGCTAGGTGAAAGATGGGCAGGACTTCTGTGTCTCAGCAATAGAGAAAGATAAGCATTTTCTTCACTCTTCCATATTGGAATTTTAATTTACTTCACCATAGTCTTGATGTCATGCACATTAAAAAAATGTAGGCGACAATGTGCTATATACGCTGCTTAATGAACCGGGAAAGTCAAAAGATTATCTTCAAGCGAGGAAAGATTTAAGTGCCATGGGAGTTCGTAAAGACGTGTGGCCAGATGTGCATGACAAATTTTAGTAGGCAAAGTTCACCCTTATAAAACTGAACAAGGAAGTCTTCCTCGCGAAGTTGAAGAAAATAAAAGTTCTAGATGGGTATTCAAGTAACATTTCACGATGTATTGACATGCAGGCTTGAAAGGTTGCTCGTGAAATGTTGCTAGCCTGAAGAGTCATGACTTACATGCGCTTATGCAATAGTTACTTCCGCTAGCTATAAAGAATGCACTTCCTCCCGATGTGTCAATCCTTTTGGTGGAGCTTTGATCTTTCTTTCGGGAGTTGTGTTCCAAGGTTTTGATCGTTGATTTTGATCGTTGAGGAGCTCGATCAGCTGTAGTCCAAAATCATTCTTACGCTTTTCTTGGAGATGATCTTTCCTCTGATCTTTTTCATTGTGATGGTTCACCTTACAGTCCACCTTATTCATGAAATAAAGCTTGCTGGCTCAGTTCAATATCAATGGATGTATCCTATTGAGAGGTACTCATTTTATATATGTGCGTCATTATTAGTTCTTATGTTTGTTAGTTGCCCTTTTGAGCATTTTGTATCATTTTTCCTTCTTCACTTTGTAGGTTTCTTGGAAAAATGAAATCTTACAAAAGGAATAAGACGTAGCCAGAAGGTTCTATAGCCGAAGGTTATATAAGGGATGAGGTCCTGTATTTCTGTTCAAGGTACTTTGATGACATTGAGACGGCGTTCAATCGACCATCTCGTGTAGATGATTGTCTGGAACTTGCGCCAACATCAGGAGAATTTATCACTCATGTTGGTAAACCAGTTGGAGGAACTGAGACCTTCAAACTAACGGCAACTAAGAAGCTGCAAGCATATAGACATGTCTTGATTAACTGCACTCAAGTTGAACCCTTCCTACAGTAAGAATTGTACACTCATATGTTATTCTATATCTATCGTAACATTTTGTAATTACATTTTATGATCGGTGGCTTCCCATGATTAATTGCAGAGAGTTCAGAAGTCATGTGAAACATCAACTCAGGATTCGTACACAAATATCATCCGAAGTTTACAAAAAGGTCCATAGAGAATTCCTAAGCTAGTTTGCGTGCAGAATACTAAATGACCACAACCCACACTCACTAGATTTCAGAGCTCTCACAATCAGCCCTCTTGACCATGCAAAAAGGATAACATCTTACATGTCAATGGTTTCAAGTTTAGCACGGTTTCACAAGATCAAGGATTGCAAACTCAAAATTTGGGTGTTTATGGCACCTTTGGGACAAGGAGTTATGTGAGTAGCAGTGACGCGAACATGTAGTTCGGATGCATCCCTTACTATAGAAAGCTTCTTGATGTTGTGGAACTTAATTTCCAAGGCCGTTTCACCGTTACGCTATTCAAGTGTTTGTGGGCAAATAGCACTACTTCCCGAGGACTCACAACTGACGACTTAGGCATCACATCGGTAAATTTCTCGTGGTCAATTCACACTGGTCATTCTCAAGATGATGAGCCGTATATTCTTGTCTCAGAGGCACACCAGGTTTATTATGTTGAGGACGAGAGACATAGGGATTGGCACATGGTTGTTCATTTAAAGCCTTGAGACCTTTATGACATGGGTGATAGTGATAACATTGCCTACGAGAGTGAGCCGTTTTAGCCTGCCAATTTCGAAAACTTCTTCCCTGAAGGCGATCACAATTTACCTATAGTTCGGTGCATTTTTTAAGTTCATATCATTTTAGTTAAATTTTTTTAACAAAATAATACATCGATAACAATTTTTCTATACAATTTTTGTAGGGATGGCGAGGATAACTGATAAATCAAATTATGTTTTTGTTTCAAAAAAATTTTTTTTTTAAAAAATAATAAAATATTTGTAGCGGTTCTAAAACCGCTACAAAAACATAAAATAACTGCTACAAATAAAAACCGCTACAAAACCCGTTACACTAACCGCTACAAGTTCCACACAGATCCCTATAAATACCCCCACCACATCTCATTTAAACACTCCCCCATTTCTTTACACCTTACCCCTCTTTCATTTTCTCTCATTTTCACATTTTTTTACGAGCCGAGGAGCTGAACAAGGTGATCAAATATGGTTCTAATTTTTAAAATTTTTTATTTCAATATTTTTTTACTTGCCTAATATTTATTCTCACTATTTTTTTGCAGATATTTAAGAACATTTTTTCATTGTTTCCTATTTTCCTTACATAATCATAATCACATTGTGGCAGACAATATAATAGTTCCTTATTACCTACGTATCCCCAATAATATTATCAATACAATCTTCATACTTATCTAACTTAATTAAATCACGCCTTTTAGATTATACATGACCTAAACTAATGAATAATAAGCTAATTAAATTAGCTTAACTACTAGAATAATAAACCATTTAATATAATATTAAAAAAATGGAAACACATAATTGTATATTTTTTTTTTCAATTTCACAAACATTTATGGAACTGCTACTAATATAAGGCGCCATTTTAAAATAGAAGTTAAATTTTTGGTGCAAAATTTAAATTTCTTTCGAAATTAGTAGCGGTTATGTAACCGCTACTAATTTTTGCCGCACTTTTTAAATTCAATTTAGTAGTAGTTTTTAAACCGCTATAAAAAACAAGCTAAATTTTCATTCTTCATTTTCCGCAAAGCCAAAATTCATGGGTTGACATTTGAAGTGGTTATATAACTACTACAAAGTTCCCAAAAAAGGATGTCCCGATTGAGAATGTTGTAGCGGTGCTAATGGACCGCTAGAAATATAGTAGCAATTTTTTTGCTTGAGTAGCGGTTAAAAATAATAGCTACAAATCCTCTTGTAACAGTGGATTTCGTAGAGGTTTTATGAACCGCTGCTAATTTTGTTTGTAGCTGTTAAAATCGCTATAAATACACACTTTTAACCACTACCAAACCACAATTTTTTTTTGTAGTGAACGCAGGAGGAAGCTTAGAAATCTCTTGAATTGATACAAGGTATGGTTTTCCTTAATGACAACTTAGTATAGGTCATGTATGATTTGGGTGCTAGTCATTAATTCATTGTATATGATTGTGTGAGACGGTTAGACCTAAGAGTACACAAATTCCTATATGATATAGTCATATCTACACCCACAGGTGTTAGAGTTGTCATGGCCGATGTCTGTTTGAATTGTGTAATAAATGCCGGGGGGCATGAATCAATTATGGATTTGATTTGTTTACCATTGCAAGGCTTAGAAATAATCCTTGGTATTGATTGGTTGACAACCAATAGGGTGTTGCTTGACTGTAGAAACAGAAGGGTTATTTATCCTAATTCACAACTGCATATTAGTACATAAATCAATCTTAATTTTCTCTCTGTAGCTGAGGCCGAGAGATGTTTACATAAAGGTTGTCGGGGGTACCTCATGTTTTTCTCCATGCAATCAGAGGATGGAAAAGCATTGCAAAGTATTCCTGTAGTAAATGAATTTCCTGACGTATTTTCGGAGGATATTAGTGGATTACCCCCAGATTGGGAAGTGGAGTTTTCAATTGATCTTAGGCCTGGAGCAGGACCAATATCTAAAGCCCCATATAGAATGGCTCCAAGTGAGCTGGCTGAGTTGAAGAAGCAGATTGAAGAGTTGTTAGATAAAGGGTTTATTAGACCTAGTGTAGCACCACGAGAGCTCCAATGCTCTTTGTCAAAAAGAAAGATGGAAGCCTACGACTCTGTATTGATTACAGGGAATTAAACAAGGTGACCATTAAGAACAAATACCCACTTCCCAGAATAGATGATTTACACGATCAATTATCTGATTCTTGTGTATTTGCAAAGATTGACCTACGATCAGAGTATCATCAACTTAGGGTTAAAGCGGAAGATGTACCAAAAATTGCTTTCCGAACTAGATATGGCCATTGTGAATTTCTTGTAATGCCATTTAGGCTGACCAATGCACTTGTTTTATTTATGGACTACATGAATCAAATATTTCGTCTATACCTGGATCAATTTGTGGTAGTCTTTATTGATGATATTCTGATATACTCACGGAGTAAAACAGAGCATGAGCAACTTCTAAGAATAGTGCTAAACACATTGAGGGAAAAGCAACTCTATGCCAAATTGAGTAAGTGTGAGTTTTGGCTTTCAGAGGTTAAATTTCTGGGCCATATAGTCTCACAGCAAGGGGTCTTAGTTGATTCTAGTAAAGTGGAAGCAATATTGAATTGGAAAAGACTAGAGACTGTATCAGAGATACGTAGTTTTCTGGATCTTGTTGGTTATTATCGACATTTTATATAGAATTTCTCCAGAATAGCTTTTCCTTTGACAAAGTTGAGGCGAAAAACTCAACATTTTGTGTGGGATGATAGTTGTGAGAGAAGCTTCATGGAGCTGAAACAAAGATTAACAATAGCACAAGTGCTGACAATCCTAGATCCACAGTTTACTTTTGTTATTTATACAGATGCTAGTGGGTATGGGTTGGGATATGTTTTGATGCAACGTGGTCGAGTAGTAGCGTATGAATCTCGTCAGCTGAAGCCTCATGAATTGAATTATCGCACTCATGATCTTGAGTTAGCAGCTATTGTATTTGCTTTAAAAATTTGGAGACATTATCTCTATAATGTGACCGTAGAGCTGTATTGTGACCACAAAAGCTTGAAATATCTGTATGATCAGAAAGAGTTGAATATGAGACAACGCAGGTAGATGGAGTTGCTGAAAGATTATAACCTGGAGATCCAATACCATCCAGGGAAGGCCAATATAGTTGCAAACGCGTTCAGCCGTAAAATAGTGGAGGTTGCAGCCTTGATGATACATGAGTACCGGTTGATCAAGGATGTCAGAGATCTCAATTTATTCAACCAGATTTCAATATGCAATTATAATGTCATTGAGGCATATAATGATATGAGAGTAGCGATTGAAGAAGCTCAATTACAGGATATACAAGCACAGTCTATTAAAGGGATGATTGAGAAAGGTGAAACTCAGGAATATAATTTGTGACCAAGTATAATAGTTAGATACAAGAAAAGATTATATGTTCCACCCCAGATAGAGTTGAAATGGAAAATCCTGGAGTAGGCTTAAAAGAGTAAATACACTCTGCATCCAGGAGCGATTAAAATGTACCATGACTTAATAGCCATGTATTGGAGGCCAGGCATGAAAAGAGACGTGATGCAATTTGTTGCTCGTTGTCTTACATGTCAAAAAGTGAAGATTGAGCATCAGTAACCTTCAGGACTTCTTCAGAACCCTGAGATTCCTAAGTGGAAGTGGGAAAGCATTACCTTAGATTTCATGATGGGGTTACCTAAGGTCAAAAACCATGATGCAATTTGGGTGATAGTTGACAGATTCAAAAAGATAGCCCACTTTTTACCTATTAGCATCCACTATTCTCCTGATAAATTGGCGGAGATATATATTAAAGAGATTGTATGACTATATGGTACAATAAATAATATTATCTCAGATCGTGATCCCCGATTCACTTCCAAGTTTTGGAAGGCGGTACACGAAGCTTTGGGTATTAAGTTGAGATTCAGCACAACATATTATCCTCAAAAAGATGGGCAGATAGAACGAACTATTTAGACACTTGAAGATATGCTGAGAGCATTTGCATTGGATTTCAAAGGTAGTTTTAAGAAATTTCTTCCACTAGCAGAGTTTGCTTGCAATAACAGTTATCATTCGAGCATCCAAATGGCTCCATATGAGGCACTATACGGAAGGAAATGTCAATCACCCTTGTGTTGGACGGAGTTGTCTGAGAGTCGCTTACTTGGGCCAGACATTATGGATCAGACAACAGAGTAGATCAAATTAATCAAGCAGAGACTGTTGATTGCTCAAAGCCAACAGAAGAGTTATGCCGATAGGAGGAGAAAACCTCTAGAATTTGAAGTCGGTGATCATGTTTTCATGAAAGTCTCACCAGTTACAAGTGTTGGTAGAACACTAAAAGTGAAGAAGCTACATCCAAGGTACATTGGTCCATTTGAGATCTTGGTGAAGTTTGGCCCAGTAGTGTATTGTATAGCTTTGCCACCGAACCTGAGTAGGTTGCACAACGTTTTCCATGTTTCCCATTGAAAAAGTATCAACCTGATCTAGAACATGTGATAGAATACGACGATGTGGAAATGTGCAACAATTTGACTTACGAAGTCACACCTGACCGAATCATCGATCGGCAGGAGAAACAACTCAGAAGTAAGATCATTCTATTTGTCAAAGTTTTTTTAGAAAGGGTTATCTCCCAGGGAGGCTACATAGGAAATAGAAGAGGATATAAGAAAACGTTACCCAGAATTTATAGCTGTATAGGTGTAACAAATTTTGGGGACGAAATTTTATTAAGGAGGGAGAGCTGTAATATCCTAAAGTTCATGCACCAAAGTTTCAATATGTATTTATTCAACAAATAGAATCAAGGATGAATTTTGGAGAATTTGATTATGTTGCCAGTGAAAATTTTTTGTGAGGTGGTGAGTTTGTCATGTGGTTTTGGAAGACCAAATGATGTTCAAAAAGTATGAAATTTTCCAGAATGAAAGTAGATATTCCAAGCTTTAATTTGATAGGTCATATGAATTATTTTGACCTGATGTACACTAAGAGTTATGAATTTTTGAAGTTTACCCAGTGAAACTGGCTACATTTTGGGACAACGTCCAAACATTTAAATTCTAGGAATTTTGTGCTTCCAATTCGCTAAAGGCTTTATTTTTTCTTGAAACTAGACTCAATAAGGGTGTCATAGCCTTTAGAATCACTCCAATTCAATGTCTACAAATAAATATATAAATTTTTAAGATTGGGTGAAAATGCTATCAGTTTTGGGTGAAAATCACAAAATATATGGGCAAAATGGAAATTTGCCATATAAATCAAAAGAAAATTATTTTCTCTAGAAAATACCTTCAATTTCATCCAAAGTGAGCTAAATAAAAAGAGACAATTATTTTTGGATATTTATCATCAATTTTTGGCATAAGATCAAAGTGGAAAAGCAAAAGATAACTATTGGGTCAACAATTGCAACTCCAATTAAAATATGTGTGGAGGAGGAATTGAGTTAATTTGAGAGCATATCTTTGGCCACTTGAGGAGTGCTTGTCGGCCAAGTTTTAAGGGAAGGAAATAGATGATGATTAATTACATAGAGCATGTGTGTTAATTGCATTAAAATAAGTTAAAGTAAGGTGGATAGAGATGATATTTTGTAAGCTTTCTCTTTTCCATTTCAAACCATATTTTCGGATAGATTTTAAGAGATAAGAGGGACCAAAAATCTGATCATTGAATCACATATTTCCTCTCTGCTCAAGTCATTCTACAGTAACCAAAAACGTAGAGCAAGAAGAGCAAGGTTGAAAGGTGAGTTTGATCTTGATTTTTCACCTTCTTAACCTCATCTATGACCAAAACACTCTACATAAACATTGTTTCTTTTAATGAGAGCTTCAATTCTATTGTTTTATAATTTCAAGGGGAGATGTTTTGAGCCATCATCCAAGAACAAAAGTTGTAAAACCAAAGAAAGGAGCTAAGGAGAAACAAGAGGTGGGTATTGGCTTCAATTTGAGCTATTGGTTGTGTTGATTGAATGAGTATTTTAGCAAGTATAAATCTGCCCTGATTTTGGCCAAACAAGGTTTTAGAGAAGTCATGGTGTTTTGATTATGTTATTGGTGTTATATGATGATTAAAAGGCATATGGTACAAGTTTGATGCTTAAATTGGGAGTTTGGTAATTTCTGGAATTTTTGTTGATTTTCTACCAAAGCAGAACATGAGGAAAGAGTGGGAATTTGTTCATTTTATGTATTCCATTAGATTCTACATGAAAAATTATGTGGAATCACATGTGGTTGTAATTTTTGGATGATTATACATAATTCTATAATTTTTGGAAGATTGGTATTGTTGCTGTCCAGATTCGTTTTTGGAAACCAGTATTGTTGTGACGTATTTTTCAATGGCCAAACCTTATAAAAAATTCTTGATATTTTACAAGGTGAAAGTAGACATCCTGAGCTTCTATTGGCATTGAAATTTAAGCCATTTGATGTAGTAGATTGGAAGTTATGATTTTTCAAAGTTTGACCATGTTTCTGGAGTACAATTTGGAACAACAAGGTTTTGGCTAATTTCTGGGAATATTATGGTTATAATGACTAGACTTGGTTACTTTGAATCTTACCCTTGTTCAAAGATTAAAATATTCCAGCCGAAGGTAGGGGCTCGAAGAACAAATCTGTGGCTACCGGTAAGGAGAGTTTCGGTGCATTTGTAGGGGCTGTTGTTGGCTATCTAGCTTGTAATTTAGTTCCTTTTGAAAACTTCGTACATGTATATGTATATATTTCAAACCCTATGGGGAATTTCCTGTATTGTAAACAAGTACTGAATTTCAGTTTGTTTCTGCTATTTTTGTATGCCTTACGGAACTGTGTGCTTATTACTCTGTAAATATCGAAATGTTAAGGGGTTTGACACCATTTGTAACTGGCTCTCCTAGAATAGGTATGATTCCTATTTATATTGATGACTCTTGCTCTAAAAGGAGTTTTGCTCACACTTTTGGGAGGCCTAATGTAGGTAGAATAACATCCCTGTTGACTCTTTTGACAGGCCTCCCCAGTAGCTTAGGCTTACCTTGCTGCTACCCTTAGTTTATTGCACATGTCCTCTAAATCCTTTCCCTCAAACAGTGCCACCCTCTCCTGCAACTCCGGTCTTAACTTAGCTTTGAGTTGTCATAGCTTTGAGTTGTTGAGCTTTCTAATTATTAGGGTTCCCTTCCTGTTGGTGAGTCACGTACTTGGAGAGGTTGATGAACTTGGCGATGAATTCATCCTAAGACATGTCACCTTCCTACAAGGCGAAGAATTCAGTTTCCTTTTCTTGTCTTAACTCCTCTGGAAAGTAGTGGGCATAAAATTTGTCCTTAAATTCATCCCATGTCAGTTGTGTTCCATCGCTCGGTCGAGTGCTCTTCCACCAATGGTTAGCTAGGCAGATCAATTGTATCATTGCTTCTTGCACTTTTAGTTGTGGGGTGCAAGGGACTGCTTGGAAGATGGTCACTGGGTGGTCAATCCAAGCTTCTACAGTTATCTAGTCCAATTCCTTGCCAAAGGTTGGAGGATCATGAGACTAAATTCTTTCCAACCTTTAGTGACGACAATATCGATTAGGGGCGGGTGTCTCGCCACTTTTGTCTCACTTTCATCCATATGGCTCCTTGACCTATCCACATGTTAAGCACTATGATTTTTCCTTTTACTGTTGTTCCAACTTGGCATCTCCTTACTAGTGTGACCCTCAGATGTCTTCTCAATAGAGGCATCCTTCTTGACAGCCATCTCTTCTCTGAGCTTCTACACCTGTTCGTACACTATCTTAGTTAACATGGTCCTTATCTGAGTCATGAAAGCCTCTCCTTCGGGATATCCGAGTATCTTAGTTTGTAGTTTGGAAACCGTTGGCTCTTGGTTGTTTTGCTAGTTGTTTCTATGAGTCCTGACTATTCTTCTCACTTAAGGATAAAAGTCACCTTAAGTGTTAGACTAAGGGGACAAAAACATGAAATCACAACTATTAATTGATTGGTAATCAGGGATTAAGGGGGAAAGAAAATGGGAAATTGTGCCTGATTACAATTATTGCTACAGTCCTAAATGCAATGCAATAGAGAGCATCTATCATAGAGACAACTGGCTCTTATACCAAAATGTAACATCCTATCTTATATTCTCTACTCTGATGCTAAATGTGAATTTTTTAAACATTTTCCTTTGCATCAACATGATGTCACTCTTATTCAAATATGGGCTATTAAAGTCAACTTAATGTTTTCATTAAATCACATGCATAAGACATAATTATCAAGCACCTGTTATAAGTATCACAACACAAAGGAACTCCGCTCTGGGCCCCCAGCCCATAAATCATACATAGGCAGATATAATACTTTTATATTGAAATTCCATTACTCAATTGAAAAAATGTGGGAATTTATAATAAAGCAACTCCATAAAAATCCTAGGCCTCAGGTCGTCCATTACTAAAATCCAAAAAAGACAATCAAGGAGAATCAAACAAAATCCCAAAGTTTGAATGCAACTCTAACTGTGGCAATAAAAATAAAAATAGACAAATGCAAAGTGGCGTTTTATTGCCACTACCTCAGGCCTCCGATGCCTTCCCAATTATGTCACCCCTCAATCCCTTACATAAAAAAATGTGAGAAGTAACAGGGTGAGACCATTGTCTCAGTAACATAATCACTACCCACCTTACCTACTAGCAACACCTGTGGGGTATCAGGTGGGACTAATCTGTTTACCATTGAGAAGTGTTTGAGGCAACTAATATCCCATAAAATTAGTTATGACTAACTTTTAAAATCCCACCAAATAACCAAATACATGGCTAAACTTAGCAAATAATTAATTAAAAAGACAATGAAGCATATCTTAACATAAGGCCTTCAATGTCTCTTTTGATGAGAATGGGTTTGGGTGCTCAACTGTTCATATAGAGTGATGAGTACCCAAACTCATCCGATCTGACTATTCAAATTTAAATTTTTTTATTGTTAAAAAAATTGTTTTAATGGATATAAAATCCAAAATAAAAATGATTTCTTAACTCTGATTTTTTGAAACAAAAGTTGTATTTAAAAATCATCAATTAAAATTTTTTAATTTGGACAATTTCATATTTGATGAGTTTGGGTGCTCATCGAAAGTAATGAGCAGCTAAACTAGGTACCAGCTTTCCATGTTGCTAAAGGCTTTGCCACAAAAATGGCAACCATTCATTGGCAAAGATCTTGTCACCTATGGTCGGTTGCTAGGTAAATCTAATTTGGAATCAATTTCAATACTCATCACAATGATGAACATTATAGTACTCATTATTGTGATGAGATCGGTATCATTTAAATATAGTTCTAACAGTCTATATTTAAAATTCATAACTAATGATTTTTCAATAAAAAATCATTTTTTTAAAATCTGACGGTTAGATATTATTTTTATTTGAAATTTTATGCACATTAAAATAATTTTTTTAAAATAGTATAAAAGTGAAAAAAATATTAATATGAACCATCTTCACTAGATCTTGCTCTTAATTCTTGTTAGTTCGCCTTGCACCAAAAGTGAAACTTATTCAAATCCAGATTTCCCAAAGAGGTTTGAGCTCCTCTGTGCAAAAGTTAATTATATATGACTTTCTATTCCCCTTTTATGAATAATTTTCCCTTTTCTTTTCTTTTGCTCTCATGCATTTTTAATGTCATGAGATTAATAACTTTAGAAGGGAAAATTATTTTGTAAGTACTTATATTTTCTCTCAATTTTAGTTTGGTACCCATCTGTTAGCACTGTTAACTCATGTATAAGGGACTAATGGCACTAACAAAACAAAATTGCTAAAGGATTTAACTATGAGATCAAAAACATAAGTGCATGTTTAAAATTAAGAAAAAAAATATAAGTGTTAGGAATATTAATTATGTAGATGTCCATTAAGTCAATAAGCTTGCTCCTCAAGTTTCATTACTTGCTCCTTGAGAAAGCTTGCTCCACAAGATTGCTTGCTCTCCAAGCCAACAAACTTGGTCTCCAAGTTAGCTTTTTCCCCAAGATTTCTTGCTCCCCAAGTTCCTTAGTTTTCAAACTTGCTTATAAATAGATGTTCAGTGCAAGCATTGTTGACACACAAGAAATTGAATGAGAAGTGCTCTCTACTTTGTCTCAAACTTTCTCTTCTCTTATCTCTTGCTCTATTATCCTAGATATGTTTATTTTCATAATATGTTATTAGCACGAAGGTCCAACGAAGGTATGATCTTCTCATCCTTCCTTTGACAATTTCATCTACCTTCTTTTAGCTTATCTTTGTTTGATCTTATCTATCCGGGATAATCTGAGATACTATATGGAATTAAAGAGATACTTTTACTGATTGTTTAAAACTTTGGGTTCTATGGCTAAGATTGGAGATAGTTATTGTTTTTATGTCTTATATCTCCTCTTACAAGTTCTTTTATATTATTATTGTTATTTTAGTATGGCCAGAAGCCATACACATCTGATTTCATATTTTAAAATTATATGGCCAGAAGCTATATTGCTTTAATTTCTTATTCTAAAATTATATAACCAGAAGTCATATCGCTTGATTTTTTATTTTGATATAATATGGTTAGAAGTCATATTCCTTAAATTCCCTATTATATTGATTCCCTATTATATGGTCAGAAGCCATAACCATATACTTTTTCATCTTCTTGTATGGCTAAAAGCCATATTTCCTTGATTTTTCTATTATATGACTGGAAGCCATATTGCTTTGACTTCTATTTTGAGATTACATGGGCAGAAGTCATATAACTTTCATCTTCTATCTTATTGTATAGTCGGAAGCCATATTCAACTTTTATTTATCTTGAAGATAAATGGCTAGAAGCCATCTAGATTTAATTTCTCATCTTGAGATTAATTGGCCAAAAGCCATGAAACTAATTGGCCCGAAGCCATGAGAACTAAATGGCTCGAAGCCATGAAGTTTTAATTTTGTTGTAATGTTATACTTTATAACTATTTCTTGTCTTTACGAATTACCTGTTATTATCATTTATGTTATTATATTTTGTTTTTATATTTCATATTTTGTGAATCCCCTTTTATTACATTAGTCTGAACTATGTTAAATCTTGTGAAAATTAAATTTATGGCTCTTATCATGATAAAAAAGAACTATTTTTCTTGAATGCTTGACCTATGATTTTTCTACACCACCATTTGCATGAAGGCCTCAAAATTAAATATTTGGCCTTAAAAGATCCACTTGTTCTTTGGAACAATTTTAAAGAAAGATATGACCACCAGAAGATAGTCATCCTTCCTAAAGCTTGTTATAAATGGATACATCTAATTTTCTCCTGCAGTAGCAATATCGTGAAAGAGGTTTAAGAAATATGTTGAATTAACTTCTTGCCTCCATATGGCCAAACAAAATAATGAGCTTTTATTGAAAAAAATCATGAATCTTGTCCAATAGGCTGGACTCCATTCCCATAAGTGAATATAGCAATGAATGAATCTAATTGTTTTTGGATGTGGAAGTAGACGTGGTTATAACCGTGGGTGTAATTGTGGTGGTTCAGATTCTCACTCGAAATGGGAAAAGTTTAAAATAAATCATGTTGAAAAGGATGAAAATTTTGAGTATGGTGACATAAATATTTATCCATTTAGATGTTGTTAAGATATGAATATCTATCCATTTAGATGGTGCTAATTTCTAAGCATAAATTATATTTGTCTATTTGAACATATATGCTTTAGGGTGGTTAAGTTTGCAATTATCATGTGTATTTCTTTTTAATTATGTTTTTATGTCTCTTCGAAGAATAAGTTTTAGTGACATCAATCCTGAAGATTTATGTCTAATTGATACGCAAAAACCCAGATCATACTCAGAAATGATAAATATATTTCTTCCTTGGCAATGTAAAATGCCAACTTTCAAATTATATCTGGTAGTATAAATTTTATTGAAGACTTCAGAAGAGCAAATATTTTGTTACCTAAAGGAACAAAATTATATATTGATAATGCATTTTATTCTACCAAGTTTGAAAGAAACTTGTTGAGTTTCAAAGATATCCTCAGAAATGGATATCATAGAGAAACAACAATTAAAAATAATTAGGAATGCCTTGCTATCACAAATATAGTTTTTGATAGAAAATGCATATAAGAAAATTTTTCTACTTTTTCTTCTGGCTTGTATTATACATTTATAAGCACAATTGAAACACATGCTATTGAAAACCAGAAGTTTACCAGTAAAGACCAGAAGTCTACCAATGCAAACCAATAGTTTGCCAATGTAAACAAGAAGTTTACTAATGAATTTAAAGTTTGGCATGACTGGTTTGGCCATCCTAGGTCAATCATGGAACTACAAATAATTGGGAATTCATGTGGACATACCCAAGTGTAAGCAAATACCACAATCCCATGATTTTTCATGTGTTGCATGTTCTAAGAAAAAGTTAATTATTCGGCCTTCACCAAGCAAAGTAGAAAGTAAGTCTTTCACATTTCTAGAAAGGATACAAGGAGTTATTTGTGGGCCAATACATCCACCATACGGACCATTTATGTACTATATGGTTTTAATTGATGCATCAACTAAATGGTCACATGTTTGCTTATTATCTTCTTGCAACCTGGTGTTTACAAGATTACTTGCTCAATTGATTAGATTAAGAGCACATTACCCTGATTATCCTATCAAGAAAATACTCTTGATAATACTAGTGAATTTACTTTAAAAGCTTTTAATGAATATTGTATGTCCATTGGGATTATTTTGTTATTCTAAAGGAGCCTAGAGGTAGGAAATTTAGACTAGACCTTCAATTGAATCGTATAGGGTTAGGTTTTCAGATTTAATTTGTTTGTATGATAGACATATACCTACCGACCCTACATAGTCTTATTAGGCTTGCACTTAAATTAATCCAATTAAGTACTAATCGCTTTAGACATTAGGGATTAACATAGTTGGAATGCCTTTTAGTGGATCGAAAGACACTCTTAGGTAAATAAGAGACCTGGAATAGCAAATATAACTTTAAATGTAATTAAAGGGATAAATTAGACACTAAGAAATAATCAAGACTATAATAATCCAAGTCACCGCATAAGATCTAGAATCACCCTTAGCCTAAAACGTTGTTAGGTTTGATTTTCCCTTTTTTTAGTTAGTTTTATTCATATCTTGATTTAAATTGTGTTAACTCAACTTAAGCAAAAGTGTAAAGTCATTACTTAATTGCATTGTTGATACCAAGTCCTCATGGGAACGATATCTTACTCACTCTTTATTACTTGATATGACCCGTGCACTTACGGAGTATTTGGCTCTATATTTTGCCCCTATCAAGTTTTTATTACTGTTACAGGGGACTTGTGTGCTCACACTGTTTGGTTGGAATTGATTGAGCATTAGTAGTTTAAGCTTGGGTTTTGTAAATTTTTTTTCTTATTTTTTGTTCATCTTTTGAAAAAAAATTTAATGGATTATTCACAGAATTCATTTGAGCATTCCTTCATTGCTAGATTGTCAAATCATTGTTCTTTACTATAGTTGCATGCGGATAAAATTGAGACAAACAAATATAAATGATGGTTAGATTGAAAATTCTTCTCCTTATAATTACTTTTTCTTGTGTTTATTGTGGAGAGAGTCATTTATATGTGAATTGTCCATATAGTACAATTAGTCATTATAAGAGAGATGAATCCGCTAGGAAGCAAACATATTTTGATCATTCCTTTTATCTTAGTAGAAGTTTAAAGCAATAAGAGTCTTTGGATCCATATATCAAGTATTGTTCTAATGAGATAACCCCATCTTTTCCCTCTTATCCATATGTTGAGGGACACACCCATAAGTAATTGAAAGAATCCTACTTAGAAAGATTAGTTAAGAATTCCCTTCATGAATAAAAGAAATTTGACATTAGTATTGAGTCAAGTATCCAAAATATTAGAGCTCAAGTGACTTAAATGCGAAAAGACATTGAAGAAATAAGGCAAAAAAACTCTATTAATTAAATTTCCTATGGGATATCTAATGAAAATGATTGTGAAGAAGTTGAGGATGTGGATTTAAATGAGACTTTTAATAATATGAAGTATAATGGTAAGTGTGAGCCTGAAACTAATGTGGGAGTGAATAATGGGTGTACAATTGAGGTTTCGACTGTAGAGTCTAATTTATGTGATTTTGATATTAAGAACAATGAAGAGATCCCAAGAGTTTTTGCTAATAACTCTTCTATTGACTCATTAACTCTTATTGAAGAGAGTTAAGTGGATTTTGTTGGATGTTATAAATTTCTAGAGACTCCTAGATCTATTTGCAGTGATGTGCATGTAAAGATTGAACAGTTTGAAGTCTATGTACTGGTGACCGGGACTAAAGAGTGATGTAACGAAATATGTAGCACGGTATCTTACTTGTCAGAAAGTAAAGATTGAACACCAGAGGCCGCTAGGATTACTTCAGAGCCCTGAAATTCCAGAATGGAAGTGGGAAAATATGACCATAGACCTCGTTGTGGGATTACCCAGTATTAGAAACTATGATGTGATCTGGGTGATTGTTGATCGATTCATGAAGTCAGCTCATTTTATACCGATCAATGCTAACTACTCTCCAGACAAACTGGCAGAAATCTATATTTGGGAGATAGTGAGACTTCATGGCACACCGAAGAGCATCATTTTAGATAGAGATCCTCATTTCACCTCAAGATTTTGGAGGGCTCTATATGAAGCTCTGGGTACAAAATTGAGGTTTAGTACAGCCTACCATCCCCAGACAGACGGACAGTCATAAAGGACCATTTAGATGTTAGAAGATATAATGAGAGCGTGTTCTAGACTTCAAAGGGAATTGGGATTACTTTCTTCTACTTGCTGAGTTTGTCTACAATAATAGCTATCATACGAGCATTTAGATGGCTTCGTATAAATCGTTATATGGGAGGACGTGCTAATCACCTTTGTGCTAGACAGAGCTGTCTGAGAAAAGGTTGTATGGGCCAGATCTTGTTGATTAGACCATAGAGCAGATTAAAATCATCAGAAAGAGGCTCCTTGCAGCGCAAAGCCGACAGAAAAGCTATGCTGATAAGAGGATAAGACCTCTAGAGTTTGAAGTCAGAGATCATGTGTTCTTGAGAGTGTCTTCGATCATAGGAATCGGAAGAGTGGTCAAGAGGAAGAAGTTGAGCCCATGGTGCATTAGTCCATTTGAGATTCTTACAACTGAAGAAGTACCAACTAGATCCCACGCACACTATCGAGTATGAAGATGTTAACATGCAAGACAACTTTATGATGTGTTCCATGATGTGTTTCATGTCTCACAATTAAAGAAGCACCAACTAGATCCCACGCATATAATCGAGTGTGAAGATGTCGACATGCAATACAACTTCACTTATGCGGTGGAGCCAGAATGAATCGTTAATCGGCAAGAAAGGCGGCTCAGACACTGAAGCATACCATTTGTAAAGGTGGTCTGGAAGGGATTGTCTAAGGAAAAAACAACCTGGGAAGCAGAAGCTAACATGCAGAGGCATTCTCCTGAGTTTATAGCTCAAGTTGTGTAACAAATTTTGGGGATGAAATTTATTGTACGAGGGGAGAATTGTAATGCCCCAACATGTATATAAGGGCTCATAAATCCAAAAGTGATGTAATTAATGTTAGACAAACACTTTCAGAGAATGCAATGTGAATTATGACCTTAATTAGCAATAGACAGTGCCCAAATCCTATATTTAAGCTCAATTATGGTGTCAAAGCCTAAATTGAATTAAAAGTGAGGGGGAGGGCACATAACATGAGATAGTAGAATCAAATAATGTGTTAAGTGGTGATCCAGTAGAAGTTGCCAGAGTTAGAGGCAAAACAGGAAGAAAGAAATTTATCAGCTAATTAGTCAGCTACCAAAGAGGAAATTCACTATCAACTAAAAGAGTAAGAGTTGTGACTAAATGACTAATGGAATTGATTAGAGTAACTAATTAGTTTTATGCTTTATGAGAAACCCTAGGATCATGACACTTGGCATCACTTGGTGCCATTGGATGAAGTCAAAGATTCAACTCCTCTTCTCCCTCTCTCCTTAAAGTCGGCCTAAAGCATGTAATATCCTAAATTTTGATATTGGAGGCTTAGGAATAAGCCTAAATTAAGTGGACTGCTAAGCCTTGGTTTAGTAAATGTCCAAAATCTATTCTCTAATGTTTCTTATGTCTTTGGGGCATTAAAGAAAATAAAATGATAAATTTTGAATAAAGTGATTATGCTTCCAGTGAAATTTCCTGCGAGGCAGTGAGCTTGTCATGAGGTTTTGGATGACTAAATGATGAAAAAAAATTATAAAATTTTACAGGGTGGAAGTAGTACTGAGCTGGAAGATGCCAGAGACTGTATTTAAAGTACGCAGTTTTCAAGGTCTTACTGAATATTACAAAAGATGCGCATTGAATTTCTCCAGAATAGCTTTGCGTTTGACAAAGTTAAATCAAAAAAGAAGAGAAAAACTCAACATTATCTGTGGGACTGTAATTGGGAGAAGAGCTTCACTAAGCTGACACAAAAATTAACGTCAATACTGATACTGATAATCCTAGATCCACTGTGGACCTTTGTTGCCCTTGTTGATGCCAGTAGGCAGGATTGAGAAGTGTTTTAATGCGGCATGACCGTGTATTGGCCTATGCATTTAGAGAATGGAAGCCTCATGAATTTTTTTAATTATTATGCCACACATGATCTTGAGTTAGCAGCAACAATGTTGCACTAAAAATTTAGAGACGTACCGTTATGGTGCGACTATAGTGTTGTATTGCAACTATCAGGATTTGAAGTATTGATATAATTAAAAAGAATTGAATATGAAAAAGTGTTTCCCGAAGTTATGGTTATATAAGTGTAGCAAATTTCGGGGACGGAATTTATTTAAGTAGGGGAGAAATGGAACAACCCAAATTTTATATTCACCAAATATATTGTAAGTATTTTAGAAATTCAATAAAATGGTGAATATTCATGAAGTTGAAATTTATAAATTTTATAAATGTTCATATTCATTAGAAAATGGGCAAAATAATTATGGAATTAATTTGGATAATTTAAAAATCTCAATATTAAGGTCCAAAAATGGAGAAATATTGGAGAAAATATTTGGTCCAAAAATGGGTGGGAGCTTGAACTAACTTCTAAGCCTTTGTATATTAAATATTTTGGCTGTTGTGGACAATTTAATTAGTGAAATTTTGTCAAATTGTCTTTGATTTGAAAATTTGGAATTTTTGTTGCCTAAGGGTTATTCTGCCCAATTCTAGTTTAAATGGTAGTTATAATTCAATTAGATGGTTAATAAAGTGGTTAGGAGTAGAAATGAATGCGTTTACAGAGCCAAAATCGCAAAACCCCAATTTTTCTCGGAGGATACTATAATTTCGGCCAGCTCTAGAAATGGGTCTTAGAGTTGGATTTTCAATGATTTGATGATTCCATTGAGTTCAGGAGAGAAAATTAGATTGGGTTATAGTTGGGCACTTTTTCAGAAACGGCCGAGAAAGCATAATTATGAAAATGCCCTTGAAACTCTTAAACCGGGGTTGCCAAGGGAAATTTTTTAATTTGACATTGAATTTAAAAATTTTGAGTCTAGAAATAGATTCCTTGGGCAAAAATATGTTAGAATAGCCCATGTCAAAATTACGAAAGGATTACAGTCGGACTGGGTACGGCGGGGTCGGGCCGGGTCCCCGGGAGCATTTTAGTAATATTTTAATATAGACTCTTATAACCCCCAGAAACACTATGGAAGTGTCTAAATGGTACATTTGGAATTGTAGGAACAAGCTAAGAGCCCAGTCGTTGACACACTTTACGAGGCACACGTTTTGAGGCGGAAAAGGGTTAAGATAGGGAACTTACCTCTCTTGTATTTATTTGATATTGTGCTGGTGTATTGATGCATGTTGTTGCTTTGCTTGATTATGTGAAACATGTATGAATGATTGAAGCTCTGTTTCTTTTTATGCTATGGCCATAAGTATGTGGTTTGAAACATTGAGCATGCAGATATATCTTTGTGTGAGCATGAGTTATGTAATGCAAGTATATCATGTATTAAGCACTTATCTTATATGCATATTGGTACTATTTTCCTACTGAGATTCTCTCAAATCTCACCATTCCCTACCAACAATTTAGACAGGAGAAGATAGAAGATACACTGAGAACAAAGAAAAGAATCGTAAGAGGGGAGTGCAGTGGTGGAATGAAGATAGGAGGATGTCTTCATTTCACTCGGATGGGTTTAGACACCCTAGTAGCCCTGTGCAGCTACATTGATGGTAATTATTATGTACGAACCCCTATAGGGATTTTCTGTAATCTTGCATATATTATCAGTATATTTTTGTTATTTCTGTGTTGCCTACCAAACTGCTTATCATTTTTCGCAAATACTTTAAAATAGCTGAAAATAGGATAAGGGTGTGACAGAGCATGGAGGGAGCGGACAAAAAAATTTGATCTCATCATCTCATATTCTCTCTCTAAGCTCTCTTGGACGTCTATAGTGGAGGAGGAAAGAGAAAGAAAAAAAGAGGCAGGTGAGTGCATCTTCTCGCATTTTGACCATGCATATGACCTCTAATGCTCAAAGTCTCTTGCTAATTTTGATCATCTTAATGAGAGCTTCATTCCTGTGGTTTTAAATTTTTAAGAGGTGGTGTTTTGTGTATTCAAGAAAAGCTAGTGCATGGAGAATCAAAGAACAAGCTAGAGATAGTAGACGAGGTGAACAAAAGCCATCTTTTGACATATATATTGTGATATTGGTTGAGTACTTTGGCTTATGGAAATTGCCCTAATTTTTTTGTATATTAGGGTTCTAGAGAGTCATGGTGTTTTGCTTGTGGAAATGGTGTCTTGAGTTGTGTTTTGGATAATGGAATTGATTTGAAGTCTTGAATGTGGAGTTTGGTAATTTTGAGTTTTGTGTTGAATCATTGCCCAAAAAAGAACTTGTAAAAAGAATGTGAATTTGGTTTTTTTGATGTTTCCATTAGATTTTATGGGAAAAATTGTGCGGGAGTAGGTTTGGTTGTGAATTTTGGAACCATTGAAAACTTAGGTTGAAAACTGGAAATTCTGTCAAGTGAAAATTATGTGCAGGGGAGCTACTTTGCATGGTGTTTTGAAATAGCACATGATGTCAAAAAGTTGTGAAACTTTCCATTTTTGTTGTAAACATGACAAGCTTTAAAGTAAAGTTTGTGTCATTTCAATATGTGTGCATAAAGTTATGGTCTATGGAAGTCAGTCAAGAATCAGGCCAGTTGCTGGCCGCGGGCAAGAGTTTTGACCGAGGTCAAAGAGTGTCTGACCAGTTCTTGGCTACAACCCATAACCGTCTAACCTGTTCTTGGCCGCAACCTAAAGGTGTCTATGCTATTCTTAACTATGGCCAGTGATCCTTGGCCGCGGCCAGTGAGTTTCTAACCATTTCTTGGCCGCGGCTAGAGAGCCAAGCCCCAATTTTCAGCACTTTGAACTTCCAAAAGATGGTCTTTGGTCTAGTTCTTCCTAACCCTTTAGGCTTTTGTATGAGCTTCAAGTAGCTACCTAAAGGTCTCAAATGATAACCAACCCTAATTATTTTAGAGTTAAGAATTGGAATAGGGAATAACTTGTTGTCCTTGATTATGATTTATAGGACTTGATATCCGCCTTGAGAGTAAGAAACTGGTGTCCGAGTAGGAATGGAAAGAACAAGGTAGTGACTCTTTCTCTTATATCATGTATAATGCTTTGAATGTTTGTGCTTACCATTAAATTATGACGAATGCGGATGCTGCCGTAAATACAGTTGTTAAAGCTGTCATGATTTTCAATACAACTGTAATAGCTGTCGTGATTGTATATACAACTGTGAGAGCCATCGTTAATGTGACAAAAGTCACGTATGTGCTTACAGCTGTGAAAGCTGTCAAGAATATGGCGAAAGTCACGAATGTGTATACAATTGTGAAAGCTATCGTGAAGATTTTATTGCTGTGATTGCTACTGTGGATGCTATGATGATGCTGCTTTATGATAATTGCCTACATGCTTTGTGATTATATATCATATAAGTAAAATGTTACTATTGAGATTCATATGAATCTCACTCTTTCCAATGACTAATCTACAGCCAGGGCAAGTGGATCGAAAGAGAAGCGGGCAACCAAGGGCGGCTAGTGTTAATGGCTAGGGGTTTAGAGGTTTACGTTGGTTATCAATTTTTTGGATTATTGTACATATTTTTTATAATGTAGACTTGTAAAGTTGTATGTAATCCCCGATAGGGGAATTGAAGCGGGAAAACATTCCCTGTAGAACCTGTTAGTAAATAAATGAAACCCGAGAGTCATCGGGAATTTTGTTATATACTCTGATATTTATGAATGGAACAATACCGAACAAGCCAAATAGATTTGAAACTGGAGGTGAGACCATAATAAACAGGTTTTGAAAAGTTTTTGAAATCCTACTTTATCATAGGACCAAACCTTATCTTGAAGTTGGGTCCTTTAATAAGTTTTAAATTACCCGTTGGTCTACAGTATAACTTAATGACACATTTTTGAACCATATTAACAGCTTTCAAGGTAGGGATTACATTTTTTGTATCAGAGCTGAAGTTTTTGACAAGGGGTAGGTTTTGCTTGGATAGTTGCAATAGTTTGTTGCCTTAGTGATGGTAATTAACCCATGATTGTTTGTTGTATACACATGAATGCTCCTGTTATTTGAGTCTTAAGGAATATGTGTATACATTCAATGTGGTATTGATGTTGTGAATCATTTGTAGAGTGAAAAGAAGCTATGGTTCAACAAAGATTAAACGGGTAGAATTGAAGGTGAAAGAGATAAATGATAACGTAACACCCCGAATTTTATATTAACTGAATATATTGTAATTATTTGAAAAATTCAATAAAATGGTGAATATTCATGGGAAAAATGAGCAAATTAATTCAAGAAAGGAATTAGATTTCAATGGTAGTAGCAAAGCCATAATTTTGCCAACTTGGCCAAGATTAACTATTTTCCAATTAATTTAAGTTAATTTCAATTAATCAAGGAAAATAAAGGAAAATGTATAATTGGAATATTTTTATGGAATAAATCAAGAATTTTGAAATTAGAGGGAATTATACATAATTCATTAAATTGAATTATGGAAATGTGGAAACAATTTTATTTCCTTTTTCTTCCTTATTTTTGCCTGACAAGGAAAATAAGAGGGAAAAAATTGATTAATGAAATTAAATATGCCAAGTATCATTATCATATGAAGAGGACATTAACTTATAATTAATTTCCAAGAGCACATGTCTAATTGCTACATGGACATAGTCATGATGATAATGGTACACTACTTGTATGCAAGGTTGAGTGTACACTACATGAAGGCATGGTTGAGTGCATGATGAAAATGAGATGGAGTAAACTCAATTCACTAATTGAGTGCCTAGTTGAGTGTAAGTTTGGATTAGTTGGAGGAAGGTAACTTGGTTAGTGAACATGAGAAAGGGACAGTTTTGTGAGGCTAACCAAGGGAGAAAAACTAGTTCAATGGTAAGGGAAGCCAAATGGAGTAATTATGGTCTAAATAGGAAGGAAGTATGGGTGGAAGTATGGGTCTTGACAAGTGTCACAATAAGGCTTCATCTTGAAAATCAAGGGCTAAGAGGAGAGGAGGTATTTTAAGTAAAACACATTTCCCTTCTCTTCCCATGCACATTTTGGCCAGCAATAAGAGAGAGAGGGAGCTTGAAGCCATTGAAGATCTAGAGAGAAGAAAGAAAGAGTTAAAGGTAAGAGGTGATTCCTTAAGTATTTCTTTGCAATTTTTCCATGAAAAACCTTCTCTAAACCTTTCTCTTCATGAATCCATGGTAGTGAAGACACACTTTGAGATCAAGGAGAGAGGGAAGAGGCGCCTAGAGTGAGAGGATCCAAGAATCTCAAGAGGTAGCTACACCAAACTCAAATCTATACTAGTATGAAGCGTTGTTGGTGATTGATGTTGGTTTTGGTGATTTTTGATCAAGTTGTGAATCTGGAAATCCCTAACCCTAAGGGGTCATACTGCCCAAATTTCTTTGAATCATGGTTAAGATATGTTTAAATGAGTTAACAAAGGATTAGAAGTGGAAAAGTCCAAGTTTTGGAAGCTAAAACACAAAAAACATTTTTCCATTTTCTTTCAAAAGTTTAGGCTAGCACTGTTCTAGGGGAAGGAGCTAGATTTTCATAAAATAGATCATTCCATTGGATTTAGTAGGCAAAAATAGGTGGGGTTACAGTTAGTCACTTTTTCAGAAAAGGCCGAAAAAACATAATTACGAAACGTCCCTAAAATCCCTAAACAAGGCTGTCAAAGGTATTTTCATAATTAGACACTGAATTTGGTGATTTTGAGCTTGAAAATCGATTCCTTTGGCGTACATACGTCAGGATAGCCCTAGTCAACATTTTAGAAAACTGTGCCATCGGGCCGAGTATGGCAGGGCCGGGCTGGGGTCCGGGGGCATTTTGGTAAATTTTCACCATAGACTAATATAACCACAAGAAACACTATAAAAGAGTCTAAAATGATACTTGGATAGTTTATGACCTATTTCTTGTACATTTAATATTTTAGGACCGAGTCGGAAACCGGAACAACACGTTTTATGAGGCATATTAAAAAGGGATTGATAAGACTTTGAGGTAGGGACTACTATCCTTCATATACTATATAAATAATTGTATGTATTTGTTACCGTATTTTGTGATATGATTGCATGCTAGAGGAACAATACCTAGTTGTGGTTCGGTGTCCAACAACGGTATATCGAAAATCCTAGCTGTGGTCTATGACTCAGTTGAGGTACACTATCGAAAATCCTGGTTGTAGTCGATGACTCAATTGAGGCATTAACATGTGAATCGAATTGAACTTTCATTTTTGCCTAATATGGTGCATTGTATATTTAATTTTCACAGTTTATATGTCGATCATGTCTCTACGGGGATTCTTCAGAATCTCACCCTATTTTTAAATAAACATCTCAGCGAGTGCCAGTGGGACGAAAGGCAAACTCGTAGACGCTGAGAAGTAATTGGCATGTGTCTCAAGATAAGGTCAAAGTCGATGGTTATAACTAGTCTTATGTTTAAGATATTTTGGGGATTCCTATAAACATTAGAATTTTTGCTGTTTTTCTGTATTTTCTGTATTTTTTTGACGAACGACGTTGGGATTGTAAACAAATACTTTAATCAATATAATGTACTTTTCTGTATGCCTACGGAATCTTATCTTTATTACTCTTCATTTATCGAAATGGAAATGGGTGTTGACATTCAACCCACCTGATCCCACACAACAGATGATGGGCATACTAATAGAACAACGAGATATGATCCATGAACTGAGGGATGAGCTCCAAGAGGGGAAAGCAAAACAGAATGAGGACGGAGTCCAATTGACACAAGAAGAGACAAATCGTGAAGAAACGGCAGAAGGGTCGACTCGACCTCCGGAGTCACCATCGCATACAGAGCCAAACCAGGAATCACATGGCGTGCCAGCCCGAAATGAATGGGATCGAAAATTCTGGGCCTCCAGGATTCAGAGGAAGGTTTGATCCCCAAGCGGCTAAAGATTCATTGGTTTGGCTTGAGAAAATTTTTGAAGTGCTGTCACACCCTTATCTTATTTTCACCTATTTCAAAGTATTTGTGGAAAACGATACGCAGTTCGGTGGGTAACACATGAATAGCATAAATATACTGATATTATGTGCACAATTATGGAAATTCCCCATAGGGGTTCGTACTTGATAATTACAATTAATATAGCCTCACAGCGCTATGTGGGTGTCTAAACCCATCCCAGGGAAAACGGAGACATCTTCTAGTCCTTGTTCCACCACGGCATTCCCCTAATACGGCTCTCTTCGCTGCTCTTAGCATAGCTTTTGTCTTTACCTGTCTAAATTGTTGGTAGGGGAGGGTGACATTCGAGAGAATCTCAGTAGGAAAATAATACCAATATGCATGCAAGATAAGTGCTTAATGCATGACATGCTTGCATTACATAACTCATGCTCACACAATGACATATCCGCGTGCGCAATGTTTCAAACAACATACGAATGGTCATAGCATAAATAGAAACAGAGCTTCAATTATTCATATATGTTTCACATAATCAAGTAAAGCGATAACATGCATTAATACACCAGTACAAATATCAAATACATGCAGGAGAGGTAAGTTCCCTATACTTAATCGCCCTTCCCTAATCCTCGAATAATGTGTCTCAATTGCGTGCCAATCCATTGAGCTCTCAACTCAGTCCTAAAATGTCAAATGTACAGTTTAGACACTTCCATAGTGCTTCTGGGGGTTATATGAGTCTATATTGAAAATGACAAAAATGCCCTTAGGAACCCGACTTGGCCCTACCGTACCTGGTCTGATAGTACTATTTCTAAAATTTTGACCTGGACTATTCTGACATATTTTCGTCCAAGGAATCCATTTTTTTGGGCTCGAAATCACCAAATTCAGTGTTAAATTACGAAAATACCCTTGACAGCTTTGATTTAGGGTTTTAGGGGCGTTTTCATAATTATGCTTTTTCGGCCTTTTTTGAAAAAGTGACCAACTGTAACCCCACCTATTTTTACCTACTGAATCCAATGGAACCATCTATTTCATGAAAATCCATCTCATTCCCCCAAATATGGTCTTGGCCGAAACATTGGTAAAGAAAAAGGTAAAATTGCTCTTTTTTGTTTTAGTTTCCAAAGCTTGTACTTTTCCACTTCTAATCGCTTATTAAGTTATTTAAAAACATTCTAACCATGATTCAAAGAAATTTGGGTAGCATAAACCCTTAGGATTAGGACTTTCTAAATTTACAAACTTGACAAAAATCACCAAAACCAACCACAAACCTCAACAACAACACCATACTAGTTTAGATCTAAGGTTTGTGAGGTTACCTCTTGAAATCTTGAATCCTCTCTCTCTAGACATCTCCTCACTCTCTCCTTGAGCTCAAAATGTGTCTTCAAAATCATAGATTCCATGAAGAAGAAAGGTTTAGAGAAGGCTTCTAAGCAAAATTACAAGAAAACTCTTAAGAAATCATACTTACCTTAAACTTCTTCTTCCTTCTCTCTAGAACTTGAGAGCTCTCTCTCTCTCTTCTCTTCTTGTGTTGGAAAAAAATGAGGAAGGGAAGAGGAAGAAAAAAGTGCTTCATAAACATCTCTCTTCACCCTATACCATTTGATTTCATCAAGGAATATGATGGTGACACTTGTCACAACCCATAGCTCCTTCATATTATGTCATACTTACTCCATTAGGCTTCTAGTTGGCTTTGAACTAATTTTCTCCTCCTTTCGATTAGCATAAAACCGTCTCCCTTTTGCTCTTCTAACCAAATGAGTTTTCCTCCAACTAAACCAACCATGTACTCAAGTTACTCCAACCTTACACTCAAGATAATCCTTACCATCATCAATCATGATTGCTATGTCCATGTATTATTTTAATGCAATTGGACATGTGCTCATCTTCATAAATCATAACCTACTCCCCTCTTCATATGGTAATGACACTTAGGATATTTAATTCCACAATTTACATAATTGCTAACACATTTTATTTTAAATTTTTTGGAATAATGCCAATTCTGCCCTAGCTTTGAAAAATCATAATTAACTTTTTAGACATCATTTAAGAGTGAGTCTAATGACTATAGAACCCTTATTAAGTCTAGTTTCAAGAAAAAATATAGAATTTAGCCAGTTGGAAGCATATCATTCCTATATTTTATTTCTTTGGCCATTGCTCCAGAGACTTTCCAGATTTTCTGGACTAAGTTCACAAATTCATATCTTTTTGCATATAGCTTTAAATGATTCATCTTATCAAATTAAAGCTTAGGATGTCTACTTTCACGCTGTAAAATTTCATAATTTTTGTTGATCACTTTGTCTTCCAAAACCACATGACAAGCTCACTTCCTCATATGAAATTTCACCGGAAGCATAATCACTTTCTTCAAAATTCACCATTTTATTTTCTATAATTCCCCAAAGATATAAGAAACATTAGATAACAGATTTGGGACATCTACTAAACCAGGGCTTAGCAGTCTACTTAATTCAAGCTTATTCTCTGGCCTTCAATCCCAAAATTCAGGGTATTACAAGTGCTAGAATGCCCGACCGAGGTAAAGACATGATTTGTCGTTTACAAGCTTGAGGGGGGTGCCGACAGGTGGCTGCAGAGCATTGCCATGACATTGTGAACCCGGAATGGGCCTTGGACCTGGGAGCTGTTCCAAGAAAAATTCATTGGCAAATATTTTCCAAAATTTGTGAGGATTGAGAAAGAATCGGAATTACTATCCACAAAGCAAGGTGTTTGGGTAACACCGAAACCACGGTTTCAGAAGCCCTTTTCCGTAAATCGGGACAAAACTCTTCTCACATACTTACCTCGTAAATCGTAAAAGCTATTCTCCAAAAGCTAATCCAAACACACACTAAGGGTGGTAGTGGTCGTGGTGAGCCCAGTAAGGGAAATTCTTCCCAGAAGCAGAAAGGTCAGGGATCTTTAGCTAAGGGCAGCGGTAAGAAGCCCTTTCAACCTAAAGATCGCGAGCCCTAGAAATCCCCAACGACATGGATATGCTCTCGTTGTGGGAGGCACATGCTGGCAGAACGTGTTCGGGGCAAGTAATTTGCTATAACTATAAACAGCTAGGACACATTGCTAGTGAGTGCAAATGACCGCTGGCAAAGCAAAGGCCTAGAAATCAGGGCAGTGTGTTCGCTATGACACACGAAGAGAAAATATAGGCAATTCAATATTGTTCAGACCTGCTATACTGAAAAGATGAGGCATCTTTTTTAGAAACAAAAAGAAAAAAGAAAAGTTGAGGCATCCTGATGGAACATGGAAATGCAACAGCTGGCCATGAAGAGGAAATTGTAATACTGGATTAGTTTATTATATTTGAGGAAAAAAGAATTAGTTTATTGTATGACAATGAAGAGTTAAATACTGCTTGACCTATCAACTAACGAATATGATTATGATTTCATCTATGAAACATCATAGCCGATATTCCCAGAATAAAAAGACTTGACACCTGGGAGAGTAGATAGGTAGTGGAGCTATTTAAGCAAAAAAAAAAAAAAAAGATAGGTAGTGGAGCTTTGAGCAAAAAATAAGATAGGTAGTGCAGCAGCATGGTTAACCAAATTATTCTTTGAAACATGTGCAGAACATGATCATCGTTAAAAGTGATATGGATGACCAAGGTTGGACAAAAAAATGAATAAATGGCAAGATAAGGAAATAAATAATATGAAGAATATATAGTAAGCATGAGGCAATAATGGACCACTTTATTCCATAAAAGCTTAATCAGATTATGGTAAATGAAAACATGGGCACGTAGGAAGTGAATGAGTGAATTGAACGTAGAGCTCGATAAAGCATGGAGAATGATGGAAAGGCACAGCTGAAAATACTGAGTAATAAAATAGATAGGGAATGATACTTTGTATTTGACGATAGGTGTATGAAGTAGGAGTAGACAACACATGTTCTTTTTTTCAAAAAAGAGAGATCCTAGTAAAAGATAAGGACAGTAAAGGGAGGGAAAAAAAGCAAACGTTTCTTTGGTAATATGTTGACCCTGTGAATAGACTCATCAACCAAGCAAAATGAAAACAGAACCCAATTTGTGAAAGGGTCAGAGGCTGCTTTAATATCCAGACATGTGCAACATGTGTTGACTGCAATGATGAGAAAGTATGAATGAACTGATAATAGTAAAGTTTATTATAATTGTAAATGGAACAAAGCCAGTGAAGTGATGAGATGAACATATAGGATAAAAGAGTAAAGGCTAATTATGCAGTAGGTACGAAAGAAAGTAAACTACTAAATTTAAATATAATAACATGATAACAGGGCAATAATGGAATGGAACGGTATATATGTAAGTGTTGTATGAAAGTAGCTAGTTCAAATGTCACAGTCAATTGACCATAAATAGAGCCGAACTTGAAAGGAGAACAAATACAGAGGTGTCTTACCTTTTAACTTGTTCAACATGGACATCATGGGTGTGAGCATCCCATTTTTCGACAACCAATCACTATATCGAAAAATTGAAATTGACAAAAGGAAAATAAAAAAGGAAGGGCATTCAAGAAGGATTAACTGGGAAAGAAAGGGTACCTTTACATGTGCTTTAACGCATCAATACAGCATGGTCTTTCAAGAGCTTCAATGGCAACCCTTTGATTCTTAGAATCTTGTTTAGCCTTCCTTTCCTTATCCAATTTCAACTAGGCCATCCCCAATATGATAAAGAGTGAAAAAAATAGGAAATGTCTTGAACGTTTTCTTTGAACTATTGTAACAAAAAGAACACAGAAGGCAAAAGAAGAAGGGGAGAGATTAAATACAAAGGAAAGAATGGCAGAAGAGTAAAAACCTTCTTAGCATCAAGAAGTTGCAAAAGAAAAGGACCAAAAAACTTCACCGATAGTGACGGCAGAGAGAACCTAGCTTGAGTTTGGTGGGGAGATCCCTTACCCTTCAGTGCAGATGACTGAAAGAAAGAGTCAGAGGAGAAGAAATTTGATGGGATTGAAAGAGAGAGCTCCAGAGATTAGGTGGCAAAGAGAGAAAGAAAGGAGTAAATGACATCTGGATTTGGGTAGAGAAAAAAGAGGGAGCATAAGAGACAGGAGAGAAGAAGGGATTCAAAATTTGAGTCTCATATGCCTTTTTTACTTACCTTATCATGAAGGACAACCAAGTCGAACATCACTTTCAATTGAGAATAGCTTGCACGTAGCACGAAGTGGGAAGGTTTCGGCTTATGAACAGTAACTTGTGTCTTGAGCCAAAGTTAAGCCGATTTCAGTGGTGGCATGGAGGAAGAGTAATATATGATATATTGATATTGATTTGTGACTTGCTGCAAAGGGTTGCGTCAGAGGGAGAGTTATTATTATAGTCCCTTTAGACTGTAATGGTTAATGCGCAGCCCAAGAAATGATTATTTTATTATGAAAAAAGGTAAACGGTTTGTGAACAGTGATTTGTGTTTGAAGCCATCAATAAGCCAAGAAGAAGAAAGGCTGGAGGGAAGGGAAAGAGTTATTTATAAGATATTGATGATGATGATGATATTGATATTGATATTGATATTGATGATAAGAGTAAGCATAAGTGCATGACGTGGCCAAGGTCAGAAAGGGAAGGGATTCTGGAAGAGGTAGGTGTAAACCTATATTTGGTCACATGTTTTAAGAAAACACATGGTCATAATAGATGGTGATTAGAGGATAAAGGTGTTCTATGGTTTAACCATTGTGAGGTGCCTTCTCCTCTATACCTCCTGTTTCTAATCTCATCCTCCTAATGAAATTTGATATTATATATTTTTATATGCGTCAAGCTTGCATGATGCCCCAGGCCAATTACTGGCCTCTAAAAAAATTTTGAATTCACACCCTTTTCTCCCCTCCTATGTACAACACAACAAACACACAAGAAGCCTAATGTTATGCTATAAGTTACTTTCTATTAAATTAAATAAGAATTAAAACTAATAAGGGAAGTGCACATTTCATATTTAAATTGCCATGACTTCTAAGAAGGGTAATAAATAGAAAAATATTTTTCAAAACAATAAAATAAATCGCCGTAGAACGTTGTAGCTCTGATATAAAAAATGTAACACCTCATTCTTAAAACCCATATACTTAATATACAAGTCCAAACGACACTTGCCAAATAGCTCCAAATATTATTTGAAGTGTTTAGTAAAAAAAATATTAATCAAATGATTTCATAACAAAATAATCCTAGTGTCATGATAATCAAATATAAAGTGGCATAGCATGTGCTCTATGAGCACAACAAAGCCTTCTAGGCTCACTCCACATGTGTTTTCACTTACTTCTTATTATAACATTCACTTGAAAAATGTTAATATAAAGGGATGAGATTCCATGTCTCAGTAACTACTGAAATTTTTCTACCGTACACAAGCAAACCACATATGACTTAAAATAAGGAACTGATTACCAATATATTTTCATGTACCATAATCCTCATACAAAACAATTGCAAATTTAATCATCATTATGCCAAACTATATTTTCATCACAACATGTAATATAGAATTATGCAATATGCAAGATGTAACCACCCTTATATCATCGTCCATCCTTATACCACTGACTGGAGCCATAGGCTAACATATAGTCCAATAGAAACTCATCCGATTGACTGGATTATTCCAACCTCACCAGTTGTTAAGATACACTCGGCCAAAGGTGTAGAGCTTAAGTCTAGACTATGGCTCCCCTCCTTAAAAGAACACAACTAAGGAGGTGTCATATATCCCACAGCTCCAATACAATCCCAGCTAAAGGAAAACATGGAAGAAGGGCCCCTAACAAGCGCCATCCACTATGCAGAGTAATGGCCTAGCACATGGTAAAAGATCTCAATATACAAATTCCTCCTTACTCTAACCCATCACAAATGCAACTGCCATGACAGTTATTTTCAATAATCAATAAATATAATATCATTGAAAGTCAAGTACAATAAATCATGCTTCTATCTGCATCAAATATCATCAAATATTCAAACATGCCTAAAAGAAAATAATAATTCAATCATACGTTAAGTATAATTAAATTATTAACTGTGTGAATAAAGTGAGTTATAAAGAAATTTACTTGTAATATTACTTATTTGAAGTTTACAATACATACACATATATAAATAATTCAGTTCATTTTTTTTAAAGATAGTCATTCACAATCATACACAATTCATAAGTATACGGAAAAATATTCAGAGTTACCTATTACTTCATAACTTACAAATAACTATATAAAGTTACCCCAAGGTTCATAATGAGAGTCTACAGAGCCACAAAGATATCTATTAATATGTAACTCATTCCTATTCTAAAATTACTCTAAAACTATTCTAAACATTAAAGCTACCCTCCAACAAACCCACATATTATCTTCTCACACATACTAACCCACACGTGTGTGGTGGGGGCCTACAAAGTGAAGAAGGCCATGTGGCATGTGAAATCTGATGCATATATATTTGAAAAAATGAGGGATAAAATGTTTGATTGGATTAAAAGTGAAAGACCCAAGATATGACACAAGAGAAATGAGTTGAGGAAAAAGGCAAAAGTAAAGGCTTGTCTTAAAGGAAATAGTAGATAAATTAAGGATAAGAATAACCTGACACGCATAAAAATTTATATTAAAGGTAGAAACTTAAAGAAGGAGAGAAGGCCGAGCTACATATGCAAAATTAATAGTGAAATGGGTTTAACAAATCTAAAGAAGCTATTCATACATAAACTATGTGTGTATGTATATATATACCTTTTTTTAAAGCAGAAAATATTTGAAAGGGGTTCATGTGTGTGTTTATTTCTCTCATACTTATGGGAATGACAAAAATGGGTTTGTGTTGAGACTGAAAATTTCATTTCATCTCATAGGACACGGGTCTTAGTTGCATTAGAGGCCGAACCAAAATAATGAAAGAAGAAAATAATAATAATAATAATAATAATAGTAAAAGTCAAAATGATTCAGCAATCAACAATGGGTAGATTTATAAAGAGACTCATTTATAAGTATATAGAGATATAGTCTTGCATACTTACCGCAGACATAGAGGGAGGGAGAGAGGGTAGTATGAAAAAAACATACTTTTACATATAAAAAAATACTTGTATATGTACTCACCCACACTCACAGTCCAGGATAAAGAAAAGGGGGTGAAGCACAAATGATTTTTTTCCCAATCATATACATCACACACAGTGAGGGGAGAAAAGCTATGAAAAAACTGGACAATAGAAAATCAAAGGATACTAAGGAAATGAGGTTTGACAAGACTATTATCAATGTGAGGCAAGTATAGTCAAACAAGAAAATGAATTGAGAGAAAAACAAAGAAGAGCACCTTTGGAGGCTCTGTGCCTCACCGCGAGTTAGGTTTAAAGTGAAGAGAAAAAGATCTTATATAAGAGTAGATCTAGGGTTTGTTGTAACCCCCTACCTTATTATCTGTAATTATAATTCAAAAATGTACAATTAAGATAAATTGGAGACCAATGGTTACTACAAAATCTGTTCAAGATCCCACTCAAACATAAGAACCTGCTCTGCAATAAAGTGGGTTTGCAAAATTTCTTTCAAAACTGGTTCAATACGGCCTCACACACGTGTTTCGAACATAATTAACCTGCGCGGTTAAGTCACATTCATACATATTAAAGTGTAAACCAAAATTCCCGGCAACCCCCGGGTTTCATATAATAAACTAAAGGGTCTACGGGGCATTCTCGCCCCTTACCATTTCCCATTCAGAGGATTACATATCCTTATCCAAAATAACATTTACGGTATATTTACAATAATCCCAATTCCAAAATATGACAACCATCCATCAAACTAAAGAAAACTAGCAGCCCTTGGTTGGTTGCTTCTCCTTCAAGCCGCTCGCCCTAGCTATAGGTTAGTCAATGGAAAGAATGAGATTCAAGAAAATCCCAGTAGTATCCAATTACTTATACAACATATAATCACATAGCATGCAAGTAAATCACCAAATAGCAGCAACATACACATGGCCTTCACGGCATACACATATTCTTCACAACTTTCACATAGCCTTCACGGCTTACACATTTATAACGACAGGGGTAAATGTGAATTGCGTCATATCCACGACTGCTCACACTATAATACACATTGCCTTCACATCTTACACATTGCTTGCATAGCATACACATTGCCTTCACAGCATACACATAGCCATCATGGCTTACATATAGCCTTCACTGCTTTCACATAGTTTTCATAGTAGCAAACTTCACAACAGTCCCAATACACAATTCAATGATAAAAAAAAACATACAATGCATTACACATAGTATGAGAGAAAGTGTCACTACCTTGTTCTTTTCACTCGTGCTCTAGCACTAGTTTATCACATGAAGGGCAAATGTTAAATCCTATCAATCATAATCAAGGACGATGAGTTATTACTTATTCTAATTCTTTAATAACTCATAATACTTGGGTTGGTTATCACTATGGTTATTTAATCAAGTCACTAAGGAGCTAAATTGGTCAATTAACCTAAAAGACCAATTCCTAACCTCAGAGTTCTACAATATTACATTATGCCATAACATCTTCAATTTTCGCATAAGTGACCAAATTTGCCAAAATTTTTCATCAACTTTAAAAAATCATAACTAAATCTATAAATATCAAAATGGGGTGATTCTAAAGGCTATGTGACCCTTATTTAGTCTAGTTTCAAGGAAAAATATCACCACAGCCAGTTGGATACACAACATTCCCAGAATTTTCATCTATTGCACACTGTTAGAATTCAACCCAGTTTTCATGACCTAAATTCAACAATTTATAACTCCCAATGTGCAAATCAAAATGATGCAAATGATCTATCAAATTAAAGATTGATATGTCTACTATTTAAATAGAAATTTTCAGAATTTTTAGAGATCATTTGATTACATAAAAACACCACACAATCAGGGTAACTCGCTGGAATTCTATTCGGCAGAAAATCCAGTTTTGCATTTTGAGTTTCAATGACCCAAAATTCATAAACCGGGGCTAATCCCATACAATTTTTCTTGTAGAACACAATGGTAACATCAAAATGAACAAATTCCCACTTATTCCCCATATCCTATTTTGGCAGAAAAATCAACAAAATTCCAAAAATTACCAAACTCCTAAATTGAGCATCAAACTTGTGTCATATGGTTTCTGATCATCATAAAACACCAAATACATAACCAAAACACCATGAATTCCCCAAACCCTAAATTGGACAAAATCAGGGCAGAATTGTATATGTCAAAATACTCATTCAACCTACACAACCAATAGCTCAAATTGAAGCCAATACTCACCTCTTGCTTCTCCTTATCTCATTTCTTTGGTTTTTTAGCTTTTGTTCTTGGATGATGGCTCAAAACACCTCCTCTTGAATTTCTAAAACCATAGAAATGAAGCTCTCATCAAGAGGAACAATGTTTATGAATGACAGTTGAGTCATAGATGAGGTTAAGGAGGTGAAAATCAAGGTAGAAAGTCTCACCTTTACCTTGCTCTTCTTTCTCTTTCGTTGGAACTGCAGCAGACCGACTTGGAGAGAGAGAGAGAGAGAGAGTGTGTGTGTGTGTGTGATTAAATGATCATATTTCTCTTCCCTTATCTCTTAAGGAGCTGACTGAAAAGTTGGACAAAGGAAGAGATAAAAAACTTTAATAAATATCATCATCCACCACCTTTAATATATAGTATTTTATTATATCAGCATGTTTTCTTTTTCTCCTTCATATCATACGAAAATATGGCCCTCTTTAATTCAAGACATCATCTTTTGTTTGACCTACAATTGTTGACCAAATTATTAGCTTTTGAAGGAGCAAAAAGAACTTCTTACTTTATCATATTTCACCTCCTCTCAAATTGCTTTTAGCCTAAGAGAGTTGACCTTGTCATCTTTTTCTTTTCCTTTCTTGTGTCATATGATTGTATCTCTTTTTGGAAGAGGAAATAGCTTGTTAAAGTATCACAAATTAGCTCCTCAAATAATATTGCTTTAGTTGCAATTATTGACCAAGTCATCATCCTTTTATAACTTAGTCAAATTGTCTCGTCTTGCTTTCATTTTTAGCCAAGTATTATTTCCTCTTACTTTTTCATGTCTTGCACGAAAATATGGCTCTTTGAAGAGGAAAAATGATCTCTTATAATATCTCCTTGAATAATATAGTTTAATGTTAAATTAGCATATGTTAATTTGACTTGTTGACTTCCCCTTTTTGTTTTTGGCAAAAAATGCTTCCATGTGTCTCATATTATGGAAAAATAAATATTCTCCTCATATTTCTCTTCTATAAGCCATTTCCCCCTTCTTCTCATGTTCAAATTAGCCCTTTAGTCATTTTTGACTTTAGGAGAAAAGACTAAATAGTATCTCAAGCTAATCGGAACTTAAGACATAACAATTTCTAGGGCAATTTTGCCCTTAATACCACTATCTATTCTGTGCATTTGGCCCTTGGATGTATTTTGGAATATTACATGTTCCTCTCATTAAATTAATTTTTTTAAAATAATAAAATAATAATAGTGATATTCGGACTCCTAAAAGCATTTTTCATTACTTGTTTCAATAATAAGATATATTCCCACATACATACCCATATATTTAAAATAATTTGTTTAAAGAGGTATTCCATTTGTACTCTTTTTCTTAATGTATGGAATAAATATTTGGAATTTGGTATTTTTAAAAAGTTGCACTAATTATTACTTAATTATATACTTCTTCAATATATAAATCCTAAGTTGTAACTAATTATAAGTGCTAAAAAAAGAATGTTACATTACACACACGTACTCATATTTAAACTAATTATTTTGGGGAGGGATTTCATTTGTATTTCTTCCTATGCATAGGATAAATATTTAGGATTTGATACTTATTCTAAATCGTTAATTTACTATATATACTCTTTGACTAAAAAAAACTTTAGCAACAACCTTCTCTAAGTGCTAAAAAAAAAAGGATGTTACATTGCCAATGACCAAGCTCACGCAAAAAGATCAACCGTTTAAGTGGGATGAACATTGTAGGAAGAGTTTCATTGAGCTAAAGGAAAGGTTGAATACGACACCAGTGTTGATTATACCCGATCCCAACTTGACTTATGTTGTGTACAGTAATGCGAGTAAGCAGGGGTTGGGGTATGTCCTTATGCAGTAGGGACGAGTGGTAGCCTACACCTCCCGACAACTGAAGCCTCATGAAATAAACTATCTCACTAATGATCTGAAGCTTATAGCGATTGTGTTTGCATTGAAGATATGGTGACATTACCTGTATGGTGTGATGGTAGAACTATACTGCAACCAAAAGAGTCTCAAGTATTTGTATAATAAAAAAGTGTTGAATATAAGACGGCGCCGATGGATGGAGTTGCTGAAATATTACTATCTGGAGATTAAATATCACCCAAGTAAAGCTAATGTCTTCGCGGATGCCCTTAATTGAAATACGATACTAGTTGCACTAATAACGATACAAGAAGGAAAATTGATAGAAGACTTTTGGGATTTGAATGTATCAAACCAGATCTTATATACTAATTATAGTATTTCCCAAGGGTAAAGTGATATGAGGGCTGAGATTGAAGAGGCTTAGAAGCAAGATGATCGGGTATAGTTCATCTGGACCATGATCAAGAGAGGAGAAACTCGAGACTATGATTTGTCGCCAAGTGGATTAGTTCAGTACAAAAAGAGAATCTATGTTCCACTAAAGGCTGACTTGAGGCAGAAAATTCTGCATGAGGCACACAAGAGTAGATATACTCTTCACCTTGGAATGACCAAGATGTATCACGATTTGAAGTCTATGTATTGGTGGCTGGGACTGAAGAGCGATGTAACGAAATACTTAGCACGGTGTCTTACTTGTCAGAAAGTAAAGATTAAACACCAAAGGCCGCCAGGATTATTTTAGAGCCTTGAGATTCCAGAATGGAAGTGGGAAAATGTGACTATGGACCTCGTTGTGGGATTACCCAGGATTAGAAACTATGATGTGATTTAGGTAATTGTTGATCGATTCACAAAGTCGGCACATTTTATACCTATTAATGCAGCTACTCTCTGGACAAACTAGCAGAAATCTATATTTGGGAGATAGTGAGACTTTATGGCACACCGAAGAGCATCATTTCAGATAGAGATCCTCATTTTACCTTGAGATTCTAGAGGGCTCTACATTAAGCTCTAGGTGCGAAATTGAGGTTTAGTACGGCCTACCATCCCCAAGACAGACGTGCAGTCAGAAAGGACCATTTAGATG
This sequence comes from Inga laurina, assembly GCA_963855925.1. Taxonomy (NCBI): domain Eukaryota; kingdom Viridiplantae; phylum Streptophyta; class Magnoliopsida; order Fabales; family Fabaceae; genus Inga; species Inga laurina. Next base: position 43,718,926 of record OY979707.1, on the reverse strand, counting down.
GTAGAAGATATAATGAGAGCATGTGTTAAGTGAGGGGGAGGGCACATAGCATGAGATAATGGAATCAAACAATGTGTTAAGTGGTAATCAAGTAGAAGTTGCCAAAGTTAGGGGCAAAACGGGAAGAACAAAATTTATCGTCCAATTAGTCAACTACCGAAGAGGAAATTCACTATCAACTAAAAGAGTAAGAGTTATGACTAAATGGCTAATGGAATTGATTAAAGTAATTAATTAGTTACATGCTTTATGAGAAACCCTAGGATGATGACACCGGCATCACTTGATGCCATTGGATGAAGTCAAAGATTCAACTCCTCTTCTCTCTCTCTCCTCAAAGTCAGCCTAGAGTATGGATGGAGCCAAAAAATATGATCTCATCATCTCATACTCTCTCTCCAAGATCTCTTGGACGTCCATGGTGGAGGAGGAAAGAGAAAGAAGAAAAAAGGAAGGTGAGTTCATCTTCTTGCATTTTGACCATGCATATGACCTCAAATGCTCAAAACCTCTTATCTAATCTTGATCATCTTGATAAGAGCTTCATTCCTATTGTTTTAGATTTTCAAGAGGAGGTGTTTTGTGTAACACCCTTGTTTTCAAGCGTATGGATGGCTAAAGTACAGTAATATCTTTAAAAAGGAGACCGATAATCTTTTGTAAACAGCGGAAATCCCATCTTCAAACAGTGTGTTGAGTAGGTTTTTCAACAATCTTTTCAAAAAAATCGTTTTCAGATTTGGTCTCATTTTATTTTATGATTCATTTCAAGCCATCCGTTCTTGGTTCATTTCTTCATATCAGAGTTTTTACTAATAAGTTCTATGCTGGAACCCAAGCTACTATAATTAATTAACGGCCCTAAATGAACAGCTGTTCACTACTGGTTCGGATGTCACTTTGCGTTTGCTTATATATACAGGCGCTTATTTACATGTCTACGAACTTGTCAATATGAGACTGACCACACATAAATACAAATTAAATACAACTCCAAATAGATAACCAACGGAAAAATAAATTCTAAGTCCTTCGCTTCATTCACCCGTGTTTACCTTCTTGCCTGAGGAACTACTTGCCCGAGCTGAAAATTTGTTTTGGAAAATAGGGTGAGATTCAATGAATCTCAGTAGTAACAGATATCACTCAAATAAAATACACATATATCATGCCATGTCAACCAAAGTTACAGTACAATCAACATATTCAACATTTAGAGATAAATTCACAATATGCATAAAGCATAAAGTTACCAATTCAAGGACAACCGTCCCTTGCCACAGCGCTGGGAAATTCTACTGGGCCTGAGCCCTTCTCATCTGAATGCTTAAAATTCATGATGGTACAAACATGCATATAACATATCACATAGTATGTGAGGGATAAGTTACTACCTGACAATTTTTTTTCTAAATCTTGATCTTGAATGACATGCTTTGGACGTCCTGGGCAAGTGTCAAGTCCTATAAATTATAATTACGGGCAATGAGTTATTACTTAGTTCAATTCCTTCATAAATTATTCTCTTATGTTGGTTATCAATTAGGATAACTTCAT